>CM031241.1:758085035-758685035 GCA_018340775.1 Taxus wallichiana var. yunnanensis
TCAAGGCTCAACATAGTCATAATCTACACTTAGGTTGAATCCATACGATAACCATATCGGGAGAGAGAAAGGAGTACAAGTCGCCATCTATTGAGCCTAAGGTGTCCATGAAACACAATATGTATGACACCCGTTGAGCAAGTGCCACACATACCAAACGAAAAAAAGTGGGTTTTCAACCTATGTGAGGCTCCACTTCCTATCTCATACTCGCTCGAGTGACTGGTCAATGGTACACATTTCCTCACTCCAAACATACACATTTTACCGATTTCCCTTAGGGTCGGTTAGTGTAGGGTCCACAACATAACATATAACTACATCACTAACACAATGGTGATTCACGCACATTAACCATAATGTCTTATGCATGGTATATATATAGGGTATAACACAATCATTACTTTTATGGGTTACGATACATCACATTACCACATTCTACACCCAAAGTGCAATCACTGTACACTAGGGATCATACACTCACCATATGCCCCTAAATCACGACATGAACCATCACATTTTACATGAATTATACGTATGAGGAACACAATGTATAACCTTACAACATATAGTCAATTCTAATTACAACATGGTGACACACATGATTTATCACAACATGGTGATGACATCACGATAAAATCCAATTCACTTTACAACAATTTTGTCATGCAATACCTCAATACACCTTCATATCACATAATGCCAAAATCACAATACCCTAATCACACAATAGGCTTCTAGGTTTGTTCACACATCCAATAAGGATTGCATCACACATGGAAACCTCTCTCCAAGCGTGGGACTTGTGAAAAAGAGAGGAATCTCCATCAGAAGGCACATTCCATGCTAGAAAACTACACCGCACTAAGCTATTCACCGGTGCAAGCTAATCTAATCCTAATCTAACCATGTTCACAGACAGAGAGAGAGAGAGAAGGGAAAACAGCAATCATGCCTACACTCAAAACGGTGATACACTGTGAGAAGGAGGATGCATGAACATCTATCAAAAACTGCCATGGACAAAGAGAGGTGAGCCATTGGGAAGGATGGACAAGCATCACAAACCCAAGGATAGATTTCACATAGAAAATGTCCCAAAACTCCAGTCATCAACACACCCCAACCCCAATGAACATTCAAACATGCCACACTTTTCCCAATGAAGAGAGGCAAGAAGAGAACAAGCAAAAACTCAGAGGATGGGCGGATGCATCACAACACGTATTGTTGCTCTCTAATTTGCATCATCATTTCAATAGTAAAAGCCAAAAACGCCATTACAGAAAGGAGGAGGTTCGAACTCCATTTTCAACCCTAGAGAAGAAAAGAAGGGAGGGCAGAGCATTTTAAGTTGGAAAAGATGAACAACTTCTTTATAATTTGCCACTCCTTACAATATATAGGAAGAATGAGAGAAGGAAGAAAGAGGAAAAGTCGATCTACTCCAACCACCTCCGTTCAGATTTAGTTTATCTCATTATGGCGGCAGTGAGAATCCTGCAAGATGTCGGCGGAATAAATATTAGGATTAAAGGGGTGGTTGTTGAAGCGCCCTTTTTCCCATATCACGCGCCGAGCCGTTTCTTATTTTCTCTCCGATTCGCACCAAAATGCAAGATTAATCCCGTAATCATGTAGAGAATTTCAACAACTTTTCGTTGATATAAAGAACGTGCAAACTCTGAATTCGGATCGAAAGATATGATGATCTTTATTTAGGCACGGAGCAAACCAAAACGGATTTTGAAATCTCTTTCCCGCGCTCATATGCTTTATGACATGTGGCACGCATTGATTGGTCACGTGATTCTTGATTCCTCCACCTTTTACGGCGGGATTTTTTGAAACTTTGACTTTTTGTGATCTGGAGACATTTTCCACCTTCCGCCCCAAGTTAACCCCTAATCAACCATTTGGGACACGTGGCATGCATTGATTGGTCAATATGAGTTTAAGCGCGGGTATTCCTCTACTTTTAACTTTTTGCTTAACTCGGCCAAATTTTCTAACTCCTCCCGAGCTCCGCGCTTCTCTGCATTTGACACGTGTCCAATTCCTACTGCTCAGAGACCCATTAAAGTTTGCCCTTTGACTTTTTGAATTTTCTCCATGTGACACGTGGCAAATTTTGGTTGGCTTTCATTCCTTCAATGAAGCCCATTTGTCCCGGATGTCCCATTTTATTTTGGGCCCTCTCGACTCATTTCGCCGATTCGGCCGAGAGATATTTTTGGCCCACTTGTCCCACAATATATTTCTAATCGACTTACTCTTTCCACAAATCACTCGGTTCGCCAAATTGTCCCATTTATTCCCAATTTCTTTTGGGCTCCTTGTGCTCATTTCGGCCGGTTCGCGCCTTTTCGCCTTGATGTCCCATTTTTTTGGGCCGCCTTGACTAATTTCGCCTGGTTCGGGTATTTTTGGCCCGCATGTCCCATTTTGTTTTGGGCCGCCTTGACTCATTTCTTGCCTGGTTCGCGCACCTTGTCCCATTTTTCCCAGGGACTAGGACTTAGCCGATTTTCACAATTTTTCCTGGCCCAAACTTGTTCTCTGTAACTTTCTTGCATTTTCTCGTAGAGCTTGCTCTTTTCCTCTCGCATGTGGACTTAGAAAATATTTGAGGGACTAGTTCAATTTTCCTATGACTTGAATATTCTCGATGCATGTTATCAAAATTACTACTGGGGTGAATTCTTGGATAACAATCACATAATGCCAAAATGCTCCAATACTCCACAATCCACAATAACATTATTTTTCACACACAATAAGGTGGTACATCACACATGAATTCCTCATTGAATCAATGAAAAAGAGAGTGAATACTCTCATCACAAGCACATAACCATGATAAAAAATACGCACTAAGTGACATGCACCACATGTGCTTCGATAAGGTCACAATTACAACATTGTTCACATCACGCTTATATCACATTACTCTTCCAATATCCACCACCATCATGTAACACCATCACAAATCCAATTTTCCCTAGAGGTTCGAGAGCATGAACCTCCGCTCTGATACCAAATGTAATGCCCACATTTTACACACACAAATAAAACAAGTAAAAATACCAGGATAATTTTTTTACTTACATTGCTCACTTCACAACACCACAAGGGCTCCATGTAAAGAAAACTCAAAGATGCATATGACACTTACAAGTCATCAACTCACATAGACACATGACAACACCATAGACATGTCGATGCCACACTTTTCCCAATGAATGAATACTAGCAATGACCCAGCCACAAGAAAAGGACTCAAGGATTGGAAAATCCACAACACATCATTTCTTTAATTACATCTTAGTTACGATTAACATTCCAAGAACATTATTGTGCAAGGATAATTTTCTCCTTTTTCCACCTACAGATTCTTAAGTTCATTCCACATTTAATTTATAGTTCGACCATTTTAAGTTGGCTTTTTATCCTTTACGGAAAATTCCATAACTTACATACTTATTTGGCATAATTCAAATTACATATAAAGTACTTAATTATCTTGTTCTTATGTTAAGAATATGCTTCTCAAACGTTTATTCAATGTCTACATTTTACCCTTGCAACTCAAGTGAATCTGACTTGATGTCCAAAAAGCAATATTAGGATTTAAGGGGGGTGGTTTAGATTCAAGATACCTTTTTCCCATAAACATTCTTCGATCATGGTATCTTTATTTCCCGATTCAACATTCCCACAACAAGAAATTGTATTTAGATTATATATATATATATATTTATGTTTTCTCAAGTTTGATCTCACCAAGGGAAACTCATATTCTTTGTAACACATGAAAATGTTTAATTGAGTTATAAGGACTCCAAGAGTGGCATTATTCCTAACCTCAAATCTCATTTTTTTCTCTTATATGCTTTACTTTTACATCGCATTATGGTCTCATTATTAACATTGTTTTGTAATAGGAGTTACGGAAGTAATTGTCTAACATCTTGAAGACGTATATGATTGGAAGCCTTGTAACTACACACAAACCCCAAGTTAACCTCCTAATCAACTGAGGTTTAGATTAATTTCAAATGCACCTAAGGATCTACGCCTCAACTATATATGAGTTTAAGGTGAGAGGACATATTTATGCTAAACCACCTTCAAGAAAAGTCCAAGGTGTTATGTTGATAGAAACCAAGGTAACACATTTAGCTAAGAGGAACTAAAGAGTTCATTAACAAGAGTTTAAGTCATAGAACAACTATTTCACTCTCTCCATTTGCGTCATCTGGGGTCTCACAAGGAATTTATTCGATGACAAGAAAATCCTAGATCTAACTTTGTAAGGCTTATTAGTCCACTAGGATACCAAGGGATTAATAGTTCTACTTACTCCATAAATGGTTTGGTTACACCACATAGTCATTGCTTCAAACAAGGACTCTTAAAGTGACTTCCAAGGTGGTCTTCACCACTCAACATAGTGTTGACCTAAAGAGAAGACATTCTCCTCACGGTTACCAAACCTAGAAGGAAACCATATACTCCAAATAAAGTTGGACCATGTCATTCCTAAAAGATGGGTTCACGACAATGTCACTAAACATAATGACTATGACAGTAAACTCAATCTAGGGTTTTATTTACCTAAACTAGGAGGTTCCATCGAGTGCAAAATTTAAGTTCATTCTATGGTTTCAATCTCTTCTATGGTAAGAAGGATCACACATGAAGACATGTTATGCACAAATCTTATACAAGGGTTGAGTGTTTCGATTAAATCTCTTTATTACATTTACAAGGTAAGAATACAACACACTAATTAATTAATCGCTTATTGAACACTGAAAATGCACTACAAGATATTAACTCCAAATTCATTTACCATATATATATCAAACCTTTTTACCATACGTAACTATGAATCAAATTGAACCTATGATTAAATGCACATTTCCTAGATGTCCCTAAAACTAACATCCCATACATATTAGCAAATTTCAAATATAACATTTCTATAGCATGAGACTACATTATACATATATTCATTTTACAATGACCTATAAAATTTACAATAATAAATAATGAATTACACATCACCTTTTCACCATCATTCTTGCATCCTGCAAAACCATATGAGCATGAAATCAATGATAAATCGCTGGCATGGAATCCACCCTAATCTAACATAATTAATGTCTTTAGTTTCCCATTTACATATAATAATAATTATAATTTGTATTCAAAAGAAAAGGTTTAGAAAACATGTATTCATTTCATTTCATTTCACTTCATTTCGTAACCAAGGAGAGAGAAAGAGAAAGGAAGAGAGAGAAACACCATTTTGTCAAAAGTTCTGTTTCACACAACAAGTTACACTATAGAGTTTCAAATAGTTATTTACATGTGTCAAAATTTTCCACGGTGGTTTGGCAACCCGACAGGGGTCCTACCACTCTCTTTTTACATTTTCCTGCTAGCTACAAAAATGTTCAAATCAGGCTCGAAGGCTAAGAAACCAATTTCAAAAGTTGTCTTCCGATGAGCAAACACACCACGGTTAAATTTCTACGTGTCCACTTATATACCAAGAGTTCATAGAACTGACAAAATTTAGAACTAGCAAACACTTTACGATTAGCGGCTAATTTTCTAGGGCCATCGGTCATAAATGAGCTAGTTGTTAATGATAAAAATGAGCTCGAGGGCTCAGAAAACCACATCCAAAACTAATTCGATGGATGAATGCGCAATGAAAAACTTCCTACAAGTTCCCCTATATATTGAGAATTCATCAGAGTCGATAGGACTGAGAACTAGAAAATAGTTTTCAAACGGTGACATGTTTTCTGGAGCGACAAGTCGTAATTGGTCTAGTTTGACCTCATCAAACTACGACCAGAGGCCTACAAAATGCCTTTTCCAAACTAACCTAAAATGTGATTTTTCCAAACCGAAAGTTTCCAGGTAATTTTCTAGTAAAAGTACTAGAGGTTTGCGAAGGCGGATAATAATTTCTCTATCCAGGTTTCAAATGGCGGTTCAAAATGAAAGCCAACTTTTTAGATTTAAGCAGCTTCCTACCACTGCAAAATAGTGTAACAGGCTCCTATAAGGGCATCAAAAAGGTCACAAATGTTCATTCGGGGTCGATCCAAGGATTGAAATGACACCTCACATAACAAGGTACGTGAAGGAAGCTTAACCTCCCTTTTCTAGAGTTACGAAGGTTACTTTGCGAGTCCCCAAAATTACAATTTATCTAATTAAACCAAGAGATGGTCAACATATTTACTTGGGAAGTCAACTCAACTTGTCGATAAAACAATATTGTAGTGATCTAGTTTGGTCAGTAGTTTTCTAAATCACCTCAAAATGAGGGTTGAAGTTCATGGTTTACTACAAAATGGTTATTTTGATTGTGTGAGTTACGATACGACATTTTATTTTTTTGCAACAAGTAATTATAAAACAATTAAATATATGATAATCCTAAGCTCTTAAAATTATATTTCGTTGCAAAAGAAAAATTGAAGTACAAGAATTATGAAAGATAAGGAGAGATGAACCATGCCTAGAGGAACGAAGCCGGTCAAACCCATGGGATTCGGTTCAACATCTCACTTGGGCATTTCATCAAATAGTTCACGAGCATCCACAACTCCACCATTTGCATACACATATCATAACATTTGCAACTACACATCTGAAACCATTCCTCTACTCTTTATACTTTGAAGGATGTCCATACTCTATTCCACAACTCGCATCTAGCACAGGATGAGAGATGCTAGCAAAGGTTATGGAATCTAGCTTTAGATCTTCGCTAGTTACAGTTTCTCAAAAGTTTCTAAAGCCTTTTCAACAAACCCATTTTGTGTATAACCTGCAGTAGTTGTAGTCCATGAGCCCACATTTCTCTCAGGAATTTTTGGCTAATAGTTTACATGCCTTTCGTATGCTTCCACATGTTGCAGAAGATCTTCCAGGGCACTTATAACTACAAAATCTTGACAAAAATCCCAATTTGGCGCAGGCTAGGAGTATGTGGAAAGGGTGAACTGATCAGGTTAGAGGCCTGTATGTTGCATATGTGAAACTATGTGGCTATCTTAAGAGGAAAAACCATGTATTCTATGCACATAAACACCCATGGTAAGCTAGCACAAAATCCATTTCATTACCGAATGAGCTAGGATGAGAAGTTAGTCATGGAGAAAAGACAAAGCCAAAGCGGTTGAGTTTTTCAAAAAAACCAACAGAAATTAATTTAGATCTGAGTACTAAGAATAGAGTCATGGCCAACTGTATAAAAAAAAAAATGAGCTTTGAGGCAACAAAAGTGATGGCATAGAGCATTAACAACCAAAATCTGTTAAGATTCCTCCATCAAATGCTTGTTGACGTCTATACCCTGTTCTGGAGGTAACATTTGACACATGATGGGAGAATGCGGCAAGGGCAGGAGGCTCTACACCTGCAAATGCATTTACTTGAAAGTTTCAAAACCATTTTTCAGCCAAACCCAATTTATGCATAACTTGTTATCATTGCAGTCCATGAGCCACGTTTCTTTCAGGCATTTTGGGTGAAATAGTTTACAGCAAAGTTCATGCTTCCACATTTGCAGGAATATCAGCCATCACTGAAACTATTCAATACTGCTAAATTTAATGCTAACTTGGGTTTCTACGTGGTTGAGGCACTTGGATCAGAGATAAAGTGCTTGTATTATTATGCAAGGATAAAGACTTGTCTGAATGGCCGTAGAGGGTGCCCATGTGTTGTGTCAGAGAGCCACCTGCCACATGCCTCTACAAAATCACCTACCTCCTTGTAATTTAATTTACATTATTCAACGTGTTGGGCACTACTGAAGCACCCATGGAAGTTTGTCCTAAAGGTGTTTCACGAGGAAATGACTCCCCCACTAATGTTGTTCTTTTTATCCTTGAGTTTTTATGTGTCATTTCAATGACTAGAGTAGTTTTTCTTAATAGGATACTTTTTGGGTCAGTATCCCCTCTAAAAGTATGCTTAAGACATGGGTTAACTCGTATGGGTTTCCCACAACATCAAGTTGGAAAGTGTGCAAAACATGACAAAAGGGTTTTTTTTGTTTCATTTTTCTAACCCTCGCATGCCCTTACCATTCTCAATAGATCGGCCACATGGTATGTCTACAATTCTTTGGTGTTATCCCCATGGATTTGATGTTTTTCATGTCCGACTACACGACACTCAAAGTTCTATTCTAGGTTGAGTTTCATGGGCTACTCTATCCATGCATGCATTTCTTGCACTATATAGCATCTTCCATTAGAAGAGTGGTTTGTATGGAACCGCAAAAGTTCTACAATGCCAAACCTAAAAGGTGAATATGTGTGGAAGGTTATTTATCCAAGGAACTAAAAGACTTTTGGACATCCAAATGGGAGACTCTCACTATTCACAGAGAGTGCTTTACATTAATTTGCTAAATACTTGCTTCTGGTGTCAGGGTAGCTCATAAAATAAGGGATTGCTCATTTTATGTGCAACGTAAGAGGCCTAATCCTAAAGTAGCCTTTGGTTCCTCCAAACCCCAACAAGAAGAAGGGTGACAAATCGTCGATGTCACATGAATAATAAAAACAAGAAAATGGTTATGAATGTTGTTTAGACAAGTCCCTCAGTTAGAGATGTGCCTAACAAACCAATTATTAAGCAACAATCATAGGAAATTTGACCCTCTAAGGAGCCAATTCAATCTGAGTCTCATGTTGTCTTACCTAATTTCACCATCACACCTAGGGTAGCCAATGTGTTCATTGATTCATTGATTTCATTTTGGGTGACCTCAATAGTTTCCACTTCCATACCCTTTGTTATTACTTCTACACAAGATCATATCAAACATGATAGAAGACCATCCTGATGAAACTCATTAGATCACCCACATAAGCCCAATGCACAGTTTGGACTTAACGAAGGAAGAATACAACATTGAATATATTGGGAAAAGAAAAGTTGAGTTTTAGGATTTTCATTAGCATAACAATCTATAGTTCTGCAAAACCAATTTGATGCCTTGGAAGGTATAGAGACAAAGGTTATGTCCTCGACACCTATTTCTCATGAATCGCTACTCACAAATGTTGAGGGTCTTATAGACTCTAATCAAAAGTATATTATGTTTTATTTTCAAAGGAATTTTGTAGACATGAACATTCTCTATTTACAAGAAGACAGGTGACATGATTTTCTAGCTCTATGTTGTAAGTAATACCATTTGGTTTGACAACCTTGTGCTAATAAGTAACCATGATGTGGTTCTTGGGGGTTTAATCACATTTAATTCACCTAAATGTTGGCCCCATTTTGTGGAGCATGGCTTGAACCCCCACATATCAAGTTATTTGAGTTCTTTTTAATATCGATAGCCTCCCTTTGGCATCATCAATGTCTATGTTTCCAATGATGCTCATGAAAGGGAAATATTTTGACGATGGATCACCAATTAAGTCCCTAATGTCCATTAGGTGATGTGTGGTGATTTTAATATGGTCGACCTACCCACTAACATGTGTGGCCACTTGCCAATGTGTTAGATAACTAGAGAGCAAGAAGTTTGGTTCTACATATGCAAAAACTTTAGTGTTTATGACCCAAATGCCCATCATCGGCACTTGTCGAGACTTGGTACATTTTGACCATTCTTTGAAGTGGATCGATCAGTGCTCAATCATCTTGACCAAGTGATGTTCTTGGTGTAGGATTTCTTGTTTATAACACCTTTTCACTTCCTATGGAATTAATGCCACATTTTTTCCTTTCTGATCATTACCCCATCAAATTTCACATTTCTTAGCAATCTCAATGATCGATATGTCATAAAATGTAATTTTATCTCAACAAGATGCTTATGAAGCATAAACCCACTATTCCAAGGCCCCGTCAACATGTCGGTTAGATGTCACTTGGTAGTAAGAATGGATCCAATGGTGGATGGATGTGTTGACTCGACCTCTAAATTACTTAGAATTTATGGACATTTTCTTACTCGTATTCAACACCACTCTTATTCTTCCACCTCTTTTGATATTAGTCATGTAGTGGTAGAACTGGATAACAACCCTTTCTATAGGCCATTCCAGCTATGGATTGCGGAGCTCAAGCACAAAATTCAAATTTTTGATAACTACAATACTCGGGTGCCCCGATTCAAGCCCAAATGTGTTGGCTCATAGTTGGAGATGAAGTCTCCAAAGAATTATTTCAAATGCTTCTTAGTAGTAAATGAAATTCATCCATGAAAATGGTATGCACTTCACCGAAACTAAAGACATGCTCCAAGATTTTGTAAGGAATTATAGCAAGGTTTTCAATGCCCAAGATCCTTTTGTGGAGTGTCATACTGCATTAAGCAATTTTTGGATGTTTTCCCCTGCGAGATTACCCCTTCTCAAAGAATTTTTTGTGATATATTACTTTCCATTGAAGACCTTTATGAAGTGTCGTTGTAGATGGCCAATGATAAACTCATCGTGTGATCGGTTTCCCAATGAATTCTACAAAACTTTATTAGATTCAAGGGTCCCTAGCTCCACCAAGTTTATTTGGAGGGATATCGTACTCAAACTTTAGGGATAGAATTCAATAGAGGGAACATTAAATGCATACCTAAGAAAAAATATCTAGAGAAAATTTGTAATTGGCCCCCAATTAATTTATTTAATGTTTATTACAAGATTACTGCCAAGGCCTTGGATCTTCTCTTGGGCCACTTTCTCCCGACCATCATCAGACTAGAAAAAATGGGATTCATTAAGGAAAAATGCATTAAAGATAACATCATTTTTATCTAGGATGGAATGGAATGAGCTTAGTGATCCAATCAATAAGCCATGTTTGTCAAAATAGACTTTGAGAAAGCTTACGATTGGATTAATCGCCTTTATTCTTATAATGCTCAAATCCTTGGGCTTTGGCCCCAATTTCATTCAAACAATTCAAAATCACTTCTCTAATGCTTATTCTTACATCTCTATTAATGGCAAGATCCCAAATCAATTCTCCATGTTCAGATCTATCTAGTAGGGTTTCCCATTAACCCTACCTTCTTTTTTCGCACCCGAAGGTTTTGGCTATATTTTAGTTAATGCACAATTACAAGATCTGGTTTGAGGTATTTATCTACCCTTTTATGTCCCCATGCAACTCCTTAATGACCATTCTTTTCAAGATTGTTTTCTTACTATGATCAAGGATGAACTAAATATTTACAATGCAATGAGTTGTCTAAATTTTTTCTTCCTTACTTCTTCCTTGATATATTGGCGGAAAACACAATGATATAGACAATCCTTCCATACTCACCTCTTTGGTTGGGAAATTATGATTATAAATGGCTTTAACATGGAGAAATTTTTAAATTATTGGTTATCCATTTTTCTTTTCAGAAACCATATTAGAACTCTGGCAATATGTGGTGTGTTGTGTTGCTAAAAATCTAGAAATTGGATTACTAATTTGTTTTCTCTAGCTGAAAATTTAAATTTTTCTCCAAAGTTTTGGAAGCCACTCATGTTTATTACTCCTCATGTTAGGTTCCTTCTAATAAATCAAGGTAAAAGCCATAAAAAATTCTCTATGGTTTCTTATGGGAAAACCCCACCACATAGAGTTTCCTAGGAGTTTTTTTTTCTTCCTAAGGAAGATGGAGGTATGGGGATTATTAACATCCACCGACAAGGATCTTCCTATGTGTGCTAAGTGGATTTTTTGAGCCATTAAAGGGAAAGAATCTTGAAAATTTATTATATGTCACTACATTGCTGAAGGTTTGCCTCATGGGCATGTTACTTAGAAAGGACTAGGCTTTGCTAATATTTTCACTCTCCCTATTCCAGTTAAAATTGTTGTCTTATTTGTTTTAAAAGTATATGGAAAGCTTTTGAAAAATTCAAGCCTTGGATTTTATGGAATGAGAATGATTTTTTTAATGGACTCTCCTTCAACCATCATTGTATATGGTGATCTCCCATCATTATTCGTTGCTAGGATCATTATCTTACGAGGTTCCTTAGATCCCAACACTCAAGCTCTTTATGTGGTGGATTTACACTATACAAGACCTTTTATTCAAAAAAATGTAATTTTAGATATCACGAATGCCATCAAATCCAAATCTGATAATCCTAATGGTATAAAGAAGCCATCGATGAAATCATATTTATTATGCCCATACACATGATGCATAAAGTACATGTAGCCTTTTCCCACCCCTAGTGGAAAGATTAAAAATGGTATGTTGATACCGCATTCCAAAATTATACAACCAACAAAGGCTATGAATGGACATCTCCCCACCTCCCCATCGTGGCTAAGCTTTATTCCAAATGGGAAATTAGTTCATCCACCTCACTATGGAGTCATAGGTTCCACACTATCTAAACACTTGCTTGGTGCCCAAAATTTCTCACATTGCTTGGGGAACCTTGTATTAATCCCTACCTGTTGGGAGTTAACTAGTTCAAATTAGAGTGGCTAACCCACTTTCCCATTTTTGGGATTTAGAAATACTATTGCACTTATTTTGATTATATCCTATGGCTCATAATGCTTGAATTGGATCCATAAATTTTTCCAACCCTTCCGGCAGAATTATTTTCTTGGAAACATGTTCTTCTAGGGGATAATCCCATGATGCCACAAAAGTACACCCAAAATTGGCATACTTTAAGAGGTTTTTTTTTCGATATGAAAAAATAAATGCTTTTCTATTTGTTAATTTTACATTTGATTGACAATTTTATTTAAATAACAACTCCATTGTCATATCTAATGTGTTATTACAGAATCAGTTCAAGCCAACAAAGTTTCTCTCAAGATCAAGTACACTCCAAAATCTCATGCATCACTAGGGTGATGCCTTGTGCAATGTTTCTTGAGTTCTTCCCTCCTGGACTAACACTCTCTACCTCATGTCACTGCGATGGTGGTTAATAGTGGGGTGACAACCATAGAATCACTCTCAAAGACTAGTCTCATAGCCATGTCCATCGATCCCAAGATGGTCACCTGTCAAGTGGGGTGTCATGCCACCTCTATTTCCATTGATCAAGATTATATCTCCTTACCACCAAATTGGCCACCCACCACCTATTCTCTCATGACGGTGGATCCTACATCTACTCCTAGACAAATTCCCTCCGCTAGCCCTAGTCATTTCTCCATCTCGTGTGTAGGTGGGGGATATCACTAAAGAAGGAGAGAAAATTGGATCTGGATGGAACCCTCCCAAAAATGAGAAATAAATTTTAGGCCCTAGATCTCATGACCATGATCTATCATCGACTAGGAAGCAATTTGTGGCGTAGCTTGATTTTATGTTTCCTTTTTTGATGTAATAGATCGTATTTCCTAGGCTCAACCTAGTTTGGGTTGTGTTGTTCCTAGCCCTTTTGTGTCCTGGATTGACTTGTCTCTTTAGAGTATGCTCCCATACATCCTTTAATTTTATGAATAGGCTTGTATCACAATACCTATTTATTATATATAAGATCTATTTCATCAAAAAAATATCTAAAAATGTTTATAGATATTAATTTGGAGATTTTTATTGTAGGTTTTTTTAAATATTATATTGATCAATCATATTTTTATTAGTGATGAATGGAATAAAATTTAGTTTGGGAAATAAAGGGGTTCTAAACCCTAATTTATGGTTAATAATATTATATTTATTTTATTGACTTCTTCCCAAAAAAGAAAAAAACTTCTAAATAATGGTTAAATGGACATTGAACTTAAGGTTATTTTGTCTTAAAAGATGCTCCAAATATCTACTATATGATCAAAGATATTACATTTTGGATTGACTTATCTAAATTATTATTTTAAATTAAATAACGATCAAATGGATGTCATATTTAAGATTGAAATTAAGATGTTAAATATAAAAATAATAAACTTCATCCACCACCAATCCAAGTAAATATAAAATTATTTATAAGAGGATGCCAACATAAAATAGTTTGTTGTTTGAAGTTTGAGGTTCCTATATACATGTTCATTTTTGGTATAATCATAATATAACATATTTACTCAATTTGACACTATGAGAATAAATACAAATGGTGGTTTAATAAAACAAAAATGATCATTAAATTATTATGTCTAAATCCATGAACTAGATTATATTCAGAAACAAATGAGATAAATACATTCAAGTAATATGCCAACCCTTATAGAAATTGTAGTCAAATAAGAAATTTTCAAATTTCAAAATTAGGTTTCCTCAAATTCTTCTAATATTTATCAATTTGTTTCCTACAAAATATTCCAAGATAATCAAAGGGACTTAGCCATTATTTTCCTTGTTTTGACCTTGGGAAGGGAAACCGCACAACACTAGAAGTTACACAACACTAAGACAATACTAAGTCGTCGTGCAACATTGAGAATCTGCACAACATTAGAAATCCACACAACATTGGAAATTCAAAAAATGGAAAAGGAAGTTTGTAAAATAGGTAAGGGTCCTTGAGTTTGAATTTGATGTCCCTATGATCGTCAAATGTATAAAATGGGGTGGGGATCTTTAAATGCTCACATATTTTGATCTGGTCACCAAATCTAACAAAATTGGTATTGTTGAACTCAGATTGAGAAGAACTACATGTTAAAGTAGTTTTGTATCATGATCAAGTATATTTTGGGCCTAAAACGTGGAAAAATGACCAATAGCCATTTTCATATATGGGTTTTGTAACATGTTTTGGGACTTGGTTTTTGGCTTATAACTTTTGATCCTTAGATCACTTTCACGTGTATGTGGTCTTATTGGAAGAGGAATGAAAGGAGAATTTATTGGGAATAACTTCATAAAGAACAATTGATAATTCAAGAAAAAAATAGTGACAAATTTTTGGGCTCTTTTTAGTATGCTTTCTCTATTAAATGGTACCATTAGTTATAAATGTTTGAGAAAATCCACCCACTACAATTAAAAAATCCTACGCAGCCCTCTTTCTAAAGTGATTTGAACTTGCACTATCCAAGAAATATTTAGTGATCATGCTTAGTCTACACACTTGAATTTTTATTTTTCCTTGGAGGTTGAAGAAGTGGGTGGTCTTTTTATTTTGAATTTTCCTCTCTCCCCTCTTCTTCTTCTATAAATGTAACTCAATTTTAATCAAAATTACCCTCTCTTGAATGCACATATTATGATGCCCTTTTGTGAGACCAAGTATTATGAGTTACAAAGTTTTGTTTTGGTCTTGCACAATGTACTCAACACCTTCCTTATTGTTATAATAGATTGTACATAATTTAATCAATGATGTCATGTTATTGTGGCATTTATTCTTCTCTTTAACTTGTGTTATTGTGTTCTTTCCTTCCTATTATGTTATGGCATGATGTGTGTGAGTTATATTTACATGATTTCAATCTTTTGTGTCATTTATGCAGAGAATCAGAGTTTAGAAAAATTGTAGAGTTGAATGTGTCTTTTTATTGCCCTCCCGAATTTAAATTTTTTCCTCTCATTTTCATCTCAGGAGAGAATCCACTTTCAGTTTGGTGCATCACCTTATCTTTCATTCAATATTTCATCTTTTTGAACCTCGATTCCTTAGAAATCTTAGATTAGAACTAGTTAGTAGTAGATCATAGTGTTAGTTAGATTAGTCACGATGAATTAGAGTTAAAGGAACCAACCTTTTCCCTTAAAGATTGACCTTGAAGGATTCATTTTCCTAGAATTTGAAGGCCACTCAATGTTTCACTAAGGTGTTGAGCCTAACTTTAGTAAGGGTGCAATTTCAAGTGACAACAATTTTTGGCACACTCGATGGGACCTATTTGAGTCATTTTTAGCTCATTTTTGATAAATTTCACTAAGATTGGTGTGTTTCTTAGTGGTACCTAGTCTTGGAGTAATTAATTCAAAACATCTAATGAATCCCAAGTCTAAAGCTTCAAGTTTCAAGTAGTCTAGATTCATTTTTTATGAGAATAATACAAACAAGGAAAATTTTAGGTAGAAGATATCCTATTGAACACCTATAACTCTTCCTAAGGAGAATAAGAAGGGGAAAATTTTCTCGTAGAGAATAATTTTTGGCATGCTCTATGGGACCTATTTAAGTCATTTGTATCTCATTTCTAATAAATTTCATTAAGATTGGTGTGTTTATTAGTGGTATCTATCCTTGAGGCATTACTTCAACACATCCGATGAAGCCCAAGTCTATAGTTACTAGTTTCAATTTCTTTTTAATGAGAAGAATACAAACAAGGAAAATTTTAGGTAGAATAAATTCTATTGAGCACCTACAATTTCAAGTGACAATTGTTTTTGGCACACTTGGTGGGACCTATTTGAGTCATTTTTAGCTCATTTATAATAAATTTCACTAAATTGGTGTGTTTCCTAGTGGTATCTAGACTTAGAGGCATTAATTCAACACATCTAATTAATCCCAAGTCTAGAGATTCTAGTTTCAAGTATTCTAGTTTCATTTTAATGAGAAGAATACAAATAAGGAAAATTTTAGGTAGAATATATCTTATTGAACCCCTGCAACTCTTCCTAAGGAAAATAAGAAGGGGAAGATCTACTCATAGAATAGTTTTTGGCATGCTCGATGGGACTTATTTGAGTCCTTTGTAGCTCATTTATGATAAATTTCGCTAAGATTGGTGTATTTCTTAGTGGTATCTAGCCTTGGAGGCATTACTTCAACATGATTTAATTTTATTCTATATTAAATATAAATATTGTAGAGTAGCTATTGAACCAAATGATGTATAAAAGTTGAAATATAGAAATGACACAAGTAAGCTACGATGTAATATTTGAAATCCTAGGAAAAAGAAGCAAGAGATAGGACTTAGCTAATTTTCGTGCGTCCAGACTGATATGAATTGGGAAAAGTGCTAACTAGGTTGGGAAGAGTTTCATTAATTCTCATTGTAACTTTTTCAACTCACAAATAGAGTTGGACATGGAAACATATGGCAGGACAAGGGCTCCCAGGCACTAGAGACTACTACTACGGGCACCCGTGACTATGTAAGTGGTCGGAATATAATTTTTACTATGTCACAGGAGTGTCACAATTTTTCCATTTTGATCACCCGAGATTCACTCATTGAATGTTGAAGGTATATGTAACCTACAAAATATAAGTTTACATACACAAGCCCATAAACCGCATCAAACCTAAAAAAAGCTACAATATGAGGAGTCGAATCGACTCTGTGGTCACCCCAAGAGTGAACTTATGATTGAATGTTGTACTACATCTCAGACTCCATGTATTTTTGGTGAGTGTGTGTAGAAATTGTACCCTAGGATGACCTTATGCAAGATACATTAGATGGTGGGTTCTAGCTAAATATAACAAAGTAGCAAAATGTGTTGATGGAACAAAATTAATTTTCCCTTCCTATGCATTATATGTAGAGTTGATGCATCCATTTTAACCTTGAATGGATGCTAGATGGATGCTTTAGAATTTCTTACGTGCTTTTTGGATGCAAGTTTAGGTGATGATAGTAATCTTTAGTTTTTGGCCTTTTATTTTAACACATAATTATTTATTTATATTATTACATTGTTATAATTTCATAATTGACAACTGGAAGGCTAACCAATAAGTGAAAAATGTTCCTAAAAGATAAAAAGAGACCCAAAATAAGAGATGAAGGTGAAAAAGGGCTAGGGGCACCCAAAGTAGATAGGGTGCCTGTGACACTTTTCTTGGCTAACGCTAGTGTATAAAGTCATAAAATATAAATCAATAAAGTTCCAACTAGGTTTTAGGGTGTATAAGACAAAATAGAAAACAAGAAACAAAGAAAAAATTCCAAAGATAGTTGTCAACCACTATTTTTCTTGCTTAGGAATCATGTAAATGCAAGTACTCTTTTAAAACGTACCCAAGTGCATGATTTTGTGTCTACATTTTCCCCCACTTTATGTTTTTGAGTGAATACTTGATAACATAAAATAGATAAAATATGTGTATTTTATAATCATGTAGAGTGTGTGGAAAAATGCATGTCGAGTGGACAAGTGAAGCATGGAATGATGTAAAGTGAAGCGTGAATACTAGGAAAGGAAAGTGACCCTAGGGGTGAAGTGTATGCATTGCATTGTACCTATTTTATAGCTTGTGATTGCTACTTCTTGTAAGGATGGACCTACAAAAGAATAGAAAGAATGTAGTCCAAGTCCTGTATATGATAAATCAGAGAATAATGTGCATATGTAAAAGTGTGTAAAGGAAATTTTACATCTAATGTAAAATAGTTAAAAGGATAGAAAAGTGTCCTTAAATGTTGTGTGGAGTGATGTTTTGGCAATCTCATGCCAAGAGCGAGTTTTTTAGGTGATCTCACGCCAAGTGCGAGTTTTTTAGGAAATCTCATGCCAAGTGCAAGTTTTTTGGGCGATCACACACCAAAGATCAAGTGTTGGGGAGAGAGGCCTAGTGTTACTCTCCATCCATTAATCTTCTCCTATAAGCATAACTACAAATGGTACTTCCCTAATTTGTTCCCAGTTGTCTGAATTAGTTTCGATTTTACTAATTGAATGAGATAAAATGCATTATGTTGCTAGAGGATTGTGCTTATAACTATAAAACTTCTATGAAGGCTTATGTGAACCGTGTTGATCTTAGAAGGTAATTGTATGTTCCCCTAGGACATTAGCACTTAGGGGAGGACACGGGTGCCCAGTGCTACTATCCGTATGAGTTTGGGTGTTGGTGTTTGTGTTTTGATTCTAACCCAAGTCTAATTCTGGGACATTCTATGATTGTGTTTCTTTGTTGTTTTTGTATTGTGTATATTTGTATTATAGCTTTGAGTTGTTGTGGGGGTGATTTGTTCACCCAATGTATGTCCCCTCAATGGGGGTACATGTGATGACTGTAGGAGTGTGTGGCCCAAAAGATAGGGTCTGATGTTGTGATGAAGTGGATACCTATAGGGGGTAGGGGATGTGTATAGTAGAAACCAAGGAAGATGTAAAAAAATGTGGCTAGTAACATGTGTTAGTAGAAAAAGGAACGAACGTGTAATAGAAGACAATGTAATCAAACAAGTGTGTGCAGACAAGATAGAATACAAAAATTGGGTTTTATACATGGGACATCGGTCACAATGTCACAAGACAATTAGGGCTGAAGCAGACAAAAAAATATAAGAAGCATACAAGACATAGGGCATAGCCCACAAAAATAGCATACAATAGCAAACAATGTCAAGCAAAGTGTATTAGAAAACCATTGTAGCATATAGTCTTGTAAAGCACATGCTACACATGAATCACCCATTAATACATTAGAAAGATAAATAGAATGTCAAGGAATATATGTATCAATGAAAATTAATGTGCTAGAAAGTATAAGTATTAAATGATGAAATAATATCACTTGTAATGTGTAAGAGTAGTAATGGTATATGCCCCTAGAGCCTCATTGGGAGTGGTAACAAGTATAGTTCCAAGCATCATTGCAGCATGTAAGAATCTATAAGATACCTATATTCACTCCAAAAGAACAAGTGAATGTGCATGTGTGTGTAGAAAGATAATTACATACCAAGAATCGACTAGCATAGTAATAAAAGTGTGTCATGTAAGTAGTATAATCAAGTAAGAATAAGTGCAAAAAGATATGTAAATGTAGTGTAAGAGTGTGGTGGAATGGTATGAAATGTGTGAATATTATAGGAGTAACTTGCCCCCTTATGAATGTGTACAAGATGAGGGTCATTTATAAAATACCCCTCAACAATCAAGAATAAACCATATAACAAGAGTGTGTCATCAGGAAATGGTTTTAAAATGTGCGCTAAAAAGATAGATCATGAAGCATAGAGTGTGAAGAGTGAATGTGATGAGGTTCATTTTAGAATTAAATCCTCAGTAGTCGAGTATGAATCATGGAACTAGAGTGTTTCATAGGGTAATGAAAATAGAAGGTATGTATCAAGATGTAAAGAGTAGTGAGAAAGATGAATTTTGAAGCGCAAAGCATGATAGTATGTACTATAGACAATTGATAGTGCTATAAGCGGGAAGTGTGATGCCCCAAGTGTGTATATAAGGAGCTGCTAGTAAATAGATATGATCATGGTGAGAAAAATAGCCAAAGTATGTAAAGAACACTAAAGGGTGTGTATCGTATATATGAAGTAGTATGTGTACCATAGATAGAAGGATCCATAAGTAATCACAGTAGAAAAGTGTGTATGAATTAGTATAAGAGCGTAGAGAGATGTAGCAAGGTGTGCTTATATATATGAGAAAGTGTTGCTAGCAAGATTGACATGAATTACAAAGAAAGGGTGATGTATAGATGTGTATGTGAATAATAGGGATAGACTATTGATTAGAATATGTGGCTATGAGGAGGGGAGAGTTAGATGCCCCCAAGTGTGCAATTAAGGGGGATCTATGTGATGATGTGAGAGATACCATGCCATGGTGGCAGAATTATAATGGGTAGAAGATTGAAAACCTACCATAGAATAGTGTCATCATGGTGAGGGGGAAACCCAATAGATTCTAAAGTATGAACTGGATGAATAGGAAGTGTATAAGTAATAAGAATGTACCCATGAGGAGAAAATAGAATAGGTGTAGAATTATGCATGTTGGCAATAGCAAAACAAGTAAGTTAAAACATAAGGAAAAACATGTGAGCCAAAAGATGTGTAATTTATGTTATGCGAGATGTTGGCGAAAATTTTTCGGGGCAAATTGATAGACTTCTTATCGACTCTCTAGGAGTCTAAGTCCCTCTACTTAACCAAATTCAACTATCATATGTGCATGTGCGAGTAAAAAGGTGGATTTTCCTAATGGCCTTTCAGTCAAGGATCCAATAGGGTCACTTTATTGACCCTGTGGAAAAATATTACAGATTTATGTAAGGGAATAATTTGCTAAGAGAGCGGGAAAGGGAGTGAGAAAGTTAGAAAAGAGAAACTAATGCTGCAAGTAGAAAATCAGAGACTTGCATACACCAGTTAGAAATTACATCACATGCACTAAAATTAAGAAGAAACAAATCTACATAACAACAACAAGACCAAATAGCATTTAATGAGCACAAAGTATCACTAAACTCCTTAGTTAAAAAGGCTAAAATTCCTTCTTCTTGTATTGATGCTCAAGAAGAAATTGTACATAGCATAGAAATGGAAGACATTTTAGAATAAGGGAAATGGAAGAAATTTTTTATCTCTTTGTTCTCTTCACAAGGATATCTCTCTCATGAATTCACAAAAAACAACTCAAAATTATAAGAAGATCTAAGAAGACCCTCAAATGAGGAGCTTGCTACAATTTATAGAAGAGAAGGCAACTCTTCATCTTCCTGGTGACTTTTCAAATACCATATTCTGACTTTAGACTGTTCATATTCCAATTAAATATTTAAGTCCCTTTTATAAAAACAAGGTGACTTAAATGTTACATTATGTTTCTAAAGTCACTTAAAGATATATCAAAAGTGCAAACATATATCAAAAAGTGCCAACACAATATTATAAAATTGAAGAGAGAGAGAATTGGGAGAGAAGAGAAGAGAGAGAAAGAGAAGAAGAAGAAGAAGGAAGGAAGGAAGAAGAATTATGCATAAGAATGAGCCACTGCAGTGGATTTGAACTCACTCCTTGACGTGACTAGTCTCCATCCCATTCTTCTAAGAAGATCTTTGTTCCTCAAATTCCTTACTAAAATAGGCTATAGGTTCCACTTTTCAACATGAGGAATGTGAACACTTCTCAGGGTCTCTGTCCATCCATCAAACACATTATTGATGTCTTTGAATTTTCCAAACCATGATGGATGTTTCTCTGCAATGAGTGCAATGGCAGCTCGAATTTCTAAGAGGAACTCTAGGGTATCCTTGATGAAGGAAAATGGATTAACCACCTCTTTCTTGACATGTTCCTCAAATGGACCAATTATTTCATCAAGGCAATTGTGTTTTCTCCTATTACAGGTACTCCAAGTTTATGAATTTTTCAATTTATACTATCCTACAACTTGTACACTTGTTCCTCCTTTTCCTCTAGCTCAGTGATGGCCCGATTGACTGCCTCAAATCTAATTACCAAGACCCTCACCCATACACATGAAAATTCTTCAGAAGGATTTTCAAAAATCTTCTTGTTGATCAACTCCTATTGATGAGTGTTTCTCATTTCATCCACTACTCGGACCCAGAGGATCCCAATAGTCCCTTTCTTTCTCCAAGTCTTCCTTGAGTGTGCACATCTTGTTTGTTGTCCACACACATGTAGAAAAGCATTTGACCACTTCTTGGAGCACTGACTTCCCTTTTTCAGAAATTAAATCGATCCATTCATTATTCACTCCCCTACATTGTGAACTCATGTGTCCTCTTGATAGATTTTGGATTGAAGCTGCTAATGGGTGCAAATTCTTCAATGGGGATTTTCGTGGCATTTGGCTCAACTAGATGTTACACGTAGGATGAAAGAGTTCACACTTGTTCCTTTAGTTCATAAATCTTCTTCTTATATTCCTTATTCCTTGTCACCATGTGAGTAGAAGATTGTTGATACATGTGCAAATCCCCTTCATGAGTCATCGGTCCCAGTTGGATCATGTTCATCTCATAGTTGGTTGGTTTCATCTCATCCATTGGCTTGATCACCTTTGGTTGGGCTACCTCGATGTATTGATTACCTATTTTCCCACTGTAGAACCACAAGGTTGTGTGTGCAAACTTCATTTTCTTTCCTTTAGCTAGTGAGGAAATTGTTGATAAGTCAGGGGCTGCTACTTGTTGAACAATGCGGTGTTGTGGGGAAATTGTTTCCTACATCCAAGGGAACATTTCATCGAATTAGGTTCCATGAAGGTACATCAAAAATTCTCTATTCTGGAAGAGAAGGCACATCTTGGATGGGAGATATATTGGTGTTAACAAGAGGTGAGGCCTCCTATGGTGGTTCGAAGACTGGGTCTTAAACTATGTGCTCTTCCTCTATTTTTGCTTCTGTCCATGGATCTTCTTCTTACATTGTTGCAATTGAGCCTTCTTCCATCCTATATTTCTTTGGTGATCTTCCATGAGAATAAGCCTCCAATTCTATGGATCTTTTTTATAACTTTCTCCAGAATGCCTTGAGTTTGAGGCAACTTCCATGACTCTTGATGATGACTAATGAGAGGCTTGTTTCTACCTGACAGCATACCTCGTGATTAGATGATCATGGTTCTCTTCTTCTGAAACCAATTTCTCATTCTCTTCACCACCTTCTCAGTCTACTCCTTTATATCCCCTAATTCATGAATGTACCAGTTGACTTGAGGCAATGGAGACATTTTGACTGCTACATACTCAGGATCATACATCTTTGTCCCATCATCCTGCAAGATGTCTTCATACCAAGAGAACTTGAATTTATTCATTTCATTGACTGTCATCCTCATATGGTATTTTTCCCACACTTCAAATTCATCAGCATAATTGGCCCAATAGTCCTCAATTTGTGGCTCATGTTGTAAGTCTAGAACTGTGGAAAGAGTTGGGATCATCTCGGATATCAAAATTAGGCATGACAATGTAGGAATGTAAAGTCAAATGAGCAAAGGCATCCTCTATATGAGATGCATCATTTGAGCTCTTACACGTGAACACTCTGAGAGAGATGGGAAATGAGATAAACTTCTTCTTCTTGCTCCTGAGCCTATTGTTTACATGTATGATTTTCCTACAGAGCTCAAATAGTACAATTTGATTGCTAAGGTACTTGGGAAACCTTAGCGAGCTTGGTCAAGTCGAAAACTCACAAGTAGGAGAAGGTTGAGAATTGGATGAAGTAAGAGCCATATCTCTTGATTAAGGACGCCGCTTGTGGTGACATCCTAGCCTCCAAATCACCTTCCAAGTTTCATACCACATACATCATGAATGCATCATTCATGCGAGCAAAGTGCCTATGGCTTTCCTCCATCACCAACTATGGAAGTTTCTCATGTGCGGGCACCTTGGAAGAAATGTTTTGCATGAGATCCAATCCTTTAAATGATCTTGAGCTAGTGAGAAGATAGAACAAGTAATAAGTCATGTGAAACTTATTCATCATGGGCACTGGAGAAGTTGTAGATGTAGATTATCACTGATGATCTACCCCCAATCAATTCTCTTCTTTCCTTCAGTCACAGTCAAGATGAACAGGCCCATCCACTCCTGGAAGTCTCTTGTGTTCACTTCTCCCATCACCCTGTTAAGGAGGGTGATTACATCTAAATACCCCTCATGGAACTCACATCTCAGAAGGGTCTTGGGCATCCTTGAGGGCTTTCTCCCTGTCTTCATCCATGATCCAAGTGCAACCCCTTGCGTATATGCATCCATCATTTCCCAATCATGCAAGGCCCTATCCTTTGAAATGACAACCATGTTAGGTGATGTTGGGATTTGCAGAGAGAGTGAGATGGTTATGGGACTGATGACCACCATTTCCATTCCATTTTCAGCTCAAATTATTCCTATTTATTGTCCATAGTGGTGTGAACAAGCCAAGACCAACTCAAAGCTTTGTATAGACACAGGGGTGTCCTACGTACCATGAACAATCCACTTGTGCATACCTGATCCTCGATCTTCCTCATTCATTCCTTGGATGTCATGCAGCCTCTTAAATCATTTAGGTCCATTTATAATACATCATTATCTTCTATCTCATACTCAGAAGTGAAATCTTGTGTTGGCTTTTCCCGTCAACTCATACTTCATGGTTTCTTCAGAAAAACAACTTACTATTTTTAGTAAGTGTGAAAAATCATCTCCTTCAACCTCAATTAGATGTGAAAACTCGAATTCTCCTTCTTCATGTGTTTCTCTAACCTTCTAGACCAATTTTCTATTTTTGGTAGGTTCTCATGAGACCACTTACTATTTTTAGTAAGTGTCAATTTATACCAAGATGATGTTTTGATGAATTTTCCACTGCAATACTTCTTTTGTGTTCAATGCCTCTTTCATAGTTTCTTCAATTGACGACTTTCCCAAAATGGTAGTCCTCTATGTAGAAGACATGCTATTTTTAGAAAGTGAACCTCCAGTGGTCGGATCATTGTAAAACAAAGTTTTTGATATGGGTTTTTTCCCAATATCGCCCCTCTGAAATCTTGGACCTACCCGATCAGTGGTTTGGGAGATTTTAAACTTTCAAATTTCTGACCTAGCGACACCTCTAAACATGACAACCATTAATGGACCTCAAAAATTGTAGGTCATGTATTTCCTCCTCTGTTCACAATCAAATCACATTTTTGATATGGGTTTTTAATTATGGTTCCATCGGTGAATTTTTTTCTTTGAACAATTGTCGGTTTGACAGAAATCCAACTTTTTCTTTTGTTGTGCAAAGAAATAGATTTCTTCACTATGAACACTTATTGCTGCAAATGGGATATTTGAAGGTGGTTTTTTTATGGCCTTTGAGAATAAATAATACAAAATAAATGGTTTTTTGTTTCATGTACTCGTTTTCAAGATCTCTTCAAAAAAATTTTTTTCATGGCAATGGTGGTTTTCGTGAGGGATTTCTTCATCTATTCTTTATTTCTTCTTCTTGGTTTAATCAATATTTATTTTGATATTTGTATAATATCATGGAGTGGAGAATTTCATCATTTGGTGGAGATTTTTCAAATTACAACAATGGAAGACCGGTGTGTGAGAAAGTTTCGAGTTATAGAGTTATGCGGTGTGAAGCTATGGAAAGTAAGAAGTGGGAAAGAAAGCGAAGCAGGTAAGATTTTAAAAATCATAATAAATCGAGTAGGGATGAGGTGAATTTTCATGTCCCTCATTTCCCTTAATAATTAAGGTATGATAGGGACATAAATTTTCACATGGCTCCTAGTCGCGACATGTGTTAGAAATCTAACTATAAGGATTTGAGCTAAAAAGGAGGTTTGGAAGCATTGGGCCTAAACTAGTCATATGAAGGACCAGAGGCCATTCCTTAGGCTGGGTTCATTTTTATGTCCCTTATTTCCCCCATCAAAAATGGACATGAGGGACATCAATTTTCATGACGCGCTTTAAACCGTCACTTGTTAGCGATCTAACAGATCTTCCATTTAGCTCCACTAGCTCATGGGGGCTAAAAAGCCACGAGAGGGTCATATGAGTGACCAGAAGAATCCCTTAGGGATGGGAAAATTTTCATTTCCATGATTTCCTTTTCACAAAGGGACATGAGGGACATCAATTTGCATGGCATGCTAGAAGCCGCCACTTTGTCAGTGATTCGACGGTTGAGGGTTTGAGCTCCTGCAAGCACCTGGGGGCTGAACTAGCAGTCCAAGAGGTCGTATGTGTGACTTGAGGGATTATAAGGGCTGGGAAAATTTTTATGTCCCTCATGTCCCTTTTCTTGAGGGATGAAAGGGACAAAAATTTCACTAGTCTCCTGGAGCTGACACATGTCCATCCTAAAATTTGACTAACTATGAGAACTCATCAAGAGGGAAACTTGAAATGGCGATATCTTGAGTTCCCGATGGAATGTTTTGGTGAAATTTTATATTAAATTGACTGAAATGGGAATTTTTAATCCAATAGTGGGGGTATAAGATCTTTATTCATCCATCTAAGCCCTTAAAAATCATATTTTTATCTATTCCCTTACATTTGCATGAGAAAAACTACCTGTAGACCCATTGTGCCAAAGTATTGTGAAAAAAATAATTTCACCATCATGTAGGTCTTGGTATTAACTTTTTATTATGTATTTTTTCTCCTAACTCCATCCGGAGATCCCAAAATCACCTTCCAAAGCTCAGCAACTTTTTTGGCATGTGCATTGCCTAGGCCAATGAACCCTAATTTTGGTGAAACTGCCCCAACTCTTCCAAATCCTTTTTGAATCTTCTTGAATCACTTCCATGATGTTTCTAGGCTTTCAATTCATCTCCATGTCATATTAGGCTCCTCCATTTCACTCCAGGGGTTTGTTCTAGTCCTAGGAAGGCCAATGATAGCCCTTCCCATAATTGCCTGAAATTTGCATTTTCAATGAATTCCTAAAATAACCTAGGGGGTTGAATTTATTTTCTAAATCACCTATAGGAATGAGTTAACATAATCTGGGAGGTCATGGAACTGGCTTGGTAGACCTAGGGTGCCTTGGAAGAGTGAATTTTGAAATTTTTGACATCAAGGTATAGTTGTCATGCTAAAAATAGTCAATTTTCTGTTGCACATTTGCATGACAACGAACGATACTCATCAATATTAATGAAAACCAATAAGTATAATTTGTGAATATTATAAACAATAAATTAGTATGAACTAGCCCCTATGATCATAAAAAAATGTAGAAAGATGGGAACGAACGACTCCCATGAATGCAACAAGATAATGTGTAGCCGTAGTAAATGAATCATGCATAGGATAGTGGAAAGTGCAATGATTGACAATCAGTTTAAAACCATCATTCAATATTATAACATGTAATGAGGAAGATGTGGAGAGAGATGTAACATTGGAAGCACAAATCATATGATCAATAGAAGTGTATCAAGAGTGAGACATAATGGGAGGAGTATCATGGGTGCCAATAGAAAATTGATCGTGTAAATTAGTAGCACTAGGGTGCATCCCAAGAGGAGAATGATGTACAATGTAGGTAATTTCATGAGCATCATGTATAAGAGGAATATCATAAGGAGTAGCAACATGAGGTGTGGAATCTACTATAACAGTATCCATAGAAGAAGGTGGAGCAAGTGCATTATGTGTATTGGCATGGGTAGAAAGAAGTGTATGCATATTATGTAACCAAGGATGGCCTAGAAGGATAGTATAAGGAACATCATGAGGCATAACGTGACATGGAACATTAAGAGTGCAAGATCCCATAGTAAGGGGAAGAGAGATTTTTCCCAACACTTGCTTAGGTGTATTATCAAATCCACGAATACAAAGAGTAGATGGATTGAGATGAGTAGCAAAAAGTCCTATTTAATGGAGAAAGGAAATATTTCATACATTAAGACAAGATATAGGATCAACTAGGACACACTTAACAAGGATATTATAAATTTTAAACTTGGGTATAGAATGGGAAGCATTGAAATCAAAGGCATGGGAAGCCATGAAAGATTCGATAATGGGCATGTAAGGAGTGGGTTCACCAAATAATTTAATTTAATTTTAGATTAAATATTAATATTGCAGAGTCATCTTGAACCAAATGATGTATAAATTCTGAAATATAGAAATCACGAAGAAAACTAAGATCTAATATTTTAAATCCAAAGCAAAGAAGGAGGAGAGAGGACTTATCTAATTTCTATGTAGTTTGGAAATGATCTGAACTAGGAAAATTGTTGAGCGGGGTGGGTAGAGTGTTGTAAATGCTCAATATAAACTCGTGAATAGAGCAAAACATGGGTGCCTATGGCAAGACAGGGGCCTGATATTGGAGACTACTACTAGGTTCTTGTGAATGTGCAAGTTATCATAATCTAATTTTTACTTTGTCTCAGGATTATTGCACTTGTTCCTGTTGATATCCTAAGAGTCTCTCCTTAAATGCCGAAGGTACCTATAACCTACAAAATATAAGTTCACCTACAAAATCCCACAAACCACATCAAACCTAAAAATAAATATGCAATATGGGGAGTCGTAATGACCCTAGCGGTCACCTCGAGAGTGAACTTACAACCGAGCACTGCACTACATCTTATACTCCATGTACTTCCGTTGAGTGTGCATATAAATTGTGCCCTAGGATTCCTTGTGCAAGTTGCACTTGATAGTGGGTTGTAGCTAAATGTAGTAATGTATTAAAATGTGTGGATGGAATAAAATGAACTTCCACTTCCTATGCAGCTTTATGTGGAGTTGATGTAGCCCTTTGTCCCTTGAATGGATGTTAGATGGATGCTTTAGAGTGCTTTAGGTGCATTTTGGATGCAAGCTTAGGTGATTATAGTAATTTTTTCTTAGTCCTTTATTTTGAACACATAACTATGTATTTATACTATTCCCTTATTTGAATTTCATAATTGACAACTGGAAGGCTTGACCATAAGTGAAAAAGATGCCCAAAAGATAAAAGAGACCCAAAAAAGCGAGTAAGGTGAAAAAGGGTTAGGGTCACCCAAAGGGGACAGGGGCACTGGATGCTTCTATTTTTTTGGGTGTTGGTGTTTTTGAAACCATAAAAGATGAATTATTAAATTTATAAATGGTTTGTATGGTGTGTAAGACCAAATAGAAAACAAGAAACACAACACATCTAAAATCAAATCCCAAAATGTACCCAATATGATTTTGTGTCTACACAACACATTTGACAAATCCCAAGTCTATAAAGAACTTAGTAGACACCAAAAATTGGGACATATTCCCTAACCTCTTTCAATTAAATAAATTCACACTATACCCACTCATGTCCCTTGTGCACACATATTAATTAATTTAATTACAATAATTAAATTAATTAATTGTTTCACCTCTCCACCTCACTCAAGACCCATTCACAACCTATTAATTAACTAGGACTAAGTCTATACCAATCCTAACCAACTAAGACTTAGTCTAGACCTAACATTAACTCCCACTACTTCTCCAA
The DNA here is from genome assembly GCA_018340775.1 of Taxus wallichiana var. yunnanensis. Classification (NCBI taxonomy): domain Eukaryota; kingdom Viridiplantae; phylum Streptophyta; class Pinopsida; order Cupressales; family Taxaceae; genus Taxus; species Taxus wallichiana. The sequence goes on from CM031241.1 coordinate 758,114,652, forward strand.
GAAGGACTCATACTTATCTGGGTGGAGTCTATCACTTGAGACCTGGATTAAAGATATCAATCATGCCAAAAATAGAAAATATTAGGCTATTTTTGGAAAACCTAGAATTCCCTGCCTTAACTGACGTTGGTTATTCCTCGGCACCACCAATCACCTAACCGCCATAGTTTAGGTTAAATACATTTATCCAACTCTTCACCTAGGTTGGTTGGTGACTGATTGATTGGGAGGAGTCTTACTTCATTCAAGGGTGAATCCAAAACTTTCCTGCATCCAGACAACACAAAACACTCAACCACAGGTCCAAGCAAAGATCTAGTTCTCCTTCCGATTATTATAACACTCATGGGACATATTGGGAGTACTAACGTGGCACTAAATTTAAGATCTCTTCCAAAACAAACTACCATCCCCTTTCATTCACAAGATATGTACATGTAAGTAATTATTTTTATTTCAGTCATATTGTGCTTGTTTAAAGTATCGATCCTTTACTTCTTACATTATACTTCATTTCTTCCAATATACATTTATCTCCTTCTTTCCATCAACCCATGGTTCAACTATACCAAACCTTTACACCCTCTCTAACCACATTCTCGGCATTCCTAGGAATTCTAAGTAATTTTATGACCCTACCTACACCACCCTCACTCTCTATGTAATCACGAGAGAGGTTTTTAAGCCCATTTTAATAATTCCTCACCAATTTCCCCTATCGACATCAATTACCTAATCGTCATTGGTCACCCAACCTAGCCGGCATCGGTCCACCCGCTGACATCACTCTCTGTGTCATTTAACATCATCCTGCCAACAAACCTCCAATTCAATCAAAATCGACCTAGACCTCACCTGATCAATTCTATACCCTTTATCGAACACTGTAAAACCATAACAATCTACCAAATCATCGGATCTAATCATAACTTTTCCTAGTAGATTAGATTTACTTATCAGTATTTGAATGAGATACCTAAATTGTATAGCTTCATGTAGGATTTCCTTATTTTATAGTTTTTGTTGCATTAAATTGTTTATGAAGGTGGATTGAATGAACGTCTTACGAAGCACCTTGCTTCTTGGATCTAGCATTTTGTTAGGTAGTCCACTAACCTATATTATTAATGTTATTTTTTTGGTCTTGTTGTGTTTCTTACAGGTCGTTCCTCCTAATCGAAGTGAAGCTCTCTACGATCATCTTGGATCAAAATAAATAACATGTGTATTCAACCAACAACCTTCTTCAACTAAAACATGTATTCCTCTTATTCCCTAATCTCTTATTTGTTTTATCTCTACCGCAAAATTCAGGTGAAACATCTTGGCAGGCTGATGAGACCCATTTGGGGTTCTTTGCATTGTTCATTCTTAGGGAATCATTGTGTGTTTGTTTCTTTTTGAAGGAAAGTTCACATTTAAATCTTCTCCCTTGGAAACATTCTTCTTCTCCTACTTATCTCGGTGAAACTAGTATTTTGGATTAAAAAGAGTACTTATTTTATTTTTTTATTGCATTAGTGAAAGACATACTCTTTCCTATTCATTATTTATCTCATTAATTTTACATCATTGTAAATTTGGGTTATAAAATCTTCGCATCTCATTTATGTATATGCATTCTAGATCATCTAAATTATGGGTAACCTATATTTTGTAAGTCATGCCCATTGATGGTTGATGAATTGAACCGTAGTTCACATTTTTTTACTGCACAATAGTGTTTTCTCTTTATATACCAAATCAAATGCTAAAAAAACTACACATTTCTTAAACAACATCTTTCCTCATTTCAAGAATTTTTCAATGATCACATGATCGGAGGATTGATAGTGGGCTCAAATCCATCTGGTTTTCATCCAATCATCATATCAAAAGAAGGATCCCCATGCCATAACTTACCTAAAACTAGCCATAGTTATCGGTTTTATAGGTACCTTTGAGAACAAAAAAACTCTACTTTATTCACAAGTCAGTCCTAAATGACATAAACCATAACATAAAATCTACATCTTAGGATTTCAAATGTTTGTTACTTTTTTATTTTAGTTAATTTATTCTCTATATAATTGTAATTGTGTTTTGAGGTGTGAGTTGCATTTATTCATTATTTCTCATCCTTTTACACCCCCATCATAGACACTCGGTGTATTCTAGTTTATTCAATTCTAGTGTATTAGGACTCCTCACATCCATACTAATTCTCTAGGTTAGAGGACCTTTTATTGGATCTAAATCACCAAAAATTCATCTTTGATTACATTAGGCCCCAAAATATTGGAAGTATAAGAAGGCACGTGGGAGTGTGGCACCTATTTGGATAAGGGTGCACAATGGGGTGAAGCAATATAGGAAAGGTTCTAATAGAGTTTAGTAGAACACACGATGTGCACATTCAATGCAAGAGAAAGAGAACAAACCTTTGGGACTTAGCCATATTTGGCGTTCCATGCGAATTCGAGTGCACATGAGAAAATCGTGACCCATCTAGCATGCGGGGTGGATAAGGTGCCACGCATGGTGATTGTAGGATCAAAAGGGAATATTCCATACATGCGATGGAAGGTTCCAGAAGAACATCATTGCACATAGTGGAGAGCTCATATCAAAGGAGGCATGCTCCATTAGAGGACCACTTGGACACTTGGCAACCGATCTGTTACCTCAAAAGGCATGGTGGTGAAGGTAGGAAAGCTATATATAGAGGTGTGTGGATAGTAGAAAGAGATACACAAGATAGAGGAACTGATTAGTATGGTAGACTAGTGGAAGAGATGTGGATCTCTATGCTCGCTTGTCACTTTTCCAATAGAATGGAGGATTCTATGAGTTGGGAATAGGGAAAATATAGGAGTGATGACATTTTTAGAGGGATGGTTTTGTATTCATCTTTGTAATGTGGAGGACATAGTGTAGTTTTGATGCATTACTTTGCTTATGCATTGTTATATGGGTACCTTATGACCTCAAGGAATGTAATGTGGTTACTAGACTCATCAATATGAATATAAGACTACATCTACAATCATATATGTGTTCATGAGTATAATCTCTTATGCATTTCCTTTATGAATAAATTAGTTCTATATGGTTTTTTTTTTCTCTTTATGAATGCAATGGGGTGATAACTCATCCTAGCTTCTCATAATGATGCACAATTCTTTTCTTATTATTTTACACTTCAATATCTGTCATAAGATGATGTATTCTCAAAATACTCACATAAATGAGAGGCTCGACACCCTTGCAACGTGCCTCGAGTGAGTTCATAGAGGCCCCGTAGTGATAGAGGTCAACGCACATGGTGGAAGATTTTCTCTATTAATCTAAGGGTATAAAAATGACTACATCTTGGTTTTTGTATTCATCTTTGTAATGTGACCTCTTTTTTGTTAAATTTATGTTGTGAGAAATGGCATACATATTTGTCCCCTTGATGTATGATGATAGAACTTTTGAATTTGGAAAGTGTTGAAACATGGTTGAAGAGAATGGAGGACAATTTTGCATGGTTCAAAGGGAGGACAATTTTTTCAGCACTTGATCTGAGATCGATGTGCGTAGATGGGTAGAAGAGAACCTATACCATGAGTTTGTATGACACATTCTCTTGTTGTTTTCTAGTAGAACTATATGAATGGCTTTCAACATATGCATCTAGATAAAACTAGTACTATAGATCATGTGTATTGACCCAAGATGATTACCATAGGCTGCAATGTAGATCTGACTTGGATGCGTGTTTTGATCATTGGTGGAAAGGAGTGCCGACAGGTTATACTCTAAAATATGCCATTTCTATGTATTCCTACCCGAGAAGTTTCCTAAGTTTGAGTTTTTAAGGGAGCCTAGAGGATCATTTTTGAATGTTATTCCTTTGGCTATGAAGATCTTGGTCATTACCTTAAGCTTAGAGTCATTTCCCATGGCCGGCTAAGAACCTCTCGAGTGTTGGAGAGGAAGCTAGGGTGGAGGAAGATGGTGACATTGTGGTTGAGAAGGGAAGGGAGGAGAGATGACTCAAGTATAGAGAAGCTCATGAAAGGAGATGGCTAGACAACGTGAGATTGCAAGTGTGATGGATCTATGGAGTAAGGTGTTATGGGAAGGACTTGAGGTTCACGCAGAGGACATGGAACTGAGCAGCCTTGTGATACCCCATCTTGGCAAGTGTGAGAGAGAATCCCCTTTACTTCTAATGAGAGTTTTTCGCATGAAGAAAGGAGAGTTTTAAGTGCACATCTAAACCCACCTGGTGACCAACCCCGGCGCTTAGTTTTCTAGATCAAGGAGAAGTATTGTTAACCCAATTGGTATTAGGTGGGAGTAACTTGCACCGCACTCTATGAGATATAATTTCTCATTCGAACATCCACATCCATGGCTAAAAACCATTCTAGTATTTGGAGGAATTTTTATACAAGGTGTAAGTACTCAATGTTTTGGTATTACATCTAGGAGTGGCTTCGAGGACACACGACTAGTAGTGGGATAATATCACAAACCATCGGCACATAGTTTAGTGGGACATTGGGAATATTAGGCGTGACTACTTCTGGCCATTTTTGACTGCAAGAGTGGATCTAGTGGTATAGGAGCTCGAGGGACTGGTGGACCAAGCCGATCTAGAGGATCTGGTGGGTTAGGAGGAATGGGACCTGGTGGATCTAGTGGATCTGGTGGAGGAGGAAACACCAGGAAACCAATGCTTTGGATCATGAGGAAAGACCTCACCACCTCCACAAGTATTTTTGAGATGTCATTGCACTTACCAAACTACATGGGTATTGAAGATGTTGTAGAGCATGTGCACAAGTGTGAATTACTATGGCATGCGAAAGGGATCACTACCCCAGAGTGGAAGGAAAGTCAGTTTACAACAACATTACAAGGGTGTGCACATAGTTGGTATATGAAATATGACCCCATTAGATGGTGGTAGACTACACCACATTGAATAACGCCTTCCTAACAAAGTTCTATATCCCTAAGTTTGAGAAAAAGAGCATCATTTCTTTAAAGGATATCCAACAAGGAATGGTAGAGAGTGTGCAGGAGTACGATGCATGTTTCAAGACTCTCTTGTCAAAACTATCCTATGACATCCACCCTTCTCAACATGCTCAATGGTTTTTTGGAGGATTGATAACACCATTTATAAGGGCTCTGTTGCACACAAGAATTTCACGAGACCCACGAAGGCCTTAGAAGTTTCCTTGCATGCACCGAGGCTATTGGAGCATTGATACCGGTGTTAGTCTTTTCTAGAGGCTTAAATTTTTGCAATGGCCAAGCGGTTGGAGAAGCTTTTTAAAACTCAACACATGAGGTTTGTAGTGGGATTTGGTACACAAACTATGAAGTAGAGAGGCATGCAAAGGATAGTTACCCATGAAATTTGGTACATGCTATGGTGGTAGAATGTGAAATTTTCCATGGGATCATGATGAAAGTAGGTGACCTCTACTACAATGCACAATCCGTAAGAATGTTTCTTTCTATTATAATATTTTTACCTCTATGACCTATAATACCAAGTGTTACATAGTGATTGATTAGATCCATGATGTTATTGATCTTGGTGTTCACCACAATAGTGTTACAAGTAGTTCCAAGGATGATGATCATCGTTATGAAGGGTGTGCATAAATGAAGGAGTGTGGAAGAGGTTTTCTTGTAGGATTTTTTTGGTTGCATGAATCGTAAAATGGAGGACAAAGTGAGTTCCTATGAGGAACCTATTATAATTTTGGATCTATAGAGCATTATAAGCATGAGTGTCTTAATCTTTTACAATACTCGTGGTGCGGGAAGAAACATAAGTACAAGAGTTTCCATAAATTTATGAGCATATGAACCAACAACACTAGAAGTACATAGGTGATGGGATGGTGAGCATCAAGAAAGCCAATTCATAATGGATTCCAAGAGTGGCGCGTGAGTCAGGATTAGAACATGTATTGGTGATAATGTGAGCGAGAGCCACACGCGCCAGGGAGATGCCAAGACAAAGGAAACTAGTTCCAAGAGAGGAAGTGGTACATGGAAAGTATCTGGACCTTGCTCATCAGAAGGAGGTGTATCAAGAGACTATGGATGTGATTAAGTTTTCAAAGGGAGATCCAATGTCTAAAGGATAAATCAAAATAATTGGAGCAAAGGTATAATGTGGAGGCTCCAAAGGATGACCTAGATGAAGTCAAGGAAGTATGTAGGGTGTTAAGGAAAGAGAATATTATTCCCTTGTTAGGAGAATGGCTTGAGGGAGAAGGTACCATGTGTCGGAGAAGAGTGCAAAAGGTAGGTTTTGCATGTAAACCTTCCTCCTCACAACCTTGACTATGATAAGGAGATTACATTGAATGTAGTTATTAATGGGTGGCTTCTAAGTAATATCCTCATCAACACGGAAGTAGAGGTCAATGTCCTTACCTTGGATGTATGGCATCAAATGGGGAGACTCGCACTATAACCATCTTTGAATGTGTTGTATATGGAAAACAAGATAAAGGTAATTCCCATTAGAGTCTTGAAGGATGCAATTATCACCATTCAAGGGGCCAAGTTCACTAGAGACTTCGAATTCTTGGCGTTGCCGAGGAAGACAACTTTCTAGTGTTACTTGGGCACCCATGGTGTTACAAGAACAATGTTGACTTGCGGTTTAACAAGGGGTATATCAACTTTGAGAAAAAGGAAGAAACGGTGATTATTCCTTTAACGGTGGGAATCAAGCACCCTATACCAAGCCCTTAGGAGAGGAAGTCCTCAACAGAATCTATGTGCACTCCATCAAAGATCCTAAGATAATTCATCCCACGGAGGGAGTCATCCAGTTTGAAGATGCTCAGTCCTTGAGTGATACCACTAGCATGACATGTAAAAATTGGGCACATGGGACTTATGAGTTAATTGGGTGACAATTGAGAGGATATGTAACAAGGGTAATGAAGGCGTGCTCAGTCAAGTGCCTAGGAGGAAATAAGTTTCCAAGTTATTCTTGAGGGCATACCTTGAAATTTTCTTGCAAGAGATGGAGGCTCAGTGGAAAATGAGGACGAGAGAAGGGGAATGCTCAATTATAACCTGCTCAAATTATAGTGTCTCGGTGGGTTACTACATCGGGAGATCCTCCTAGAATGGCACAAAGTAAGAATCGTATTTTCTATAAGGTTCTCTAGAAGCAACGTGCCCACTATCATACAAGATTACCATGGTAAAGAGACCACCTCATTTCATATCCAAGCATGTGAGAAGGCCTCGATGGAAAGCACGGATGTGTTACCACCTTTGATATGGGTGCATAATTTATATTCCACCTTACAAGGTTTGTGCATGCACATGGTATATTCATTTGGAGATGCGTCATCAAATAGGTAATTGGCAGGAGTTGGCGGCTGATCTCGTTCAAGCTTTCATGCAAAGGATTACAAAGCCATCATGGATACGCGTTGCAAGTAATCAAGCACCTTACGATGGGAGATACTTTGTTATGGCGAAGATATGCTACTAGAATTTCTAGGTGAGCCTTATTTGGAAATGTGCCTCAATGAAGAAGAGTCATAGGAAGTACAACTTGAGCGCGTGTGTATGGAAAAAGAAAAAGGAAAAATGGTCTATGTAGTAGACGGTGAAGAGGTGGAAACTTTGGATAATACCCATTTTGAAGGTATGCACGAGGTCATAGATAGTGTTGATGAGTGAGCACGCGCCTACCATGAGAACTTGAAAATAAAGAAGGTTAATATTGGGACAGAAATAGAACCTAAGGAAGTTATCATTGGGGATTATTGGTCTTAAAAATTAAGTTTCAAAGGTCATTGATCTATTGCGTGAGTTCCAAGATTTTTTCCCTCACGGGTATCATGAACTCAAAAGCATCCACCATTCCTTAGGGAGATGAAGATCAATTTAAAGGAAGGTGCATGCTCGATTTAGAAGAGACCTTATTGGTTGAATCCAAATCTGCATATGGGTCAAGAGAAAAATAGGCAAAATGATAGCATCAGGCATTATTGAGGTTGTGGAAGAATCAAAATGGATAAGCCCAATGGTCATCAGTATCAAGAAGGATGGGATGATAAGGATTTATGGAGTATAGGGACCTGAATGCAATAGTGTCATCGATCCTTTTCTAACCCCCTTTATTGAAGAAATTCACGGAGGGAGTAGCTAAGCACAAAGTCTACTCTTTCACTGATGGGTTCTCGTGGTATCACCAAGTCGATTGTGAAGGAAGACAAGAGAAAGAAAACTTTCCATTGAATGGGGAAATTTTTCCTACATGGTTATTCCTTTTGGATTGAATAATGTGCACGATGTGTTCTCATGCATCATGGTATAAGCATTTTGGGACTTCATCCATAAAGTTCTTCAAGTGTACCGGATGACTAGACTGTGTAGGGGTTGGTGAAAGACCATTGTGATAATTTGAGGCTAATGTTTTAGAGATGTTGGAAATTAAGGATATCCCTCAACATTAAGAAATGTGTCTTTGTTACTCGATTTGGAACCCTGTTTGGACATATTATATGCAAAGAAGGCTTACTAGTGGATCCCGCCAAAGTTATAGTTATTGTAGGATTAGGGGAGCCTACTAGTCAAAGCATAGTGCGTGGATTCCTTGGGCATACGGGGTACTACAGAAATTCATCAAGGGATATGCCAAGATTTCCATGCCCTTGAAGGAATTACTAAAATGAAAGAGTTCCTTCCATTGGGAGAGGCATAGAGGCGTTTGACACTTTGAAGGATAGGATTCTCATGGCACCCATACTACGTTTTCCTTCTTGGGATAAGCCTTTCCATGTGTATGTTGATGCCTCAGGGATAACTATGGGAGAATTACTAACACAACTTTGATGAGGGAGTTGTTGATCATCCCTTGTGTTTTGCAAGTAGAAAATTGACACCAACAAAACATAATTACACAACTACTGAGCACAAAGCATTGCCTATGATCTACGCACTACATAAGTTCATAGTACTTGTTGGCAACACCATTTATATTTTACACAGGACCACATGGCATTGAAATATTTAGTTAAAAATATCTTTCTCGCAAGGGTGCATATATCGTTGGATCCTATTATTCCAAGAGTTTGAGTTCACGGTGATTGTAAAACTAGAAAAAGTAATTCAAGACTTGACCACTTATCAAGGATTAACTCAGGGGAGGATGCACAAAGAATTGAGGATACCATGTTGGATGCACAATGTTTGCTTAGGTTGCAGTGTGCGCCATCGACTTGGAAGATATCATAGTGTTCTTGAAAACAGGTGTGGCACTAGAAGGGATGAAGGCTCTGGAGAGAAAGTAGTTAGCAATACGCTCACACCCTACATGTTGATTAGTGGGGACTTGTATAAGTTATGTCATGATGAGGTTACTGCGCCAATGTGTATTAAAACATGAGCGCATTGAAATTATGGAGGAATCACATGGTGGGATTACAGGAGGACACTATGTAGGAAATGCTACCACGTGGAAGATTTTACTAGTAGGGCTTTGGTGGGAAAGCATCTACCATGATTGTATTGAGTTTTGCAAGGCCTGTGACCATTGTCAGCACCTTGGAAAACCCGTGAAGAGTGATGAAATTCCTTGTGACCAATAGCCAGTGCTAAAGCGTTTGAAAAATGGGAAATCAACTTTTAGGACCAATTTTGCTAGCCACACGAAGGACTAGTTTGCGGTATATCATTATTTACACCGACTACTTGGCACATTGGGAAGAGTCAAGTACTATGAAGGATTACACAAGAATAACAACTCTAGATTTTTATGGGAGAACATAATCAACATGTATGGTTGTCTTTTAAGCTTAACAAGTGACACAAGTACACATGTTCTCAATGAAATGGTTAGGATTATGTTAGCAAAATTTATGGTGGCCCATCACAAGACTACCCCTTATCACCCTCAAGAAAATGTAATTACTGAGGCATTTAACAAAATACTAAGTCACGCGTTGACTAATATCTATGATATTTTAAGACAAGATTGGGATTACAAAGTATCAGTCATTATATGGGCATACAAGACAACCTACAAGAGGTTGAACAAGGCCACACCATTTCAATTGGTGTTTGGCGTGGAGGTTATTTTCTAGTTGAATTCATGTTACCATTGTTGTGTATAGCACATGTAAAAGGGTTGGATGATGAATAAGCATTGGAAGAGAGGATTGATAATTTGATGTAGTTAGACAAAAGGTGATCACTTGCTAGATTGAGTCAGAAGATAGAAAAAACAAGACAAAAGGCATGACATGATCATCATATTAAGAACAAGCATTTTGAGGTTGGGAAGATGGTTTTTTTGTATGATTCCAAGTATCGCACCATCCAGGGGAAGATGAATGTCCATTAGTTAGGAACCTACATCATCTCGTGCATTCTTGATTCATGTACTTTCCAATTACAAGCGTTGATGGGACAAGATTACCAGGTCATTTCAATGGGAGTAGACTGAAGCCCTAATATAAATAAGTCTTCTTGGTGTTTGAAATAAGGTAGTATATCCAATTAGCTTAAAATTTCCCTTTATGTTTTACTTTTCTTGTGTTTCCCTTTCTTGTTGTTTTTCCTTTCTTTTTTTCATTTTGTGCCTTGTGCGCTTGTAACCACATTATTTTTCCAAGGTTGTGTATGTACAAAGGACCATGCATCTATTTTAGTGTGGGGTGGAGTAATAAAAAGAAAATCATAGGCATGTAATTCAAGTTGAGTGTCCCGGTAGAAGGAAACCGCGTGAGAAAATGTGTGAGGAAATGGTGGATAACAAATTAGGGTGTCAAGAAGGTTGTAACAAATACCACGTACAAAGGATGAAAATCACAAAAATAACATGAGGTAGGCAAGGGAAAAATTAGGTAAAGGACAAAAGAAGTTCCTTCGGTGCTTATTATCATATGGATTTGCACGCATGTAAATGACATGCAACAATGTGTGGGAATGAAGTCCCTCCTCAATGAAGGTGAGGCTACCTTTATTGAAAACCAAAACTATATTTACATCTGTACATTCAAAATTGTATGTGGGGGTGTTTTGAACATCAATGGAAATAAAGTGAATGATGGAGATGGAATGGAATGAAGGAAAGAAGTGGAATGGAATGAATTGAAAGAACATGCAAGAGTTAGGTAAAAACAAAGCCTAATATTGCACGAAGAGGAAAGATGAATAACTAACACAAATAAAACAGAGTTTGAGTTAGCTAAACAAGAATGTGTAAAAGGGAACACACGTGAGCAAGTAGATAATCAGAGCTTGATCACTGTGAACTAGAACAACAGATTAATAACGTTGACAATAAGATCAAAGACAATATTTGCATGCAAGATTCAAACACTAACATCTAATGAACATAAGAACATCAAATGCTATAAGAGACAATGAATGGGACACAAAGTTCATAAATCATTAACTCCAAAATGTATTCTCAAAATAACAAAAGTTTCTTTCTTTGAAGTAAAGCTTGCATACAAAATATTTCTTCTCCTTTCTCAAAGTCACCCTTTACAAATGAGCCTCGACTTCCTTTTATAACCCAAAAGTTAATTACAAAGTAGTTAGGGTTTTACATGAACATTAAATAGGGCACTTATGTGACTTTGAATTTTTCAATCCAACTTTTTAAAAAACAACTAAAAATAGAAACCACTTAAGTTAAAAAAATTTATAAAATAAATGGGCACACGTGGACCCCACTTAAATGACTTGGATGCACACATAGACATCCTAGTCAACAATGTGCCACCTAGATCAAAACACCTATGGTTAGTGCCTTATCCATTGGGCCAAGAGTCCACCTATCCCGGTCGTATGGGAATGAACTCATTGACCATGCTCCGCAATCCTCCAGATGACAAGAGAGATGAGCTTGAAACTTGATCAATTCATCCACCTCTTCGTTTGAGCAACATCTTGGTGTGAGAAATTTTGTCTTCATTTGTATTCACATTCAAAATTACATACAATTCTCCACATGCTCTGAATACCTTTCCATGGTGAATTCTTCATTTTCACGAGATCGAAGTCGTTACACCACCTTGGCTTGTCAGAATCCAACTCTTAATCTTTTTCCTTGGGAAGATCTTCCAACAGCCAAAATTGAAATTCACTGCCTAGTTATGTCCTTTGTCTTTGTCACCATCCCAAAGTGTTGGCATTCTGATCCACTCACGATCATCCAATTCGAGAATGCTCCAACTTTAAGACTAGCCGATGAAGTATTGTGCTGCTTTACTAATCGAGAGCTATAGAGGACGTGCTTGAATGATGTGGCCTTGCTTAATGATCCACACAATTGCACTTGTCATTGGTCTTGGTTTTCGATGAATAGATCTGCCATAATGATTAAGTGAAAATTGATGTAGACAAGACTCTCCTATTATCGATCTTTGTTGGTAACCATAGCTTTTGACTCGAAGAGACCAATGCCAATAAATACTACGACTTATACCACATAATGAGGAGGTTAGAGGTTGCTTTCGCTTTAGCGCCATTGGAGTTGAATCGCCACACTAAACATATTTCATGGTGCATCATGCAGTGTGATGACCAATTCGAACAAGCGTCAGGAAAATTGTGACTCGCCTTCGGTTGATATGCGATCGCAGAACCGACTTACATTGACGTGTCTCAAGTCGGCATCGACGATGTTCTCATACTCTAAATGGAGCATCGGGGTGATTAGAATTCCCTGGAACTCATACCACAACATCATTTTGTTTGGAGATGACATGATTGTGACAGAAACGTGATTTCAGGTGATTACTTCCATCTTACAAAACTCACAAAAACTCCTGTAAAACTGCCCTAGGAAAAATAGCAAATCTTATTCTGAGAAACTATCACTGGATGAGGAAGTATATTAAGTTACCATAAGTTTTTGTGTGTCGAGGTTTTTTCCAATCAAATTCTTCAGTCAAATATTTAAAGGTCAAAGTTGACTCTTATGAAATTGCTAGGAAAATGTAGGTGTAAAACTGTGAAAATCTCATTTAGTTTTAGCTTGGGAAAAATACCAAACATCACCCTGGGCATCTAAAACTTGGCAAGGAGCATATGAAGGTGGGGAGAATTGAACGAAACAATTTTTTTCTCTTGATGATCACCTGAGTTCAAAATATCAACTCTCAAAATGAGTCACCTTGATAGGCTGAAAACTGCACACGCAGTGAAATCATGCAAATTGCATTTTATTTGACTCTATGAAAAATATCAAAAAAGAGTTGTACATTTGAATTTTTGCAAAGAATTACATGAATGTGGGAAGAATTCAAAGAACAAAAATTTTCTTCTCAACAATCATTCAAGCCGAAATACAAGTTCTCAAAGTTGGCCTTCTAACATGTTGAAACTGTGCAAGTAGTGAAATTTAAATGAACTACGTTTTATTTGGGTCTATGAAAAATATCAAACGAGGTGATGTGCCATTTCAAATGAGTATATAAGCACCTTAACATGATTAAAATAGTGGGTAATTATTGGTTTTTCACGAAGATCATCTAGCTTTGAGATATCAATCTCCAAAGTTGACTACTTGGATAGATAAACCCGTAGCCTTCTTCTACATCCTGCGCTTGTTAATCAATTTCTTCCTCTTCTCAACCTATTCGTGACCTTTGCTTTGACTTGCATGGATGAGTGAGCTTTTTCTTGACTACATGAGATTTCTACTCATTACCTAGTGTGCTTCTTTGTTCTGGCTTTGGCTTGCTACCTCCCTTGTGTGGCTTTTTGGCATGACCATCTTGCCTTTTTATTCAACTTGCAAAGTAATGGATCTTCCTGACATCTGCGAGTGATGGGTTTATGGTGAAACGTGGTCTGCTGCTTTCTCCTTGAAAGGGCATGGAGCTTCTTTGGACAGCTATGCATGTGATTCTCTACCTCTGGTTGAGTGGTGTTACCTTTAACTGGCGTGGAGAATCAATTCCAGCACTTGGGTATATATTTTTGTTTCTTTTTTTTTTTAATGCTACAAATCTGTGTTGAATGTTTTGTTTGTATTAGTGCGTGGAATGTTTAGTTTATCCTCCACCAATGCGTAGAAATAGTTGTTTTTGGACTGTTTAAATATATCTTTTCTTTTCCAGGCATATGTGGATCTGGTCTTTCCTTTCTTTGACATGGGTAGCTTTTCATTTGGACTATTCTCTACCTCTCACACGTGGGTTGTTTCAATGGATGGGTAGACTCTTTATTTAGCAGTGTGAACTGGTCTTTTCTTCATGATTGGTGTGGAATTTTCTTTTTCTTTTTTATTATATTTGCAAATGCGTGGGTAACTCCTCTCAAAACCAATGTAGACTGCAATTTTCTCATCCCCACATGTGGCCTCTGCTGTAAAAAAACAAACAAAAATTAAAACAAAATGCGTGGAATTTGCAAATTGTTGGATTTCCTGCCTATTTCTCCTTTCAACGTGGACTCTTGTTTTTGGGCATGCGTAGGAAGCTGTTGTTTTGTTTTATTTGGCACGTGTGGAGCTGTGGGCTTCCTTCCAAAACCTGCAGTTCTTTCTCCCTCCAACGTGAGCTTCCTCTTCCTGATGTGTAGACATGCACAAGAAACGGATTTGCATTGAAACTTGTTCCTTACATTGCGTGGAGATTTTCTTTCCTTTGTTTGTTCTTGGCCTCTCACACGTATTCCTCCTTCACAATGGCGTTCACGAGGGATATGATAAACTAGTATTTTTTGAGGATGTGATACAAATATTATTATGTTCCTTTAGGTGAAATAAGAAGAAATTTGGAAGGCTTCGCACGAATCTTTCCAATGAGTTTGTTATTTTCCAAATCATTAGGAGGAAATTATGAGGATTAATCCAACTTCCCTTCTTCATCATTAGGAGTAGTGGAATTAATTCCTCTCTACTCGAGTTGTCATGAAATGGGGAAAGCAACGGTACACCCCATTTGCTATGATGGAAATGGCAAGGTTCTCGCGTGTTTCAATCTTTGCATGCAATCCCCATTTTAATTCCCCATGTGGGAAATCGAGAGATTTTTTTCCCATTTGCCAATTCATTAATTTGGCATCGGAAGAAATCCCATGATCGAGGATTTAAAACAATTTTGCGAGAAAGGGAAATGTTGTCAGGGCCATGTTGGTGAAGCCAATTTGGCATCCCTCCCTTGAGACATTTTATCTTGGTTTTTGTGCTTTCATGGGAAGCTTTTTTTGTAACCTACATTTGAAGCTTATTTTTTCCCATAAAAAATAAAACTTGTCAAATGAAATTTTTTTATCCGATCTTTTTGCATGATGACTAAATGGTTATTCGCCTTGAGCATCGTTTTCAGATGGTGAACATTTATTCGGACTGCGTATCATACCTCTGCTTTGGGTTCATGTTGTCGCTTCATTTGGTCATGTTGGTGTTTGTGGATTTTTAGGCTTCTTCGAGGTTTGCATGTAGCAGCTTCATTGCATTTTCAAGGTCTCCTTGATATTTATTTAATTAAAAACCCCAAAGTTATTAAAAACTAATTTTATCAAACAAAGAGTAATTAATTAATTAACATTTAACGTAGTTTAAGCCTCGACACAGGTGGAGGAGTTCTCACGCTATTCAAAATGGACACTCTCAACCCTCTTTCATGAAACTCACTTGAAGACAAAAGGCGATCACAAAAATGAGATTATCGGTCACTCTACGATGAGAGTGATAAACCACACAAAGTAACACTTTTGAAAATTTTCAAAATTTCCATTTTTTACCTTTTAAATTAATTTTTTACGAAGTCAAAATTAATGGAATGATAATAGTTTTTAGGTTCTAATTAGGGACAAGAGGGCTTCATGGGAATCCCCCGTGCATTTCCAATGATTACCCACGATACCCTTCACATCCACAAAGTATTCATGAAGATGATCTTAAAATGATAGGGTACAAAAATGGGGTGATCTGAGAAGCTAGACCGAAAGACGTGAGGAAAAGAAACAAAGCAAAATCCTAATTACTTATGTACATAAGCACTTGAGGGCCCGAATAACCCATTTTCAATTTTGATAGTGCTTGAGATATTGCCCTTACTTTGTAGGGAAAGTAGATCTTTCCACTGAAGTACTCATTGTAGGATCACATCCATGCCCTTCCACAGGAAAATGAGTTCCATCGGATACACCCAGAGTAATAGGTGTTATCTCCACAATAAGGACTTTCTAATTTTGAAAGGGCCTATCTCTCGACTCTCTGGTTTCATGTGGCACTCAGAGGAATCAAACTTCCATGATTTCCTTTTCTTGGTTCACGTCTCTTGTCCCCTACTTTTGAGAGAGAAGAACCAAGTCATTGATTTGGAATTTGCCTCTCTTTGGTTTCCTATCAAACAACCTCTTTACCTTGGATTGATGTTCCCTCCTCTATCCTTTTTCCACTTGACTTCTTTATTCCTCAAGCTTGTCATCTTTTCGGAACATGATCCTTTATCTAATGCATTAGTGAAACATTCATCATCCCCTTCTCACTCTTACTTTCCAATTTTTAGGACCTAATTTTAATGTTGAACTCATCCTTTCTCACAGTGTGATGGGAATTTTAGCATTGGTTCCATACTCATTGAAATTTGAAATGGAGACATCCTAATTTCTCTTTTGGGAGTTATGTGGTCAGCCCACAATGCATCATATAACTTTTTGTCCAAGTTCTTTGATTTTCTTCTACTAACTTCTTGCATCTTGTATTTCCTCTCGTCATCCCTCTTCTTCTCTCTTCTTATTTTTTAAGAGATTGCCTCTTTGTACATAGGTACCTTTTCGATAGTAATAATGTTCTTATTCTTTTCCACATCATTAGGATTCATTATGAGATACTGACCATTTCCCTTGATCTATATTAGGAGTTAGTAATCTAACGAATGAGACAAAGATATCCCCCATACCCATAAAAAAACCTATCATCTCTTTTCCGTAGAAGAAAAATTTGAGGGCATCCCGTGATGGGAAGTTTTCCCTCACGATCTTTTATTTAATTGAAATCCATAATTTTATCACAATATGTTTTTAACTTTGAATGAAGTCACCCAAAATGGACAATTCACTTGCGAGTGATGTCCATTTCAACACTTGGTATAGCTTTTACCCACTTTTTAAAGTAAAATCGATTACTGGTGAGCACATGAGTATGACCAGCACTAGAATTAGGATTCAAAACCCCGATGAAATATAAACCCCATTGTCAAAAGGGTTCTTCAATGAATGATGATGCAATGTGACTTCAAAGGCAAAGCTACCAATTTTGGTCTTCCAACAAATTTGACAAGCTTTGCATTTTGTCACCCATTTCGAGCATTGAAAAACATAGTGGGCCAAGATGCACGCTTCCCTCATGACGGGGAGAAACAAACCAAAATCCTAATTACTTATGTACATCACGAGGCAAACCCATTTGAATTTTGATAAGATATTTCCCCTTTGTAGGGAAAAGGAAAATGAGTTCCATCGGGATATGCCCAAGTAATAGGTGTTATCTCCACAAAAAATGTCGATTTTGAAAATAATGTCCTCCATCTTTACCTTGGATTGAGAATTCTATGGGTTGTCAATACAAAATTCCCAATTTCTCTTTTTGGGCTAAAGAAATGACCACCGCATAGGCAATGATGTGTGAAAGGCTTCCCATAACAAAACCTATCATGTAGGTTATTGCTCTTTATCAACACATCGAGGAACGTGTCGTCCACTCCTTTCTAAACAAATTGCTATCTCAAATGATGTACAAAAGCTGCTAATTTTGGTCTTCCAACAAGCTCTTAGTTTTATAGCTCATTTTTCCTTAGCTTTTGTCCATTATTCTTTGGACACTCACCATATGTGAGAAAGTAGGAAATATCATAATACCATTATCAAATCTAACAACGTGTCGTTAACTCCTTTCTACTAACAAAACTACCAAAAGTAGAAGTATGTAAATTTTCCTCACTGGTTCTTCTTTTCTTCTTCGAGTCATATCGTGGTTCATTTTCTGCGATGAGTTGGCATAGTCCTCTTCCTCAAACCAACTTGGTAGGCTTGATATCCAAATCATATTCTGGATCTTAAAGACCCAATTACCTCTTTTAGATCATGGTTCATATTGTGTTAGCATCGATTTAAAGCTGCAGATGTCTCTGGAACTAAGACTTTGATATGTGAATTAAATGCATAGTACATAAAGTTTTTCAAGGCTCTCACCACTACATACACATGTCTCTCAAGGGGATTGTAATTGAGTTCATGTTTCTTGAACCCAGAACTCATGAATGCAATAGGAGATTCAATTCCCTCTTGATTATGTTGAGTCGAGGTGGTGGATATTGTGTGTGGGATGAAGCATAACAATATATTATGAAATCCTTTTTAAAATCAAGACACACCAATGTAGGAGCTTTTAATAGCACCCTTGATTTTCTCAAATGTTTCCCTACCTTCCTTCAACCATTTGAAGGATTCTTTCCTTTCATCATTTCAGCGATTTCTTTTGTTAGCTTGGAAAAATTTGGCACAAACCTTCTCAAAAATTTACCATCCCAAAGAATGAGTGGACCCCAGAAGGAGCTTACTTGTAGGAAAGGAAAGATTCTTGATAGTTGAACATGCTCAAGATTGATCTTAGTTCCTTCCTTAGAAACAATATGACCTAGGAGTTTTCCTTCGTAACTCCAAACATAGACTTTTTGGATTTAGAGAGATCTTATGAAGTCTACACCTTTGTAATATTTTCTCTAAATCCCTTAGGTGATCTTCTTGTTTCTTTGAGAACATTGTCAAGTCATCTAGATATATTACGATGATCTTGTCTTTATAATCTGTGAATTCCATATCCATAGCCCTTTGAAAATTTGGGTTGACATTGATCAAACCAAAAGGAATTCTTCTATATGCAAACGTACCCCAGGGGGTGGTGAACATGGTTTTATGTTGATCTTCTCTAGCCACTTCAATCTTATTATAGCTAGAGAAACCATCTAGCATAGATAGCATTTCTGATCTAGTTATTGCCTGCAAAATATGGTCCATGACTGGCAATGGGTAGTTATCCTACAAGGAAGCTTGATTAAGATTGTATAAATCCATGCAAATCCTAATTTCTCCATTTTTTTACGAACCGGTACAATATTAGCTATCCAATTCGAATGTCGATTAGGAAACACTATCCATGCATCTTAAATATTTTGAACCTCATGAAATATTGTCCCTACATCTTGGGATTATATTGTCTTTGCTTTTTCCTAAAGGAAATGCACCGAGACTTCAAGGGTATATATGCTCCATTTCCCTAGGTTGGAAAGACTTCATGTCTTCATATGAGTAAGCCAAAACCTCGAAATATTTGGTAAGGAGGATTATGAATTTCTTTTGCTCCTCGGGTGAGCAACACTTACCGATGTTGACGGTGAGGTTTATCTTTAATACCAATAATGTTAACTTGCTCATAGTTAGCGTAGAATTCGCAGAGTCCCGCCTACTCTTTCTCTTTAATAAACTCGTCATGTTTATGAAAAATTTCTTCAAGTAAAACCAATCCTTTGGGAATTTTATTTCCTTTGAGTTGGATGATACCATCACCAAGATCTTCATTCTCAACTCCTTCTGAATGGGTGAGGTCATCGATTTGTGAAACACATAATCACTTCCTTTAAAATAAAATTGTTCAAAATTATCCTTTTTTCCAAGAAATCTATAATTTGTTGATCATCATTGAATATTTTCCAATTTTGTGCATTTCGGGAACACTTGGCCTAAAAACCATTTCAATGGTGTATTTGACTTGATCAAACTCGAATGAGGAATCATTAATGAAGTTTCTAGACTGCTAGAGAATCTACTTTGTCATTCTTTTCACGAGGAACATATTTTATGGAAAACACATCAAAGAATTCTATCGTGTCCCACACTTTATTTCGTAGTGACTCAAATGATCATTCTTTACTTAGAATTGATTTCTTACTTGTTTCACGATCAATTTCATCTCCAAAGACTTCAAAAAATTTTTATCCCTTTCTCCTTTGACTTAGAGGCCAAGGATTAATGCCTCATATTCTATAGTGTTATTATTATTTGAAAATTCAAGTTTGTAGGAAAAAGGAAATACTTTACCATTTGGAGATATGAGAACCACTCCTATGCGCCGAACCCATCAAGCAACAATAACTTCCATCGAACTCAAGAGTCCATATCTCATTGGAATCTTGGCGAGTGATCTCGGGGTATGAATTTTTGCAGTCATCATATAATTACCCATACTTGTTAGTGAAAAATCATAGCACCCCCAAATGAGTTATGGATCTACTTTTCTAAGGCATGGTCATTTGGTGTGATTTTTATAACATTAGATCATTCCCCAAGTTGTGGGACTTGCAAATGGGAATGATCCTCCAGAGAAGGATGGTTCCTCTTCCTAAATTACCTACCACAAGCTATTCTAGTGCAGAAAGCTAATATAATCCTAATCTAACTTCCAAGGAGACAAGGAGAGAAAGAAAACAAGGAAAAACAAAGCTACACTAAAATGGTGATACACCAGAGAAGGAAAATGTTGATCATCTACCAAACTATCATGGAACAAAGAGAGGTGAGAAATGGAAAGGATGGACAATAGCATCACAGACCATAGATCAGATTCACATAGAAAATGTTCCAAAACCCCATGAACATAGCTCCCATATCTGCAAATGAACATTCAAAACATGCACAGATACCCTGCAATGAAGAGAGGCAAGAAGAGACAACCAAAAATGAGCAAAGGATGGACAAATGCATCACAAAACACATTTTTTATTGCTTCATAGTTTGCACAGAGCATCATTTATGGACAAGAGGAAAAAATCCATTTATAGAGCAGGGAGGAGGTTCAAACTCCATTTCGACCCTAGGGAAGAAATAGAAGGGGGAGGTAGAGAAGAAAAATGAACAACTACAACAACCTTAAAATGATGCCTTTGTTTACAATATATAGCAAAATGTGAAAAGATAGGGAAAACATGAGAAAATCTTATTCTCTACTCCAACCACCGAAAACATTCAAAAATTGGTCAAGAAAGTCAAGGATCCTCTGTAAATTCCATTCCCCAATGCATTTTTACTAGCTCGAGGAGAGAACGACCATTCTTCATTAATTTTGGTGGTTGAAACTAGTTTTTTTGTCTTTTCCGTGCCAAAATGTGTTTTTGCATTTTCTCCCACAAATCTTTACCAAAATTCAAAATTGAAGATCCCATGATGAAGAAAATCTCTGGATCTTTCCATTGGTACCAAGATTGTCAAAAATGGAGCTCTGGATCAAAAGATATGGCCTTCTAAGTTTTTCCTTAACATTTTCTGCAAATTTGGCTCGGGCAAAATTTAAAATTTTCTCCCGCTTTTGTGGAGTTGGGGGCCATTTTGTGACTTTTTACATTTTTGGAACAAAGGGAAAAATACAAATTTTCCCGATGGCCCGCTTCCCCACTGCTGGTCTTGGCCTACCACGTGGTGCTTCTGGGTGCCTTCGAGATGTGTTCAATATTTTGACTTAGAAACTTTTGCGAAGAAAAATTTAAAATCTCCAAATTCCTCCACCAGCCTACCTTCACGCCATTGCACAAAATGATGCCATGTGTCCCTTTCGGGACTGAGGAATTTTTTCAATTTGTTTCTTTCACGAGCTTGCGGGAGCGCAAATGAATTTTGCACTTTTAGCCAAAAGCAATAAGTTCCAAAATATCTTCTCCACTCCTTGGCCTAATATTCCTTGGAAAAAATCTCTCCAAAGCTTCATAGGTCCACATTGGGCAAATTTTTCTCCTAAACTCCACCAAGCCATAACTCAAAAAATACAAGGAGTTAAAAGGAGTTCTTTACCTTTCTAGAAAGGGGAGAAAATTCTCTATTTGATGGAGCATTTTCTAGAAATCCTTGAGTGCTTGAAACTTGTGGAATTTTGATTGAAGCACAAAAGGAGTAAGTTAACCCAAAATAAGAGGGAGCTTATTTTGGTTAACAATACTTGAGTCTTGGAAAAGGATATGTGTGAGGATCTTCATTTTAGTTACCGTGAACTTTCTTGATCTTCCAAAGCATTAGCTTCTTCATTTTGTCATGATAGGGATCATAACATGAGACCAATCCATTTGAATCTCCCCACCTAGATCTCTACAAAATTTCCTGCTCAACAACATACCATATGAAGCGGGAATGTTAGCAACTAAAATAGTTACCTTAACTCACTTTTGAGGGAATTGGGCTAAAACCATTTGGGCATCTTTAATCTTCCCGATTAGAGGAACTTGCTTGGTTTCCATGGAGTAACATGATCTAAATGTTCTCATACAAGTCAAACCAAGAGCATGTGCTACCTTGGTAAGCATCACATTATCCGAGGCTCTAGAATCTATAATGTAATTACTTAATTTACATCCGTTGATCAGAAAGGACACAAAGAAAGGTTCAATCTTTTCATTTGAAGGTGTAGTGGCCACCACAATATTTTGAGTTTTCCCATCTTTAGGAGTTTTTAGAATTCATTTAGAGGAATGAACAATAGAGAATCCTTTGATAAACTGGACCAATTTCTCGAGTTTATCATTATTAGAATTCAAGCGGTTTGCCTATTACTTTTCCCAAATTTGAGGGGATAGTCATAAATATTTAACCAAGCACTAGTTAATGATTCCTAAATCCCAGGTGGATATTTTCAAGGAGACTTTGCTGCCAACCTTGAATAGTAGCTTGGTAAAACCACAAAAGTTTGTAGCAATTTTTGGCTATTGATAGAGACATTGATAAAGAAATATACATTAAAGACCTTAGAAGAAGAGAACCCGCACTTGTGGCCAGAAGACCTCCTGGACACATGTTGATCATTGTTTTCAACCACGGTCCTCTTCCACCAAGGTAATAATTTGTATGACTATTATAGGTAACCCACCTATCTTGCAACCAAATATTGTTTTTGTAGATACTCAAGAAGATATATCATCAGATTTGATGTAAGCTATTTGGGAAAAGCGCACGAACAATTATCATTTTCATCTCATCACATCATTACTAGATAATGAAGAGGAGGAAGTCGCGAGAGTTGCTTAGAGTTATTCAAGTGTAAAATAGCTCAAGGAAGAGAGCAAAGAGAAAAGGCTAGAGTCGGTCAGAACATGTCAGTGATCCCTTCACAATAAAGGAAGCCTCACCTTCATTAAGGAGGGACTTCGTTCCCACACTTTATTGCATGTCATTTTCATGTGTGCAAATCCATATGCTAACAACACACTATAGATGCACACATAAGAAGATCTTCATCATATTGTATTTTTGCACTGAGAAGATTGTAGGAGTTTTTGTGTAGGATTGGGAGCATGGGTAAGGGCACTTAAGGCCGACCTAGTGGAAAAATATGCATTTAATGTTAAATTATGTTGATAGGTGGTATAGAATTTATTGTTGGAGGAAGCAAAAACTATAAATATAAGGTCGGGAAAGTCATTATTCTACCTTGCTATTATGAAGTTGAAGTGCTCTTGTGAACAAGGGCATCTAGAGAGAGATTTGTGCGAAGGAAGAAGAATCCTAGGAATCTAAGTGTGTGACTAGAGTGGATCTGCAAACTAGGAGGAAGGAGTACATGGGCATGAGAGAAGGTTTTTTGGTGCGCCATCTTGTGGAAGGTTTTCCTAGTTAGGGTTTGGTAGCTAGGGCACAGAGATAGAAGGATTTATTCTAGGAGTTGAGCTTTGGAGTTAAGCAAAGTAACATAGCAGAGTAAGAATTTCTTAGTTTATCCTGATAGAAAGCATGGCACCTAAGAAGGTGATTGTTTCACTAAAGAAATAGAAGGGCAAGGGAAAGGGAAAACAAACCACTACTGTCATGTAAGCTCCAATGAAGAATGGTATGCAGAAATGCAATACCCAGATGGAGTATTGCTAGGAAAGGAATGGGTGTCACACTTAAGAAAAATGAATGTGAGTGATTATAACCATCGCACAAGCACAATAACCGACAAGAAATGACATTAGAGTTGGTTTTCCAGCTAAGAAAAGAAAACCAAATGGGATGCCTATATACATTGATGAGGTGAAAGTCAAATTGGAGAAGGTAGGGTTATTGTAACTATATGAGTTTCCTTACTTTGGAAAGCCCAAGCGTCTTTATCAATGGTTGATGTCACACGTGCATGAGGATCACTTCTATTTTGTAGGGCACAAGATGTGCATAACACCATAGTTGATATCCAAGTTCATAGGCCTTATTTGTGAAGGAGAAAGTATAGATGATGATCGAGTGATAAGGAGGCTATCAAGGAGACTGTAGCAACGTATGACTACAAGAAGGGTTTATGATATTTTGACATCATTGAGATTCCAGACCATGTTATGAGGATGGCCGTGTGCTTGGTGATGAAGCTTAATGATCAGGAATGATGGACACAAGTGAACAAGAATGGCTAAATGTGTGCCAGAAAATATCAGAGGGAACCATCTATAACTTGTCTGCTTTCATCATGGATGAGATCATAAGCAGCGCGTAGAAGGAGAGAAGATATTATTCAGTAACATCCTTCTCACCATTGTCTTTTCAGATATTGGAGTGCCAGATGGGTTGGAAAAATTTTTGGGAGTATCTGAAGATAAATCCTCACCCACAAAAAGTTTTGAAAAGTACACTTGTGAAACCATGACGGACACTCACAAGGCACACCTAGAGAAGTGGTACAAACAAATGTGTGACACATTTGGGGCAAAGTGGATAATCCCAAAGTAATTACCCACACTTTTGAATGGAGAAGTAGAGTTTTAGTGTACCAACATTTCTACATTGGCAGATTTACTTTAATAAATGGGACTAAGGGTCCATGGTGCAAGCTACCCTTCTCCTTCACCATGTAATACTTCCAAGTTGGAGTCAACCGGTTCAAAGAAGCCAAAATACTAAGGTTCAACCTTAGTGAGGTGGACCAAGACCATCGTGAGCTGCACGTAAAAGCTCGTGTACCATAAAAAAATGTGCATACGTGGAGAAGTATGTCTCCCACAAGTTCAAATGATGAAGCCAATAACGTTGTCAATCACTTTGGAAGAGCTGTAGCAAGGATATACCTTCGCATAAGGCCAAATTTTGAGAAAGGTGCCTATCTAGAGAGTGATGTCTCCATTCCATAAGACCCCATAGGGAGAAAAGAATGCCGCACTAGCCAATGAAGAGAGAGAAGAGAGAAGAGGGCGGAGAAGAAGGCACCAAGCATGTAGACAACACAATTTATGGGGGCACCGAAAGCAAGCACTAAGCCTAGCACTTATGCACGCAGGAAGAAGTCCCCGATCAAGGAAAAGACCCAAGAAGAAGAAGCACCAGAGAAGGAAGAGCCCCTCACACACGAGGAGTCACCAAGGAAGATGTCGCCTAGTAAAGAAAAAGAAAAGGAAGAATCTCTTGTACTGGAATCCCCAATAAGGAAGAAGTAGAAGGTGACAAAAGAGGTAGACTCAGAGGAGAAAGAAATTTTAGATGCCTACATTGGCAACAAGGATGATGATGATCCTAAAGGAGGTGAATACCATCCAGTGTATGATGTGCATGATTTTGAAGAGGAGGGAGATGAAGAGAAGTATAACAAGGAAGATGAGGAGAAGAATGATGAGGAAGAAGTTGAGGATCAAGGAAAGGGGGTGAGTGAAGAAGTAAGCACTAAAAACAAAATAACCCCAAGCCTCACCAAGGAGAAAGTAGAGAAATCCATAGAGAGAGAAGTGGTTAGAATCATGAAGGAGTTAGTGGAACATGAGTTGGAGAGGAGCACGGATGAAATTATGAAGGAGATGGAAGAAGAAAGTGTTGGGAAGGAGTATGGCAGCATGGGTAGGGATCCCAAATTGGTAGTAAGATTTCCAAAAGGTACACAAAACATAGGTGAAAAGGCATAGTGGTGGCACAAGAATACGGTAATGGGGTACATCCATGATTCTAGCAAGGTGTTACGTACACGTTTCCAAAGCACCGTACCAATAGAGAAACTCCTAGCTATGTCATCATTTGATGAAGAAGGTGCATATCCCCGAACCAAGAAAATTCTATCCTAGGCATTCAAATCTCACATAGATGAACCTAAATTTGAAGTGAGTCAGGGGCGCTAATGAAGTTTCTAGAAATAAAAGGAGTAAATCCCTTGGTGAACACTTAGTAGCTATCAGATGAACAAGTATGTAACATGCTTAACAAGGTCTCAATAAAAATTGAGGCTAGACTATTTGAGAGAAATTATAGATTAATATTCCTAGAGGAGGAATCGGAGAAGAAAAAGGAGTTCATGGAAAATATCAAGGACCTAAACCAAGAGGATCTTATCAGGGCCGCTCGCTGAGGTGTGAGATGAAAGAAGAAAAATAAAGGTGTGCAAATTCTCCAAGAAGGTGGAAATGATTATGAATTCCATTGTCCGGAAGTACTCCCGACTTAATGCCACCCGAGAAGAAGTATTGTAACATTCCCATTTTAAGACTTTAGAAACAAGGGAAAAAAATTTACATAATGTGCTCTGTTCTAAATAAACATAATTTAGAAAACACATTCCATGCCAATCAATTCTCATAACAGAAAACCATATGCAGCTGTAAATGACTCGGTGATCTACCGATCTGTCATTTCATGACTCAGTGAACTACTGATCTGTCATGTTAACTTGAAGTATTGAATACTTAATGTATACTAAGTATACTTGGTTCACTTACCTGTTTTGGGTACTAAGTGTTCTGTTTAAGAAATCTATCTGAATATTTGTTACCAATATCCATCTGAATCTCATTTCTCAAACTAGGTGACATAGGACAACGCAACCAACATCTTGTGATACTTTGGCCAAATATTTCCAACATAATGTTCATATTACTATTCCTAGATGGCACACTTGTCTAATCGGAATATGTCCTTCACCCCACTCATCTCATTATCTATAATGGTCTTTACTAACTTCCGTCAGGTCCACTTGTCGAGGGTTTGACCCTAGCCAAAATTAGTGACATAATTTGGTATAGGGAGCCACTCACGATGACTTAGGGTATATGGGCATCTTACTCATTTGACCTAAGTCAAATGAATGTTCCTGGTTACCCTAAGTCATAGTGTGTTACTTCTATGCTAAATCATATTAATAATCCTGACCTAGAGGGAAACTAAGTTCAAGTCCAGATTTGAGTAGATCTAGATGAACCAACGCTAAAGGGTGCTACAACATGTCAACTGCAACATTGTATCCTCGTGAAGACCCAAGTCTTCACAAAGGTATTCTGCGGTTGGCATGTGCCAACATCCAATAGAACTACTTCATCATGATGTACACACCTCAAGGAGGTCATTTCCCTTAATTAACTTAGAATTAAGATTAAAATTACAACAACCTTACAAACCCTAAATCCAACATTCCTTAAGTTCTTTATCCATATTTGGGTTGTTTATATATTAAAGAACTTCAATATCTCATGATTTCCTTAATGTTCATTAACTTTAGCTTAACAAGCAGTTATTCAAAACATAACAACATACATCATAAGGTTTATTTAATGTAATTCAATCATTCATAGGAGGTGTAGGAACCAAAATAGGTTCTATTAAAATAGACTTCATAGGAATGAAGTCTAAATGATTTATGGACACAAACACCATTCATTTTCTTACATTCTTTTGAGAGGAGAATAATCTTCCTCTTTACGGTTAAGTGTTAGGGTTCATATACCCTTTTTCCTTTCACACTCCTTATAATTTTAAATGTATGTTCATTTAACATCCCTTAATAAACCATACTAGTTTAGGAAAAATCATCAATACATACAACTTATCAAGTTGCATTCCAAAGTTAAGGAAATTGTACTATTTCCCATTCATTCAATTCATTAAATGACAAAAGAATAAGGATCCAATTAGATAAGAACAATAACAACAAGATAGGATTACAAATTTCCTTCTAGTAATGAACAAGAGAATTTACACAACAAGTCGAAGTAACTTCCAGACTTTCAATTCATCATGATAAAATACACCTTTTACAAGACTATGCATTTCAGACATATTGTATGTCAAACAACATCAAGATCATTAAGGAATACAACTTTTCTTCTTTCAATACATCTCAACAATGAATCAAAATTCCCTATCAAAGATCCAGACTTTTAAGCAACCAATACATCATATTAGTTATTGCCTTCCTTTATCACTTACGAAGTCCATCTGCAAAAATTGCTAGCATGGGTCAGTTCATTAAACTGAGCATGATAAGCACTATGCATTAAAACAAAGTGCCTTCAAATAACTATTTCATTAAAACAACTCTACTTTTATGAAACAACAAGAGTAAGCAGAAAATCCATCATAAGTAATAACAATTATAAAAGAAGCACAATTAATCAATTTGAATTAAATTATAAGAAAATATCTTAACATAATCAGCAAACTACAACATCATATCAGATAAGTAATATCCCATACAATTACTTATCTATGCCAAATAAAAGTTCCTACCAATTAATTCTTTCATAATTCTATCTAAATTTGAAATGCAGAGTTAACTTCACTATATAAACAAAGAGAGTTAATTTCAGAAGTAAGGACTTTCTATCTCTGCTTACCAAGTTTCATGAAAATACATATAGTCAAGTTTATTACAACATCGTAAAGGTTTTAGGATGAATCATCTAATATCTTAAACAAATAAGAGAATCACATTTCAGATGTGGCATCCTAATTCTAGGTCCAATACATTGCCTAGGTTCATATATTAGGCCTCATATTAACATTAGACAAGTATTCACCTAGTAACAGTGTTTCACTTCAATCAACTATAACAATATTAAATTCCTTAAATACAAGATAAGTGGAGAAGTAAGTAGTAACTACTACCCAATTACTTTAATAAAAGTAATGCAATTGAGTCAATTAAACCTACAACAAGGTTTATATAAAGGAAGGAAGAACAACTAAAAATAAACCATCTAAAACTTCCTTTACCTTTCGGTTAACCCGCATTCCCTTATTCATCTCAGAAAAGAAGAATCAACACCTAACTCCTATAGTTTCCAAAAAGGACAATGGAGAAACTTACCTCCGAGAGTGAAAGAGGAAGGAGTTATGCATTAGAAGGGATTTCCAATATTCATTCCAAAGTATAAAGGTAGTAAAAGGACTAGTATAGACCATTCACAATACCCACAATTCTTTCAAGAGATAGAAATCAGGTATAGAAGATACATAACCGAATACATATATAACTGTATCATTCAAGTCATCCTACAAAGAGATTCACCTTTTGAGAAACAACAATAGTTATCGAGATGCTTAATTCATTCCAAGAAGGATGTGAAACAAGCATAGAATGAACATTTATCAAAACTACAACCTTAAGGAGTTAATCTCAAACATTAAAGGTTCCAATCAGTGATCCAAAGACCATTCATTCCTTCTAAGTAAAGTAAGACTATGGAAAGATCATCTCATACTCATAACCATTCGAAGAAGGAAGAGAACATCCTTTGAGTGTACAGAGAAGAGTCCATCCGGAACAATTTCAAGACGATGCAATGAAAGGACAACATGACTTAGCCATTCTTGAACAGTCAACTACAAAGTGATTAAGTTTCCTTTCAAATGGATGGCTCAGCTGAACACTCCCATGAAATTGAAAAGATATTTTATTCATCCCAAATTAAATAGAGATCAAGAAAACTTAACAACATAAATGATTTGGTTTGTTCCACCTACAAAACTAACAATCCAAGAGTTGATTATCCATTCAACGAATCTCCATGAAGTTACAATAGTCAGATCATAACATGTTATACTAACAATTTACCAAGTAGTTTCCCATCTTGGGAGCGAGTAGGTTTACATCAACCAACCCAGGTCCTAAAAGTGACAAGGATAGAAAGATTGACCTTAAGAAATTCAAATAGAGCTAAGAAAGATGGTCACAATATCGACTTGGAGAAAGCCGACTTCCAATGTATTTTCAAACAACATAACTTCAACTATATACCAATAGCTCAACTTCCAAAATATTAAAGGAAGGCTCAAAACAAAAGTGATCAGAAGAGAAGACTTCATCTAATATTGTTTCCATAATAACATTCCAAACCCAACAACCCAGAAGTCATTTCACAGAGTTTTAGAAGAGAGAGAGAAAACCATTACCAAACAATAGGGTTTAAGTCAAACTTTCCTTCTTGTTTCCTCACGAGCTTAAACCGTAAACAGTAATCCCAAACACCATTACTTACTCAGCTTCATTAAATACAAGGTTCAAAGTAGTGGAGGTTTATATAGTTTAGAACAAGAACAAGTTATTCCTTTATGGTTTTTATACAAGTTGAGTACAAGAATACAGAAAAATCCATAATTCCTCATTCACCCATTAACCATTTTTAACACCAGTTCAAGTTCACACTTTAAATCACAGTATACTAATACAGTCCCAAAAAGGAGTATTTAAACTTCAACAAAATGAGATACGACATAGAAGGGTATTCTTTTACCTTCTAAAAAAAAATCAAAGGCATCCAGTTTGAAACAATGCAGTTTACACAGTACAAGTCAAAACATATTACCCATTCCTTGCTTCCATACAAGTTCAAACTTATCCATCACATAGAAAAGAATTTATTCACATGAATATGCACAAAAGCTACATTACTTTGTCAAAATAGAGAATCAACAAAAGGATGAAGTTCTTGTTATCTACCAACCAAAACAACAACCCATTGCTACCTTATCAACATCATAACTATAAACCATTCTGGGTAGACAAGCCGAATCACACAAGTTCAACTTGACTCATTCACAAAGAGTTTCATGGCATGATTTACCATTAACCCACTTAGGGAAATAGCCCATTGAAAATATTTTTAAGCAAATATTCTCCAATCGAAAAATACATAAAAGTATTCAAGTAAGAATCCAAATATCCATCACAAATAGCTACCCATTTTTTTACAAGAGCAGAGTTCTTTTAATGAAACATTTAGAGAAAATCAAGCAATCTTAATGGATAGAGCCTATCATGCCTGATAGTGCTTTCTTCTATCGATTCGAAGAAGATTTCCAACCGAGCCTCCAAAACTTCTTCTTCTCCAAACGAGATCAACAACCAAATACTTCCTTCTCAAATGCCCAAAATATTTCCATTGGATCGAAAATAGACCTAGGGAGTTAAAAATAGCAACCATCTAAAAATAGAATTGCTGGTTCAAGAACCAGATAGCTCCATGCAGAGAAAAATTGAAAAGCATGAATGACCAAACAACCTCCAACAAATCCACCCATAGGGTTTCCAAGATGGTTTGCTCAAACCCAAGGTTCATAAATGTCATTAATTTCCAAACTCCCACCTATTTCTCCATGCCACCGCCATCCAAAATTGGTAAGTCAAAGTTCCACTTCCGCATGCATCACTAATTCTTAGTGATGACTCCATAGGATCCCACTAAACTTCCATGCCCCTGCCTAAACTGGTAGTACTTCTCCTCTTTAATTCAAAAATCAAATCACATTAATAACTTAGGAACCGTCACCAAGCCTCCAACTTGCCATACGACCCCTTAGGTCCCCTTCCATCCTTTCATTAGTTTAGGATAGGTATCATTAGATTAGGATATGACCATAGGTTAGTTTAGAAGTATTTACCTTAGCTTAGAATCCATTAGGATAGATCTTATAGATCTAGGACTTAGGTTTTACCTTCAACAGTCCTGAAGTAGACCTTTTTCCACTTTATGCCTTTTAGCATCCTGGAGAAATCAACAAGAAGATCTGAGCAACAACATACAAAAAAATGCAAGCACGATCTTCCAAGAAGATAAAAGAAATTGTATACATACAAAAGTTTAGTCCTTTACTTCCTTCAACCTCTGAATGTCAATTTACCATACAGTCTAGGTAAGAAGGATTAAAACATTCCTTGAATCAATGGAATTGATCCAAGGGTTTCATTATCGAATAGAGATAAGTTTGCAACCAACATTACCAGATTACAACTTATCTATCGAAGGAAAAAAATGGATTCTTTGCAAGCAACAACATTTTACCCTAATGAATCCAGGAGCAAAAATAACTTATCCATGGCAAGCATGATTTCTAACAATCAAAAGAATACACATTATCAAGACAAATTAGATGTCAACGCTTGCAATGAAAAAGGGGAAAGATAACAGTTTTTCAAAGATATTACAAGTATGAATCAGCCTTGTACTGTCTGGAGGATCTGACTCACATTCTCACGATGGAGAGGTGACCACTCACTTTAGAGTCTACAGAAGAGGTGTAGGTGTGCCAAGAGAAAGAGAACAAGATTAAGGTTATCGAGATTGTGGCTCGATACACTAAACTTCTTGCAGAGGTAAAGGTTGCCGCACAAGTCATTGAAGCTGCGTATGAAAACTACACTAATAGGGATAGAGTGGCAAGCATCTTGGTTGCCACCCATGAAATGGAACTCAAGGAGTTCCAAGAGAAAAATAAGGGGAATAGAGTAGAAAGAGATAATATCCTAGCCAAGGTGGAGAAGAAATCAAAATAAATCGAGACCCTGTGAGGCTCGATCAAAATCCAACTAAAGGAATTATACCCCGAGATCACCCGCAGGATGGATACACTTGAGGACTTGGGAAAGCAAGTTGGAAGGTATTATTGACACCATGAGCACCAAAGGGGAGGAGCTAAGTTTTGAGGAAGTGAGCACCCTGGTGGGTGACCTATGTCACAAGCGCAGAATGAGGTAAACGCTTGGGAGAAGTTAGAGGTAGAATTAGGGAAGGATTTCCCTCTCCTTCTCCAACAATAAACAAGTCCCCCATTCTTTCATTATTTCTCCCAATTCTTCATTCCTTTATTCTTTCTTTTCCAACCATTGTAAGATCCCACCATCCTTTACTTTATGGAAGAGTGTTTCTGAGGATGGAGAATAGGTGTAGTGTGGGGTGATGTTGGGCCCATAATAATGGCTAAGTATAAGAAGGCATGTGGGTGCACGGGACCTATTTGGATAAGGGCACATGGGGTGAAGGCACGTAGGGAAAGGTTCTAGAAACTTTTATCGAACACACGGCACACACTCAAGGAAAGATAGGTTTTGGGACTTAGCCATATTCGGCGTTCCAAGTAGCACACGAGAAAAGCGTGACCCATCTAGCATGTGGAGTGGATAAGGTGCCATCCTGGCGACTGTAGGATCAAAAAGGGAATATTCCATGCATGCGATGGAAGGTTCCAGAAGAACATCATTTCATAGTGGAGAGCTCAAATCAAAGTAGACATGCTCCATTGGATAACCACTTGGACACTTGGCATTCGATCTGTTACCTCGAAGGCATGGAAATGAAGGCAAGAAAGCTATATATAGAGGTACACGACACATAAAGAGATACACAAGATAAAGGTCTTATTAGTATGGTATATTGGTTGAAGAGAGACGGAGCTCTACAGAATAGAATGGAGGATTCTATGGGTTAGGAATAGGGAAAATATAGGAGTGATGAAATTTTTAGAGGGATGGGTTTGTATTCATCTTTGTAATATGAAGGACATAGTGTAGTTCTGATGCATGACTTTGCTCTGCATTATTATATGGGTCTATTATGACCTCAAGGAATGTAATGTGGTTACTGAACTTGTCAATATGAATATAAGACTCGATATGAATCACATATGTATCCATGAGTATAATCCTTATGCATTTCCTTTATGAATGAATCAATTATATATGATGTTTGTTATTTCTCTTTTATGGATGTAATGGGGTGATAAATTGTCCTAGGTTCTCAAAATAATGCATGGTTATTTTCTATTCTTTTTCACTTGAATATTTGTCATAAGATGATGTATTATCATAAGACTCACATAAAGGAGAGGCTCGGTGCCCACGTGTTCCTTGGGTGGCGTCGATGGGTGATAGGCCGATGCGCATGGGATTTTACTATTAATCTAAGGGTATAAAAATGACTACATCATCTTTTCTTCTCTTCCCAAATTTCATAATAGGCCGATATCATTCCAACGACCACAATCATTTATATCATCTCACCAAAGATCGGTTAGCTAACCAATGCCGCTTTATGTTTTTGGTTATTTATACCAAAATAGTATTCTCCACCTTTCTCGTTCTTTAGGTTTTATCTTTAGAGTCTAGGTTGACCCATTTTCACCTTTCATGGTAAAATATTTGAATCTCTCATTTTTCATAGTAACTAGCATCGGTGCAAGTAAGTCGGCATCGGTCAGAAACCGGCGTTAGTCTCTATTTTTATCTTATAATCAAAACAATGACCAATTTCTACCCCAAATCCATTTTGGTCCACATTTTTGTGTTTATGTATCACCAACAGAGCTTAGATTACCAATTTTACCATCATTCACATGGTTTTGACTCGTAGAATATACCAACGCCCTTGTGTTTCATGCTAGCTACAAACCGCTTCCACCTAGTCCATCCCCACCTTCTATTTTATCACCTATGGAACCTAACCAGCCTATTACCATACACACCAGTGATGAGGAGTTTTGAGAATCCTCGATCAAAACAATGATGCCTTACAGCATTATCTTAACCACTCATCCACCCGAGACTCCTCAGGGACATCTTATCTACGGTATGCTTGTATCAATTCCCCCTATTCTGGCACCCACTTCTACATCTACCTCTACCATTACATCCTTACCCATTTTTCCCTCATCACCTGTGGTTTCATAGTTGGACCCTACATTATCGGTGCATTTTTGCGCACCTATGAAAACTACCACACCCTTAATGTTTGTTGCTCCTACGATGTCTACCATACCACTATCCACTTCCCAGATACCTTTTACATCTCAGCCACCTCTGGTGGTGGTAGCTCACACCCCCTTCCAAAACCTTGTTCTTTCCATCCCACAGTCTCTCCCATCTAATCACCACAAGAGAGTTTTTACGTCCACCCAACCTACCTACAAATAGCTATCACCAATAACCACCTATTTTTCTACCGCTTATCTTGGGTATTTACCGTGACATCCACCCCAACATGCATTCCCTCATCCTATTTTTCATACTCGCCACCACCACATATTAGGGCATCATCTATGTCATGTCCATCTTACCTCCCTCCTCAAACTATAAGGGGTGCTCCATTATCACAACCTACAAATGATCTCATTAAAATGATGATGGAAAAAAGTAGACATTAGAAGCCTTTGTCTCTAGATCATGTAACTCTTTGACTTATGATGAGATTTGTAACAAGCCTATTCACTTTTCTGTGCCAATTTTCATACCCTATGCATTGGGAAATGCCAAAATTCAATCGATATAATAGAAAAGAAGACTCCACAACAACATGTATGGTCATTTAAACACATGTTATCTCATCACTCACGATGATGTTTTGATTTTGTGAACATTCCCAATGTCTCTGGTAGGACCTACTTTAGATTGGTATAGTGCGCTACCCAAGCACTCCATATTTTCATTTAACTAGGTAGCTCAGGATTTTCTAGATCATTTTTCTATCAACATTTTCAAGAAGGTCACAATGACCAAATTATATGCAACATGCCAATATGAGCATGAATCTATCACCATAATTTGTTGCTCATTGTTGGCACAATCTGATCAATCAACTCACATTCCAACTACCCCAAATAGAGTGATAAAAAAATTTCCCGAGCTTGTGCTTTAAAACATCTCGTCAACTCTCCAATTCCAAAATTTTCACACATTTTAAGAGGCATTCACAATGACATGGAAACTTGAAATTCACGTTATCGAAGAAAATAAAGCTTAGTTACACAACAAGAGGACTCCTTCTAACTAAACGATTGTTCTTTGTCTTCTAAACCAAAAACCAATCATTCTCATAACCATTCCAAGGTTAAGGGATCCACTAACACGGTGGTCTTAAGGCTGTCCATCTCATCCTTCAAACCAACCAAGACCATCTTCTAATATTTCTCCAGTGAAAACTTTCCAATTCAAGTAGGAACAAAAAATATACTCCCATAGGAGAGCCTTACTCCTTCGTCTTGGAAAAACTTCTCAAAGCTGGGGCCATTAAACTTCCACCAATCAAACCACATACTGTTTTGATCCATCTCGCCTTTCCTACATGGTACAAGGAAACTGATTACTGTAATTATCACCGTGTAAGAGGTCACAATGACAGAAATTGTATAACATTTAAAAACATCATCTAGGAGATGTTAGATAATGGTGAGCTTGTCTTAGATAATCCTAACGCACTAGCCAACCAAAACCTACACATTTTCAAGAATCCATTCCCCAACCATAATCACATGTCAAAACCAACTAGTGAATCCTTTAATATGCAAGCGCATGAGGTTCACTCCATTTTTGACATGGTCCCCCTTATTACCACTTAGTTTCCCATCATCCCCTCTGTTGAAGAGATTCTTACACAAACTCCTTTACCCATGGAGGTTTCCTTTCCATTTACTCCTCTACCCATGGAAGAGCCCCTTACACCTAGTTCTTCATCTATAAAGGAACCCATTACATCCATTCTTTCATTCATCACAAAGACCCATCGTGTTTTCCCCTCTACCCATGGAGGATCCGATCACATCACCACTTTCACCTACCAATGAAGTTGTTTCACCTAGTCCCCCACCCAAGGAGGAGTTCATTTTTCCTTCTTCTCAAATCAAAGGGAGCTTAGCCCATTCGACCCTGTTACCCAAGGAAGAACCCACATAAACCTATTTTTTCACCTCCTCCACCCATAGAGGAGCCATTCATACCCTTCCTACCTATAAGTGACACTTCTCCCAAGACCTTACCAGATCTTGTTGATCTCCTTGCTTCAATTTTACCTATTAAGGAAGAGGTCGAGACTTTTCCCATGTGTCCCTTAACTCAGAATTTTAGATGGGTGTCACAACAAGTTCATAACTATCTAGGACCAAATCATTTCTCACAATTGGCTAGCCACTTATATTATATCAAAATTCCATGCTTTTAGGACACCTTTGGCTCCCTTTCCCCACTCAAAGGAAAATATCATATACCAATACTTCCATGATTTATCCAAAGGTATCTAAGAAAACCAAAGCTATCCTTCATATACTCAATTGTAATCACCTATTCTTCATCACCCTTACCCACATCTAAACCATTATTATCAACCAAGCCATTGCTTATGCCAAAATCCCTATCTCCATCCATACCTTCATCCGTATCTAAACCCATCACCACTTTGGGAATCATGCCAACATCGAGCTTAGTCCATCCTCCTATCAAATTGGATCTAGCCACACCCTCATAAACTATCACAAAGATTGTTCCCTCACCTAAGAGGAAAATCCAACCTTTTAGGCCACACACATGAGCTCCACCCACTACCCTACGTAGGTCACCTTCACCACTTCCATCTATCCTAGGCCCACACCCATCAACCTTGGTCAAACATACCTTTTACCCAAGGTAAACCAAAAATAAAACAACATACCTCCTCACCACGGTCTTCTATTTCACCCAAATTACACCTTCACCATGGCCTACATCCTTTTTACTTCCCCCCAACACCATTTTCTTTACCCTCATCATTTCCCATACCACTTCCTTCTCCTCAACTATTCCTTTCCACAATGCCTCCCACTACCTTCTTTACCGCACCTCCATTGTCACCTTAGTTAACTCATCCCTTCCCACCATCCGCCTTCCCTTCCACATCACGCACTAATCCTATACATTTACCCAAGAAAGTGTAACCCAAACCCAAATCCCATCTACCTTCCAAAAAGTAGTTTAAACCTACACTCCTAAACCAACTAGCTCACCGAGATACACCTTTACCCAAGAAAGTTTATCCCAAACCCAAAACGTATTATCTACCAAATAGGTATTCAAACTTACTCAACCCCCAATTCCACCTCCGTGACATCTTCTCCATTGGTGTTACCCAATCTTCCAATAATGACCACACTCACTTCACATTATTACCCCACATTTTTACCACCTTCAATTCTCCTCAACTATTCCTTTCCACAATGCCTCCCACTACCATCTTCATCACACCTCCATTTTCACATTGGTTAACCCATCCCGTTCTGCCATCTTCCTCCCCTTCTACATTACACACTACTCCTACACATTTACCCAAGAAATTGCAACCCAAACCCAAAGCCCCTCTACCTTCCAAAAAGTATTTAAACCTACACCACCTAAACCAACTAGCTCACCAGCTATACACCTTTACCCAAGAAAGTGTATCCCAAACCCAAAACTCTATTATCTACCAAATAGGTAGTCAAACTTACTCAACCTCCAATTCCACCTCTGGTGACATCTTCTCCATCGGTGTTACCCAATCTTCCAATAATACCACACTCACTTCACATTGTGATCCATTAGGAAAGGTCTTACGCCAACATCCTGGAAACCTCTTTTATCACATTTCCACCACTTAGACCTTATGACCCCCTCAAACCCAAACCAAAGGGTTTGATGACACTAAAATTTGTGTTTATCATCGTGTGTTAGGGCATGATGTAGAAAACATGTAAGGCTCTTAAGACTATTCTTCTTCACCTATGTCCTCTTGAAGAAAACTTTGATGAAATGATGATATTTTAGATGAGGACCACATTCCACCTTCACCTATCACCATATAGCATAACCCCATGCTTAGTTAGCCAACTCCATCTCTACTTCCACATCCCTTTTACGCTCCTCTATAATTTGAGATCAACATGGTCTACCTTAGAGAATTAGCTCAAACTCCTCCAAAATGTAATTGTGTCATGCTCCTTTTACAAGACCCATGTCCCACATGTCACTACACCTTTCATGACACACCCTCTTCTTTACCTCAGATCAACATGGTTTGAGTCACTACTCAATCTCGAAAGACAAAGAGAAAGAGAAGATAGATAACCCATCCACAACACCATTACCCAACATTCCATCTACACCTGCACCTAAAATCACCATCCGTGGACCCATATACCCCACTTTAGACGAATTTTCCCATCATACAATGATCAAGCAATTAGCGTAGTCACCTCTAAAAATTTCATTATATGATCTCATCCAAACCTCAAATCTCATCACTAGATCTCCTTGAGATCTTGCAAACCATCGAGGTACTACCCAATGACCCTTCACCTGTCAATGCCATATTCACTCCTCACCACATAGCTGCACTTACTCACTTCACCTAAAACTTATCTCCGTAATACCACCCATCAAGTTTCCACTGTCAGTTTCTTTACTCAAAGATTGCTCCTTTCCATTCAGATGATCCCAATATAGCTCTCTTCATCTTTGTTCACGTCGATGATACTCATGTCTGACGAGTTATGATTGATGGGGCATGAGTATCAATATCATTTCCTCACGTGTGTATGAGAAAATGTGCATACCTACCAATTTCATGCATAATAACCTAGTTATGTTGCACTCATTTAATGATGCCATCACTTCCACCCTTGGTACCATCATCCTCCATGTTTGTGTGGTTCCACACATTCTTTCTAAGCTCTTCTACATTCTTAAGGGGAATTCCAATATAACATGTTACTTGGTTGACCTTGGATTTGCTGCCATGCGATGTGTACCTTCAACACTTCACCACTGCATTAAATTCAAGTATGAAGGACACTCATATACCATTCCTATAGAGCCTTCCCCTTTCAAGACCTATAACATGTTATACCACCCAAATGATGTCTTGATTCTGGTCAAGGATCCACCGCCACTACCGCTACTACTACCACTTCTTCTATTGTCATTCCTTCTTCCATTTTTGTCTCACCTTCTTCCATTACCACACCTACTAGTTCTACCACACCATCTACCACACAAGTGGCCCATTCCATTCCTACCACTTCTATTGCTTCTAAAGCTAACCCACCTTTTCTTCCCAAGCTTTGAGTAGTTCATCTATCTCAGCATCCCAAGTCCCAACTTTTGATCCCTTGGTAGATGTTTTTCAACGTATTTCCTTGGGGTTATTTCACCTCTATAACGTTAATACTTTCCTTACTCCTCAAGAGTATGGTAGCCTACACCAACATCCATATTATGATCGATGTATAGAGAAGTAATTTCATATGGTCCTCCTCATCTCCACACCAATTTGACGTATGGGGGACTAGATGTCACTTCTTATTCACTGAACCACCAACCACAACACACCCCTTTTCATCTGATTTCAGACACCTCACTAACCACCGCTTCACCCATACCTTTCTCCATTATTTTTCTTGGAAGGGTTTTGGATTTTGTCTTTATGAACAAGTTCATCACATAGTTATATCCTACACAACTCCAAACATAAAGATCATAGTGGTATCGGCTTCACTACACCACCTAGTCCAAAGAAGGCTTGCATTCACCTCATAGAAGAAACTCAACCTTCCCTACCTTCATCACCTAGTATACCATCTTCTACACCATCTTCGCCTATCACCCCACCTTCCCCTATGGAGTCTATGGATCCAGAATCCATTCCTCCTAACATTTTTTTCATAAACACCATTTCCTTAGACCTTTGACCTATCATCATGATGGTGAGGCTCCTTCTTCCATTCCACTCCTTTATCCTGACATGTTAGATGATGACACACCATCTATCAATGTTGTTCAATGTCAAGATGATGATTCTCTACTTACCTATCTAGGTGTAGATAATTCTTACATTCATCGATTGTTACCATCTGAGAAACAAACCATGTTGAATGAATCAACCATAAAGATCAACATTCACAATCAAGATGACCCCCAAATTCTAAAGATTGGTAAATCTTTAGATCCTACTAAGTAGGAAGCTTACACTTCTTTCCTTCGTGAACATAGCAATGTTTTTTCTTGGTCAGTACACCGATATGCCCGGTATTGACCCAAATATCATTGGTCCACAATATCATCACCCTTCCTGATGCTAAACCCATGAAACAAAGCTGCAAAAAATGCATCCATGCATTTCCCTTCTTGTAAAATAAGAACTTCAACACCTCCTTTTTGTTTCTTTTATTTTACCCATTGATTATCCCAATGGATTTCTAACATTGTTCCTATCACCAAAGTGACAGGGGGACTCCACATATGCATGGATTTCCACAAACCTTAACCTAGCTTTCCCCAAAGATGATTTTCCTTTACCCAACATTGACCAACTTGTTGATCTAACATAATCCATGAGATGCTATCTCTCATGGATGGGTTTCTTGGGTTAAAAGTAGATATTACTTGCACACCGAAGATCAACATAAACCGCATTCATCACCCTTTGGGGAACCTTTGTTATCGGGTCATGCCATTTGGTTTGAAAATTATTGTGCCACTTATCAGTGTGTAATGACCTATATCTTCCATGACATTATGCATATACATATTGGAAGATTATGTTCGATGACCTTTTGGGTAAATCCATAAGTCATGCTAAACATCTTCATGTCCTTAAAATCATCTTTGACCATCTCATCAAATATTGTGTTCACCTTCAACCGAAAAGAAGTGTGTCTTTAAGTTCTCTCTTGAAAGCTCCTTGGTTTTATTATTTCTCTACATGGCATTGAAGTCGATCCTACTAAAATCAAGGCCATACTCAAAATGCCGCCACCTACTAATCTTTTCCAATTGCATAGTTTGCAAGGAAAATTGTAATCTATTCGGTGTTTTATTTCCCAACTATCGATCGGTGTCATCCTTTTCATCATCTTCTTAAAAGGATATATCCTTCAATTGGAATGAAGAGTGTCATAAAGATTTTGAAGCATTGAAATAATATCTTCTTCAACCACCTATGCTCATTCCACCTAAAGATGAAAACCTTTCTACCTCTACATCTCTTCCACTGACCATTCCTTGGGTGTCATGCTTGCTCATCACAATGATAAACATAAGGAGCAAGTGGTCTACTACATAAGCCATATGTTTTTAGACTATGAGACTAGATATACACATGCGGAAAATTTGTCTTGCTTTAGTCTTTGTGGCCACCAAACTTCACCACTACCTACTCAACCACAAAACCTTTGTCATCACTAATACCAACCCTTTGCATTACATGTACGCTAAGCCTTTTCAACACCAATGCACCTCTCAATGGCTCATGCTTCTCACCGACTTAGACCTAGAATTTATTCATCAAAATTCTATCAAAGGACAAGCTATTTCAACCAAATTGTAGACGCGCCACTTCCTAGACATCAATCTTCCAACTTTGAGTTCCCAGATGAATCTATCGCTACTCTCTCCCTTGATGGTTCATCAAAACTATTATTTACCAAATGACCTTATTCTTTGATGGTTCCAA
Organism: Taxus wallichiana var. yunnanensis; assembly: GCA_018340775.1. Classification (NCBI taxonomy): domain Eukaryota; kingdom Viridiplantae; phylum Streptophyta; class Pinopsida; order Cupressales; family Taxaceae; genus Taxus; species Taxus wallichiana. The sequence goes on from CM031241.1 coordinate 758,156,906, forward strand.
ATGTCAACGTGGGGGTGGTGGGAGTCATTATCATTCCTCTTGATGGTGAACCCATGCCTTTTCATTCAAACTTGACTTTTGACTTTACCAATAACATGGCTGAATATGAGGCACTCATATTAGGTCTCCAAACTACCATTACCTTAGATGTTACATCCATTAATATCTTTGGTGACTCATAACTAGTGGTGAACCAAGTCAATGGTTCTATCAATGTCGTAATGAGGTCCTACAAAATTACAAGCATCATGTCGATCTATTTTGACTACGTTTGATCACTACCACCTTCAAACTACACCTCACTTTACTAAAAATTTGTGATACCAAGGCTTTCTTGTCTCACATATACCTTCTTCACCTGCAGATTCACAAATCTTTATCACAGTACAACGATTGCAATCCCCTTCTTATATTTCCTATGGAGTAAATTTTGTGGGACGTATTGAAACTAATCACGTGACATTTGGTATAAGCAATACATTGATTACCTCTCCCTTTCAATCATACCTTCGACCTCACTCACAATGGTCAATGAGATTTTCTTCAAAAAGTCTCTCATTACATTGTCATGGGAGGTCTCCTTTATAAACGTGGCTTTGACGATATCCTACTTCGATGCCTCACTAGTTCTGAAATCCCATACACCATAAAGGAAATCCATGATGGAATTTTGGAGGTCATTTTAGTGGCCTCATGTCACTAAACACATTCTTCACCTCAGGATACTATTGGCCCACCCTAAATCAGGATTGTTTTGAATATGTCAAACTTTGTGTGAAATTTCAGCAACATGCTAACTTTCATCATACCCCTAGCCATGCCTTACAAGTTGCTAGAGACCTTTAGACCTTTCTCTCAATGGGGTTTGGATCTTGTAGGTGAGATTAACCCTCATTCCTCTCAATGTCATCAATGGATCATCACCACAACTGAATACTATACTAAATGGGTGGAAGCCTCACCTCTCATTTCTACAAAATCTGAGAAAATTTGTGAGTTCATCAACCATCACATCATTTATTCTTTGTGTTCCTCATCGCCTCATCACTGATAAGGAAAAAAATTTAAAAACAAAACCCTACAAAATTGTGTGATACCTTTGGATTCAACTTAGTTTTTCTTCACCTTACTACCCATAAACCAATGGCCAGGAAATCAACTAACAAAACTCTTAACAAGATTCTTATGAAAGTAGTCGACGATATTGGTAAGGATTGGCACACACACATTCCTTTTTCCTTATGGGCTTATCGCACTAGTATTCATACTTCCACCATGACTACACCTTTTCTTTGGTCTACGGTATAGAGGTAGTCTTGCCTCTTGAAGTCCAAATTCCATCTCTTCACATCTCACTCAAAGACATGCTCAATGATGACAATTTTTCCAAGACCGTTTGGCCCAACTTGAGCTTCTAGATGAATGTCACTTAAATTATCTCGATCACCTTCAAATCTACCAAAAATGTATCAAACACGAACCTTCATGGCATGTTCACAAATTTTATCCTAATTGGCTGACCCTATATTGAACATCTATGGATCAAGTGCATATCATTTATCTTCATCCTAAAGGAAAATCAACATGTAACCTCTTAATTCCCTACATCTTCTAAAACTATTGAAAACGGGGAAAATCACTTTAGGTCACTTATATGCTCACCCTACATTTTGCCTTTTCCTATGGATCAACCTTATTTAAGCACTTCATTAAACTAGAATTATGTGATTATTCGTCACCATTTCGAGTCTCTTAATGCATGAGTACCACGGATCTACTCATGGCATGATTATCATGGACATTTTACATCCCTTTTATGTCATTAATCCCATGGTCGTTTGTCATTTAACAATCCCTCTTTCATAGCTAACTTGTTCATGTTATGGTTGTTCCTCATAAAAGAGGCCTACACTCCTTTCTAGACTTGTCCATGACTTTAAGTCCATATATATGACATCTACATCATGGCACATTCTCATGGAAACACATATATATATTATATATGTATATATACATGGAATCATGGTCGTTGTATATATACATATGTTAAAAATCCCTCTTTACATAGCTAACTTGTTCATGCTATGTGTGTGTTTTATATGTCATAAAAGAGGCCTACACTATTTCTAGACTTGTTCATGACTTCAAGTCCAAAAAAAAAAGAGAGATAAATAAATCTACCAAAAACAAATATGGGATAAGTGAACATACAACTCCTTGAGTCAAACTTCCTACAAATAGATGAATTCCTAAACAAATGGACATCTATGTTTCTTTCTCGCTATTATAAATAGATTGCTCCCTCGAAGGACAACTATAAAAATCCAACCTAAATAAATTATCCTTGAAGCTTCCCACATTGATCAGCTTCACGAAGACCTCAAGAAAAACCTAAAATATCCCATTATAGACTTCTCGCATTGATCAGTCTATATGGTCAAAAAGAAAAGAAAAAGAAAAGTCAAGAAAATAGCACTTTTTGTCATGGACTAGCCTAGCTTTGTTTTGGGTATCTTGCAGAGGAGGCATACTATCCCACAATAGGGTTATGCTAAACAAACCTCTCCACCTTACCTACTTTTTCTAATCTCCTAAAACCACTCAAGGGATGTAGCATGTATTTTACATTTTGTGATCATGTAACTTCTTTCACCTATAGACCTTTCATACCTGCAATGCATCTATGGTCTTATGTTCAAATAAGTCTACGAGTTAACACTTAGGGTTCTTACCACTTTTGGGAAAATCATCCCTTTCACCTTCTCATATTTTTAGGGGTTGATCTTTTGACAAGACAAGACTATCGACATCAAAACTATCTACACCGACATTTTCATCTATACCTAAAACCAAGCCTCATTCACCTTACCTATTGCCTATTCGACATTTCATCATTGTCCTACCTTACCAACCTAATTACCCAACTCACCTATTCATTTCACCAACCCCATCTCATTCTTCCCTGGTTTAAGGGAGAACTACATCGGCCTAAGGCCCCTTTCGCAAGGGCTATGTAGGCAGCACTCTTAGGGCATGGGGCCCTTTGAGGTTAGCTCGGCCACTCTTTTCCCAAAATTAATGATTTAATAAATCATACACATCATTCATTTTATTTCCATAGAATCAATAATTTGGAAATTAAATCACCCTCACCTTTCAATCACATCATGTCTAACATCTAAAATCCATAACATTTACATTATCTCATGCCTAAAATGCCTAACATTTCCATAATATCAATAACTTTGAAATTAAACCAAACCATGTTTACCACACATAATTTTCATCACAACAATAACTTGGAAATTTTCTACTCAACCATGCCTACACCTATGACCCAACCATACCTAACATGAGATAAATGCCATGACAACAATTATTACCCAATTCCTAACTCCACCATGCCTAAACAACCTAGACTCCATCATGCCTAAACAACCTAGACTCCACCATGCCTAGACAACCTAGACTCCACCATGCATGGACAAATAAATCCACATGACTAACTCACCTAGTTTTCCAAAATACAAAAGTAATGGAAATAAAACAAGTACATCATTAGTCCAACTCATCATCAACTATATAATGGAGTGTATGCATATCAATACATATATACATAGATATAAATAAGTATCAGTATCTTAAAACTCTCATATACAATCTCACATCTTTGCACGTAGGCCAATATATGTGTCAAAAAAAAAAATAAATACATATCATCACCTATATCACCCCATATCGGACCCTCATCTCCATTATCACCTCCACCCTTAGTTGGTATGTTCCTCCACCTAAACTATCATCTCCCACCCTCATTTGGTCCTAGCCTCCATGAACTGGTAATCTCACCCCGACCCTATCCATGGGGCTAATCCCCCATGTGCTACGAAACTATGAGTCCATCATCGGGTCCTCTCACTCAATGCTTCTTGTTGAGCCCTATACTCAAGCATATGATAAAACCTTGTATACCACCTCTAACAACCATTCCTGGTAATATATTTCCTCTAATAAATCATCCTGTATGTGGCCATGGCTATAACTTGAGGAGGGGCCATATCCCATGGTGCACCTTGTCCATGTACCTAAGTCAAAACTTGTACTTAGGCCTATGCACTAGTTACACTAAAAGTGGCCACATGTGCTCGAAGGGTGGTAACATATGTATGTAAGCCTTCCACCTTCCCACCACCCCCAACATGCTATATGCCAAGTGGACATGTGCCTAGGGTGGAAAATTTGCCTATAATGCAACCACTTGTCCCCCATCCCATGTACCTGCTATCGTGGTGGTCCAGAAGTGTAGCTACCTATTCTTGTAATCTAACTACCTACCTCTAGAGGGTCATCACCTATGCATGTGACTACATCAACTATAGTTGTAATGATGTTACTCGACCCTAAACTCGATCTATCTTCACTATAACAAAGTGCCCACATCTAGTTATCCGGGTCTCAAAGGTGTCACCTATAGCCACATTACCCACCACTCCCCGTGTATACATATAGTTCCTACATCATCAATCTTCCTGTCTACCACCTATTCCACCTACCCTGTGGGATCAATCGAATGTGGTGAAGACATAGGTCTCTCCACATCATCTCTACGGTACTTGGAAAATGTGGAGGCATGTCCTACTGCATCTCAAACTCGTCTGACCTTTTCCACTGGTATCATCTCATGCTCACCGGCATGTCACCCAGATCCACCTCAGCAACTATGTAGCCCCTCTAACTCCTCGACATGCCTCTATAAGAAGGAAAACTCACATATGGCCACCAAAAATATCCACCGCCAATAGGCCATCCAATAGCCACTTGTAGTATGTAACATCATATGTGGCCATAGCCACCCTTAAATGTGCCCTAACGACACCCATCTCTTAAATCCAACCTTGTAAAACACCTCGGAACCATCCTATCATGGTATCCCAACCGGACACAAACATATAATATGATCATAGGCCCAAGCAATGTAATAGATAGGTATAACACATACCTAACCATGTATATCTCCCATAAGCCCATAGCTCCCTATACATCTTGAACTAGAAACTTCGGGCCCAAGAAAAAAACTTGATCCTTGATCATGTCCTATAACACTCTCATCAGTGCTCACGAAATCTCCCACCCTCTAAATTAGGAAGATCAAAACAACCAACTGTCACCATCATTAGGACCGATAGTCTATTATCTTATGGATATGTCGCATACATCTCCCCATAGCTCAAACTCACATATGATAACTCAACATGACCATCGCCTCACCAAACATAGCTATTATCGGCTCCCCTACCGTTAGTTGAAATCGATACATTGGCTCCCCAACAATAGGCATTCTTAGGATTGTATACACATCTTCTAATGTGATGGTCATCTCGCCCATAGGTAGATGAAAGGTGTTGGTCACGAGTACCATCTTTCAATGAGGGTGACCATCAAGCCGTGATCTCGAGCTATATGCCTATAGTGCTTGATCAAATCAAGCCCAACATCTCCTATGTGCTCCCACTCATCATCTATCATGTTGGGTTTCATCTATAATAGTAATGGTGGAACCCATTCTCACATGGTCAACTAATCTCTCTATAGACACCTGTAATTATGCCCAACAATTTAAATACTTAAATTGTGCTAATTATCTCCTTTCTCGCAAATTGACGACATATCATCAAAAGTGCTCATATTTCCTCTTATTTTCGTTAATTAATTACAATATGCTAATTGATTAAGTCACCTATCTAGCTAACAACCTAATTAACGACCTTCCATTAATTATTCACCCCTTCTATCTAGACTAATTAATTATTATTAATTAATTAGCCTTCCCCTTCATTTAACCAATAAATCAATATTTAATTGATTTAATCCCCTTCTAATAGCCTAAATCGTACTAATATTCCTCTAATTAGCTTCTATAAGCTTACATCTACCTATTATTTAATCACCTTTGATTAATTAAAACACCCCCAACTCCCATGACTTGCTAAGCATAAATTAAACCCTTCTAAAGTAAGGTTACCTTTTATAAAGCAACCTTATCCATTCCTAATCATGTTTTACCTTTATCCCATGCAAAGAAAGGGATGAAGTGTTTCCTTTATCCATTGGGCTATATAAGGAGCCCTCCTTCTACCTTTATACCTACACCTAAACTTCTTGAGAAGACAAATGCAAAGCATATAGCAAAATAGACTAAAAGCTTTCCTTTGTTTTCTTGAGAGTTCATCATCTTGAAGAGTTTAAGCCTCTTTCCTAAGTGCTTAGGTCATATGGGAGGTGTCAAAAGGGTCTTGTAGCCCAACTTTGACAAGCCCTCATTCCTAGGTTCTTGGAATACCAAAGACAACCATTTTTTATTGCCATGGAGCCTACTTAGGTCCATTCATTTATTTTTTGTTAGAGAATAGAGGATTTAGATGCTTAACATTGTTAGTTTCAAAGTTTTTGTATATGATGAATGTTAGCATCTAACCTTGTTTAATTTTTCTAATTAAGGCTATTTAGGTGTTAGTCTTTTACTCATATTAGCATTAGTTTAAAACAACACATGCACACATTTGGCACGCCCGGTGTGCCAAATGTGTGCATGTGTTGTTTTTAAACTAATGTTAAATGTAAGAAAAATAATAACACCTAAATAGTCTTAATTAGCAAGAATCAAACAACATATTAAGCACCATCATGATAAGAATTGAACAAGGGTTAGGTGTTAGTCTTTTACTCATAGTAGCATTAGTTTAAAAACAACACATGCACACATTTGGCATGCCCGGTTGCCAAATGTGTGCATGTGTTGTTTTAAACTAATGTTAAATGTGAGTAAAAGAATAACACCTAAATAGTCTTAATTAGCAAGAATCAAACAACATATTAAGCACCATCATGATAAGAATTGAACAAGGGTTAGGTGTTAGTCTTTTACTCATAGTAGCATTAGTTTAAAAACAACACATGCACACATTTGGCACGCCCGGTGTGCCAAATGTGTGCATGTGTTGTTTTTAAACTAATGTTAAATGTGAGTAAAAGACTAACACCTAAATAGTCTTAATTAGCAAGAATCAAACAACATATTAAGCACCATCATGATAAGAATTGAACAAGGGTTAGATACTAAACATTCATTAATACAAAACTTTGAACCTAACAATGTTAAAACATCTAAAATCCTCTATTCTCTAACAACAAATAAATGAAATGACCTAGGTAGGCTCCATGGCTATCAAAAATGGTTGTTCTTAGTGTTCCAAGAACCTAGGAATGAGGGCTTGTCAAAGTTGGGCTACAAGACCCTTTTGACACCTCCCATATGACCTAAGCACTTAGGAAAGAGGCTTAACTCTTCAAGATGATGAATTCTCAAGAAAAAAAAAAGGAAAGCTCTTAGTCTATTTTGTTATATGCTTTGCATTTGCTTTCTCAAGGAGTTTAGGTGTAGGTATAAAGGTAGAAGGAGGCTCCTTATATAGCCCAATGGATAAAGGAAACACTTCATCCCTTTGCATGTGGGATAAAGGTAAAACATGATTAGGAATGGATAAGGTTGCTTTATAAAAGGTAACCTTACTTTAGAAGGGTTTAATTTATGCTTAGCAAGTCATGGGAGTTGGGGGGTGTTTTAATTAATCAAAGGTAATTAAATAATAGGTAAATGTAAGCTTATGAAAGATAATTAGAGGAATATTAGTATGATTTATGATATTAGAAGGGGATTAAATCAATTAAATATTGATTTATTGGTTAAATGAAGGGGAAAGTCTAATTAATTAATAATAATTAATTAGTCTAGATAAAGGGGTGAATAATTAATGGAAGGTCGTTAATTAGGTTGTTAGTTAGATAGGTGACTTAATCAATTAGCGTATTTTGTATTAATTAATGACAATAAGAGGGAATATGAGCACTTTTGATGATATGTCATCAATTTTGAGAAAGGAGATAATTAGTGCAATTAAAGTAATTAAATTGCTTGGGTGTAATTATAGGTGTCTACATTTGCCCCTCTTTGGGGTGGCGTAAGTGACGCCACTTCAAAGATAGTAGATGAAAGAAAATTTTGAAGGGATAGAAGAAAAACTAGTAGATGGGAGAGATGCCCCCTTGAGTGTTGATGGGGTGATGAAACAAGACGATCGATGATCAAAAAAGGTGAGAGATAGATACAAGAATGGGAAGGGGTAAGATGCCCGGGTGAGACAGAAGATTAGGGGTGAGAAGAAAGTGATGCAGAAGAAATATGGAGGAGGGGAGAGAAGCTTAGCCTCCAGCCGTTGTGTATTGGAACAATTTTGATGTCATCATATTACCATAAGAGCTACATCATTGGCCCTTTTGAAAAATACAAGCATACGACAAAGGTAGAATGACATGAAAAGCCATACTACAAAAAATTGTCCATTACTAGAAATACCAACTCCACACAACTTACAACAATGCGATGTAATATGAGAAGGAAAAAAGCTCATATAACAGTGGGAAAACAAGTACGAATGCACATACCTAACCCAACAACTATCAAGACAGTTGTACAAATGTTTTTTATCAATGTTTGAAGAGATCCACAAGTTTTGATTGATGACAAGGGTTAAAAATGATGCCCCAAGCAAGTATACATGCAAGGGGAATGATAAAGGACACGAGGTCCAAGAAAAGAGTTATGTGCAAAATGTAAACAACACCGTGCAACAAACGTGCCCCAGTACCGAAAAGCAAGCAAAACTAGCTTTGTAGATGCTTGTGAATCTAGCGATCCATGAGTCATATTAATCGGGAAGATGTGAGACAAACCAACATGATATGGAGAAAATACCATGTGTAAGACACAAGTTTCGGTTACAATAAGCAAGTTACCACCGATTTTGTAGGTTTTTTAATTTTTAGGATTTTTGTGAAAAAATTTGCCCTATTTTTGGATTTTTTGACGTGATATATATATAGTTTTTATTTTTTGTATTTTCCAAAATGTGGTGAATAGTAGAATAAAATAGAAGAAATAGTACTAAGGGGCCTCGGCACACAAAAATTTCCCTAGGTGGAGACAAAAGAAATAAGCGACAAAAATGTCCTTGTTTAGTGGAAAAATTAATAAAATTATTTTAAAAATAATTATTATTTACGAGAGTGTGGATAAGAAGAAAAATCACCTAGGAGCAATAAATTACCCTAGGGAGAAGAAAGGGTATCAAAATCAAAACAATGCCCCAAGACAAGTGAAAAATAAGAGGAAAATAATTATTCCATGGTGAACAGAGGAGAAAACGGTGATTGAAACAAGCCTCCAGCCCTCCCAGGTGAAAAACGGGTTAATATACCCCACAGGGGGGTAAAAACATCGCGACCAATTCATTTTAACCGAGCCATTTAGAATTTTTTACTGTGAGGCTCTGATAGTGACGAGGACAATGGTGATCACACGAGACCGAGTGAGGCATGCAGATGCAGTCCGAGGGTACCAGTGACACGCAGATAATGGCCCCTTTGTGAGTATCAAACCCTTGCTCATTAATTATTTTCATTAATGCCCAAAATTTAGCTTTTAGCCCTAGGGATTCATGTCGGTGCGCATGCGCGTAGACACAGTATCGATTCGAGGAATAGGCATCGGTTTGGGGGCGCAGGCATCCCATTGGGGGCACACATGCCATAATACACATGTGCACATGCGCAGTAGGAGTTTCACACACACACACATGCACACACACCACACATGTGCATGCACGCGCACATACCTAAAAGGGGGCGCACACATGAAAAGTGGGGCACACACATGAAAGGGAGGCGCACACACTTGGGGGTCATACGTGCGAGCACAGGTATAGAAACAATGGCGCAAGTGCCAAATGTGTGGCACACACACCAAAAAGGGCGTGTAGGCACCCAAATGAGGGCACAAGTGCCAGAAGACAAACATTTGCATGCACAAATGCCAAAAGGAGGTGCACATGCCCAAAGGGGTGCACATGCCCAAAAGTACACGCAGGCATCCTAGGCTAGTGGAGGATAGATAGAAAAATGTCAAAAAGATGACACTTAGAAGAAATTTTAGGATTTTTGGGTTAACCCTAAAATGATAGATAGATTTTTAGAAGAAATGTTAGTAATGGCGATGAGTGATTTGATATTTTTCGAGAGATGATTACTAGTTTTACAAACGCGGTGAGCGCCACTCCTAGATAGCAGAGCTAGAGGGGAGTATGCACCATTGAGACCGACATGCCATGGCTATACTCCTTGAGGTGATGGGGTTGGGCCTCGTGTCTCGATGCCCTCCATTACATTGGACCATGGCCTACTGACTACACTAGCCAAGCAATAGCATAGCGAGAGTCAGTGTTTCAGATTTCCCATAGGGGAGATGACTGTGACCCTCGAAGGATGTATGGTAGATCCTTCGCATGCTGATCATAGGCACCTTGATTGAGTACAGCTCAAATCGAGGCTGATCAGAGCAGCATGCAATGATCTTTTTGATGTAGATGACATACCGCATGACGGTATGACCATAGCTCTTCACGAGTGCATTTCGACCCCACACTACATCGGGGCCTCTCTACATCATGTCTCTTATCAGTGGGTTTTACTCACTGATAAGATAGGGACGTCATTCCCGAGAGGATTATTACCTTTGGTTCATGGCATTTTTAGTGGCGAGAGATATTGCTGGGGACAGTGCATTTTGGCTCACTTATATTGGGACCTACATTTGATTACTTACCACGGTCAGAAGACCGTGGGTCCGGCCTCCTTACTACATATTTGGTCATGGGACCATATTGCCATCGGGCACCCTATGGGCACTTTGTGTGTCCAAGACCCAGAGGAGCCATCTTACATGGCATGGGTAGTAGTAGGTGGTGATGTATGCAGCCACCTCGGCTCTATTCAGATATAGGTGAGAGTTCGACAAGAGCCGCCAATGATAGACATTATCTGGTGGCCTTACAGACATTTCCAGTGGCTAGAGGATGCCACAAAGCTCAGTGTGTGCTCAGTAGAGCACTACATCATCAGCAGTCACAACTACATTATAGAGTTATATCGAGTTTATGAGTATTAAGCGTGAACTTGGCAAAGTACGGGGTCCCATGCCTAATATTTGTATGCACGTAGAGATTCAGAGAGGCATACCATGGGGCCCCGCATACCGGTGGCCCGAGCTAGGTGAGTTTTACACAGGTGGTCCCACAGTAGGCATGGGACCCAAATGGTAAGTGTGCGAGACCCGGGGAACACAACAAACTATGCAACTTGGTATGCCACTATGTTACCCTAGCGTCTCACTATCCCAGAGGAGGCCTGGGAAATAGGTTCTCACCCACCTATATATATTCTTGTTCTTGGCCTCGTGTACTATGCTCAATTTATCCCACACTTCTTTGGTTATTTTGGCATCATGAATGTGGGGTTGCACATCATCAGACACTACAAACAAGATTATCAGCTTGGCCTTCTGATTGGATCTATCAAACTATCATTGTTGGGTTGTATCAGTTGTTGATCTAGTTACAGAACCATCCACAACATTCCAAATCTCTTCAAACTCAAGCTATGTTTTGATTTTTTCTTCCATGTTGCATAGTTATCTCCTCTTAGAAGTTGAGAATTTGGAAGAAAGAACTTGGGGGCATTGGTGCCCATTTTTTAGAATCAACTGACAAAGGGTAAGGCTCTTATCACTCCAGGTATATGGTCTCCCAATCTATATACCATCAGTCTGATATATCGAACCTTTCTATATACATGCCCTTTCGATATACTCGTCGATATGTGGAAGAAGCTCGCCCTTTCTATATAATCAACAAGTATGTGAAAGAGGCATTAACATACGTGAAATAATTCAATACATGGTACCAAGACAATATTGAAAGGGGTTTGTGTGATTATTGACACCGGCTCAAAAAAATATCCTCATATGCATGCCTAACTTTTATATACTCAAATAATTTCAATGTTCGGATTTATGTCGTACAATCCTCCACAGATGGATGGGAGGGCTCAAAGTGTGTACATTGTGTCCTTATTAATCCTCATCCATTTATAGGGACGATGCCCAAATGACGTTGTTGCAGCTATAGTAAGCATTAAGTGCAGTAATAGTCATGGCGGATTTACCCATAAGCACTTCCCAAAGGCACTTATATATACCGAACGCCATTGTAAAGAGATCCGAAGATCTCGTGAGTATTACAGAACCAAAAAATTTTATTGTTTTTGTGTACAAAATTCTACCAATTTTTTTAGTAGTTACAATGTTTGTGGTTGAATATGGTAACCTACAAATTATTACAATCCACTTTGAAAAAATACAATTACATCCATTTTTGTAGAAAATTTGAATGGCGGGAAAAAAACTTTTGTTTTGGGAGGCCTTGTTGGCCTCCGAGCTCGAGAAAAAAAAATATCACAAATAATAGCCTAAAATTGTACTTTTATGTGTCCCCCTTTTGCTAAAAAATCCCGGTTTGAAAAAATATGCAATGTGGGAGAATTTTTTTAACCCTTTTTAGGGTTTTATCCGCTAATTTAGTTATGGCTTTAGTGAGGGATATCAGCTTTAGTAGAATTTTTACAATTTTTTTACCACTAAGGATGGTGATTGGGATAAATTTCAATATATCTAAAAACTTATATAAGGGATGGGGTCGACCACACAACCTACCCACTCCCAAAACTCTCTCACTAACCAATGAATTGATCTAACCACTTTGCATATAAATTGAAGCACCTTATATTTGAATTATAAAAAGTAATTTCTCACCTTTTAAATTATGACTTGGCAATTTGGTTATCCATGTGGTTGAGTGATGTGGCACTGAGGGATAGCAGTTTAGGGTTCCACTCCAATTGGATCCAAGTCTCCTTATCCTTTTCTTTGTTTTCTGTCACTTTTGTATTTTGTTCACTTATTATTTTTATTTTTATTGATCACCATTATTGCATTTTGTATCAGAGGAGTCGATGGTGTGAGTCACAAAGTCATATCTTGGTTCTGATTTCTCATGTCTCAATTGATTAATGTTTGGTGTTTATTTGTTGTTAAGGGCTTTGTTTCAAAAATGATCTTATTTTTTTGTGTGCTAAGGGACTCAGCCCGATTTTTGGACGATCTCACATGACCCGATTTATACCTTCTTCAGGACTCTATGGATTGATCGATATGGCTCGGTGGAGTGGTCTTCGTGGCCTCTATGTGGCGAGCTTAGCTATTGTGGGAGGGATTATATGACTCAATCTTTGAATGGAGACACAGCTTCAACAATGGCTCATTCCACGAAGCTCGGATCACGGTTTAGCAAATGAATTTTAGCAATATTGATTCAAATGCTAACTCATATGAATACCTTCCATTCACTTGAAGAACTCGGTTCACCAATAAAGTGACTCTTCTATGGGCTTGGTTTGTGTAAAATGGTTCTAGCTCGGTGCAAAAGAGCTTGAATACGACTTGGGATGTATTAAAATGGCTCGGCCTTGTTATGTAAAGAGCTCCTCCACTTTGTCAACAAATAGTCCAGCCCAATCGGTCTACCAAAACAACTTGGTGGGGCTCAAGAGACTTCCAAAATAGCATTCTACTATTTTAGCGAGACTAACATGACCTCTAAATTTAGAGGAAATATATATATATATATATATATATATATATATATATATATTATATATATATATTCCTACGGCGAATGTTTCCTAATGCAGAGGGGCACCAATGCAAAAAAATTGTGTTCCAAACACCTGGAATGAACAAGAGGTTGTGGGGAGGTAGGGATGGGGCTGGGAAGTTACAGGAGGCTGCACAGGCTCTTAATTGCTACAAATGCTTCTCCAAGCTCCTCTATCTCTTCTCGCTCTCTCTTTCCACACCTTCTCTATTCACAGGTCTAGATTAACTTGCTTTGGTACCAAATGTAATTATCGAACAAGGATGAAAGCTTGATAATTTTATTAATATTCAGGAAAATTAGGTACATGAGGAATGACTATAATATTTATAGCTATTGGACATTCATGTAAAAAAAAAGAAGTATGTTACAGGGTGCAATAATAATCTGATCTACATAAGCTTCCAAAACATCCAGAAGGAGATAAAATACAAACAAATATAATATTGCAACAATGCAACAATAACCTTACGTAAACACAATAAAAACAATATAATGGTTATATAATCATAACCATATAATGACTCTAAACTACCTAGTTACCTAAGTAACTAATAGGTTACCACAGTAAATACAATGCATAAATACTAATTTTACCTAACAATTTGAAGGGTTTGAAAGGGGGATTTAACTAATAAGAAGGTTTATTAGTTAAATACAAGATTGAAAGGCTTAATTAATAATGGTTGATTAATTATTTAAAAGAGGATTATAACAAACAAATTGTCATTAATTGGCATATATGATGGTGGGAAGGCTAGTTAATTAAAAAAGTGTTAATTGACTTAAATGAATGGAATGTTAGATAATTAGTGAAAAAACCACTAATTATAACGAAATGCTGGGAAATAGAATAATTAGTGTAATTTTAGTACTAAAATTGTGTAGTTGTATTTAGGTGCCTACATTTCCCCTCTTTGATGTTGTGTAGCGCGAAGCGTGATGTGACTTCAAAGATAGTAGACAATTATAGACAATTAATTTTTTTAATGGTATGAGAAAAATTAACAGGATGTGGATGCCCTCTCAAGTGGCGGTGGGGTGATAAAAGAGGTTGATTGACGATCGAAAAGAAGAAAAAGGATAAAAATAGAAGAATAAGACATTATGGCAACTAAGACTCAAGTTGGGCCTAGTTGGTCATTGTTCAAATTGATAAAAAGAGTAGGATCTTGTGTCTTAAGTGGAAGAAGCAAGGGATGGGGAAGAATTGGGAAATGATAGGTAGAAAGTTAGTTAGAATGGAAATGGGAAGATCGCAACATAGCTTATGTACCATCGGCTCAAAAGTAACCATTTATTTGATATAAGCATATAACAAAAGTTTAAAATGACATGAAGAGCCATAATACTTATTTTTGTTCATTGTTAAAGGATTGAATCAAAGAAAAACACATTAAACAATACAATATGAGAAAGTAAAAAGCGAGATCAACAAACAAACATACTCAAAAACAACATTCAAGAAAGTTGCACCAATGTTTTTGTTATCCATCTTCAATTCCCAAATGTTTGAGTTATACGACAAGGGTTAAAATGATGCCCCAAGAAAGGATACATGCAAGGGATTAGATGGAGGACATAGAAGTCCCATGAAAAAGAAATTTGTGTTATGAAACTACCCTGAGCAATGATATATGCAAGGGAAGATAGACATAGCAAGAAAACCATCTTTGTTAATGAAGGAAGATCAAAATGATCCACATGTCAAGTGCTAGAACAAGCAAGCACTAAAGTAAGATGTTTTATAGGATAGTTTTCAATGTTTGAGGATGTTGTGATGCTTTACCAATTTTTTGGATTTTGATTGTTTTACCAATGTTTTGCATTTTGATGTGTTACCAATGTTTTGGATTTTTGAACATTTTACTAATGTTTTTTGGATTTTGATGTTTTACTAATGTTTTGGATTTTTGAATGTTTTACCAATGTTTTTGGATTTTCTAGGATTTTGTGAATTTTTAGGGTTTTTTGAAATTTTTCTGAAGTTATGTACATGAAAACGAAGATGCAAATATTCCCTCAGTGAGAGGTGATAATTTACAAGGAAAATCCCACACGTATATACAAGAGGAAGATAAGCATGTTTAAGGCCAAGATGGATAGGTTCAACAAGATGATGAATTCAAGCCTACGGAGAGCTAAGATGGATAAAGTGTGCCTCTAGTGGGAGTTGGACAAGAAAAAAATGATAAAAAGAAGACAATATTGGTTATTGAAAGAAGGGACAAAGTTTCCCTCAAACATGGTAAAAAGGAAATACTATACACATGGATGTTATAAACGAAGCATAAAACAATAAATGTTATGAAAGGATATGGAAAATGTAGCTAGATTATTGGAAATGAAAAATTGACTATCCAAAGGCACAAATCCTAAGACAAAATAAGGACTAAAGTAAGAGTGTGAACAAGGTCCAAAAAATAGTTGGTAACATACTAGTCATTTTTTCTCATCGAGATCTAATGTGTGCACATGGAAAGTAATTACCTCTTGAAGTGAAGATTTTATAAGAAACAAATGAGAATAAATTATCCAATGTGTAGGAATGATTTATTTTGAAAGGTGATTTGTGAATGGAAGGTGGAAGGAGAGCCATACATTTCTCCGCTTCCAACCAAACATATCTATCCCGACATGAGATGCATTTGATTCTATTTGCAGCATTTCTCTCTTTATTGCTAGCTAGGCATCCATATCCCTAGTAGAGATATTGGAAATACCCCAAGAGAGAGTTATACATGATTTGTTTGATTTTTTTGCTTTTTCTGAAAATTAATTTTAGCTCTCTCAATTTGTTTTGATAAGGGGTTAAGAACCAATGATGGCTTGATGGAAGGATTCTTCTTCTTCAAGGTGCTCATGAATAGTTGAATGGAATTTCAATTTCTTTTTCCTCTTGTTCCCTTTGGTTTTTGTCTTATATTGTTAGATCATCTCTTCATCTAGCTCTTCCTCTACTTGCACACTTGTGTTCTTTCCATTTTCTTTAGCCTTAAGAAGTAGAACATCTAAATTATTTTGTTGTCCACAACTAATGTCTTGACCTATCTTAGGGGAAAAAATTTGACCCATATTTCTCCACATATGCATCTCTCCCCATATTTGTACTTCCCCGCATAAGATGTGTATATATTAATTAATCCTTAACACATTGATCCTAATCTTCTTATCATCCTTGATATGATTAATCGATCACATGAAATACTCCACGGTGAAGGAAAAGGGATAATTTTCCCAAGGATACTTATTTTTAGTATCTAATTTGAATCAACCTAAATAATACTTCCTCAGAATAGAAAAATTGGATCATCATTTTAATTTATCGGTAATCACCTGGTTTAAGATCGTCCCATTTTACTCAAAGAAATGTTGTAGATTCCTTCACTAGTTGCTAGATTCTAATTTTTTATACATTGTTGAGAATGGAGGGAACAAAATATTTTTGTATCTCTCATGGGTGACTTATTCTCCAAGGGATATCCCATTTGGTATTTCCACTACCTTCCGTATTCTGTTGGAAATTATAGGCACTAAGAGGGGGATGAATCAATTCTATACAAATTTTGACCAACGATTTAATTTCCTTAACTTAGATGTATTTAACAACAAAAGAAATACACAAGCCATGAAAGAAAGAGAACATGTGAAATATAAAAGGAATAATAACCAGATTGTATTAAGCCAAGAATTTAGATGCTAATCAAACACGATGCACAATAAGATGAAATTAATTTTCCAAAATAACTTTAATAAAACGTTTGCAAAAAATGTTCATAAATATTATATATTATTATGTAACTCAATGAAATACAATGAGAATGGGCCTTTCTTATATAGGTAAGGAATAACAAACTAAGAACCAGATCAAGGTCATAGATCGGCCATAAATCAAGGAAAGAACTAGTCATCAAAGAACTAGTCAAGACCATAGATTTAGGAAAGAACTAGTCATCAAGGATCTAGTCAATACCATATATCAAGGAAATAACTAAACCTAACAACTAGATAATATCTCCCTAATATTTAAATAAAATAAAAATATATCCACATACATAAGTGGGTGAGGATATATACAATAAAGGTAAATAAAGTACTAGGTGAACATGAGTTAAGGTAAATACCTACTCTAACACCCCCATCAAGTGAAGCTAGGTGTTAGGAAATAAGAGATAAAATATGTGGAATAATCCCTTACAGAATCACAACAATAGAAAATAATATCTATAACACAACACAGAGAGACAAGATTTAACGTGGTTCACCCAATTTGGGCTACGTCCACCAAGAATCACTTGCTATTTTTTACAAGCCTCCACTCTCTCAATACAATACCTAGATCCATTTGGAGCTATGCTCAATAAACTCTACATGAAATTCACACCCGAATTCAAAAACACATCTGCAATACATTTGCTTTTCATGTATCATATGCATAAGACCATATAAATAGACAATTGCTTAAGCAGCTTGATACAAAACCATGGGTATCAAAACCATGGGCAAAAAATCATGTATCAAAACCATGGGTAAAAAAATCATGGGCCAATGGGTACCAAAAACAGCCATGGGCCCAAAAATGCCCATAATACTTCCATTACCCATGGGTTAATAAACCACCCATGAAAATTTGCTTCGGGGCTTCGCCCCCCCCGAACCCCCTGACCCACTCACCGGTGAGCGAGACCACCGTAAAATACCCGAGTGTAACACATGAAGGTGTACCACACTCTAACATGAAAATAGGCTCCACAAACATAACAATCTCCCACTGAGACTAATTTCCACCGAGCAAGCTTCTCAACCCTTCACTCATCATCCACGAAGGCCAACCAAAGCTGAACATAGCTTTAGTTTATCCTCAGTGACCACCTTGGTCATCATGTCTATAGGATTCTCGACTGGGTATGAATCTTCTCCAACTTCAACTTATCTTCCTCCAAAGTTGTCCCGATGAAGTGATATCTCAATCAGTATATGCTTCATCCTCGGAGTGGAAAGCAGAGTTCTTAGCTAGGTGTATAAAGCACTCGACTATCACTATGCAGCTTACATTCCTCCCGCTATGCCCCAACTCCTCAAGCAATTGTTGAACCAAATCATCTCTTTTCTTGCCTCTCGTGGCAACAACATACTCAAATTTCTCCATGGTCGACAAAGCCACCAACTTCTATAGTCGTGAAATCCAGCTCACCGTTGTCCCACCTACAAGTGTAAATATAACCTTGTCGTGCTCCTCCTACTATCTACATCTCCAGCCATGTCTCGAATCTACATAACCACGTAAAGTGGTGTCTCGATCCACTCAGAGCACAAAACTATCCCCATGGTCCTCTCAAATACCAAGGATCCACTTTACCGCTTGCCAATGCTCTTTACCTGGATCACTCATAAATCTACTCACAGCTCTCCCACCGCATGGGCAATATCAAAGCCTAGTGCACACCATAAATACATCAAACTACCAACTCGCCGATGAGTAAGGTACCTTGACATCTGGTTTCTTTCCTTCTCTCTTGGGACACTAATCCTTTTTGATAACTTAAAATGGCCTCGCCAAAGGAGTCCCAACCGCTTTAGCATCCCGCATGTTAAACCTATCCAATACCTTCTTAATGTACTTTTCCCGAGATAAAGTCAACTTTCGTTCCTTCCTATCCCGAGTTATCCTCATACCAAGGATTTGTCTGGCTGCCCCCAAATCCTTCATATCAAAGGATTCACTTAGTTGTTTCTTGAGTACTTTTATTTCCTACATGTTTTTACCTACAACCAACATGTCATCAACATACAAACACAGGATAATATAACTTCCATCCTCAAATTTCTTTGTATACACGCAATGGTCAGAATGACATCTAATATAACCTTGCTCCATCATGAAGCTATCAAACTTCTTATACCATTGACGTGGAGCTTGTTTCAAGCCATACAAGCTCTTCTTCGCCTTACACACCATCTCCTCTTTACCTTTGACCTCATAGCCCTCTGGTTGCTGCATATATAGTTCCTCCTCCAAATCACCATGGAGAAATGCAGTCTTTACATCTAACTGTTCTAAGTGCAAGTCTTCTGCTGCCACTATTCCAAGAACAGTTCTAATAGAAGTCATTTTTACTACAGGAGAAAATATCTCATCAAAATCTATACCTTGTTTCTGCAAAACCCTCACCACCAACCGGCCTTATATCTTTTCTTTCCTCCTTCTTCATCTTTAACTCTGTACACCCACTTGTTCTGCAATGCTCTTTTTCCTTCCTAGCTTCACCAAATCCCAAGTCTAGTTCTCCATGAGAGACTTATGCTCCTCATCCATGGCTTGCTCCCACTTCTTACTGGCATCTACCTACATTGCTTCATCAAAGCTCTCCGCCTCCACTATCAATGAGTAATAAATAATAAAGAGAAGGAGAAAATGTTCAGGTTCTTTTCTTACCCTAGAAGACCTCCTCACTGTAGGAGTTTGGGGTTCCTGTTGAGTCAGTTCTTGAACTGATTCATGGGTCACTGTCCCATCCGAAAGATCCTCTACCACTGCATATTCTTTCTTGGATTCTTCCCTATTTTCCTGCAACTATTGCTTATACATGACTTTCTCATTAAAGACCACATCCCTAGACCAAATGATTTTCTTGTCCTTAATACTCCAACATTTAAATCCAAAGTCATCACCACCATAACCAATGAAAGTACATTTTTCTGATTTAGCCTCTAGCTTGGTCCTATCATCCTTGTCTATATGAACAAACACCTCACATCCAAAGACTCTAAGAAATGAATAATCAACTTTCTTACCATACCAAGCCTCCTCGTATGCCTCTCCATCCAAGGCACTTGAGGGTCCTCTGTTTATCAAGTACACAACTGTGCTCACCGCTTCTACCCAAAAAGAAAGAGGCAATCCTGCATGTAACCTCATGCTCCTAACACGTTCCATTATTGTTTTGTTCATCCTTTCTGATACCCCATTCTCGCCGTGGAGTTCCTGAACCGCTTTTTTTGCTCATGGATTCCATTCTTAAACAATAATCATTAAATTCATTACTCGCAATACTCCTCCATTATCTAACCTGAGACATTTTAGCTTAAGACCTGTTTCATTCTCTACCAAGGCTTTCCATTTAACAAAAGTGTCAAATACATCAGATTTGTTTCTAATACAATAAACCCAAACTTTCCTTGTCAGCATCATCAATAAAAGTAACATAATAACTTGAACCCCAAGAGATGATACCTGAGCCGCCCCACACATCAGAATGCACCAGCTCTAACTTACTCTCTTTCTTTGTAGGTCCAACCTTGAGAAACCTTACTCACTTATGTTTCCCATATATGCAGTTCTCACAACTCCAAACCTATTTTTGTATATCCAGAAAATTCTTCTTTATGATGTCCATGCCCTTATGGCTCATATGACCGAGCCTATAGTGCCATAATGTCAGATATGCATCCAAGCCACAAGATTACAATCATTAGTACTATCAAGTGATAAATACAAGGTTCCAACCTTCTTACCTCTTTCCACCACAAGAGCACCCTGTAACCTTCCAAGAGTCAGCTGTAAATATCACAATACAACCATCACTTCCCAATTGCCCCACCGATATCAAATTTCTCCTTAATGTAGGCACATGTCTAACATCCTTCAATAGCCATGTATTCCCATTCTACATCTTAACCTAAAAAGAACCTTTTCCAACTATACTGCAAGGCTCATCATCACCAAGAAAACATGCCCAAAATCCCTCAACATAATCAACAAAATAATGCCTATGTGGAGTAGCATGAAAAGAAGCCCCTGAATCTAAAACCCAAGATTCAGTAATATTATGTAAAGAAAGAATCAAAGCATCCTGACATACATTACCCGATGCCACATTTGCCTCCTTGTTTTCTTCCTATTGTTTCTTCTTGTCCCGAAGCTCCCAACAAATCCTTCTTTTGCATGCCCATTTTCCACAGCCCAACATACAATCTTGCTCTTGGATTTTGACCTCGCCCGATCTTTCGATTTTCCACGCTTTTCTCTATTCTTCTTGTCTCCTCTAGTTTCCACTGTCAAAGCATTCCCTAAAGTAGAAGATTCCCCGAGAGATTTTTCTTCACATTTCCTCACTTAGAATCACCCCTACAACATCCTCAAACTTCAACTTCGAGTTAGCTGGAACCGAGTTGCTTACCGCCATTACCAAGCTATTCCAACTTTCAGGTAAAGAGCACAGAATTAATAAAGCCCTAACTTCTTCATCAAATTCTATCAGAACCAAGCTAGCATATTCACAACCGTATTGAAATCATTTAAATGATCTCACATCAACTATTCTCAACATCTTCATATTAAACAACTTTTTCATTAAAAATATCTTATTAGAGGCAGAGGGTTTTTCATACAACTTCCCTAATGCATCCATTAGATTCTTTTGTAGTCTTTTCCTTTGAAACATTAAATAATACCAAGATGCAAGACACAAATGATCATTCCAAGTGCCTTCCGATCCAACAAATCCCATTCCACATCTTTCATACTCAAGGGTTTGTTCACCTTCTCATATAACGGAGTATAAAGATCCTTCCGATAAAGGTAATCTTCCATCTCGCATCTTCCAAAGACTGAAATTCTACCCGTTGAATTTATCAACCCTAGATCTTCCATCATCTACCATAGCTCCCACTCAAGATAAAACTTTCCCTGTGATTCAACACTTCAACGCAAACCAAACCAAGCTCTGATACCAATTGTTAGGAAATAAGAGATAAAATATGTGGAATAATCCCTTACAAAATCACAACAATAAAAACTAATATGCAAAAAATATTACAGATCTCAAATAAAAGTGCATAATAAATAACACAACACATAGAGACAAGATTTAACGTGGTTCACCCAATTTGGGCTACGTCCACCAAGAATCACTTGCTCATATTTTATTACAAGCCTCCACTCTCTCAATACAATACCTGATCCGTTTGGAGCTATGCTCAACAAACTCTACAAATTCACACCCAATTCAAAACACATCTGCAATACATTTACTTGTCTATGTATCATATGCATAAGACCATATAAATAGACAATTGCTTAAAAACCATGGGTATCAAAACCAATTTAAACAAAACCTATGGGCAAAAAGAGGTATCAAAACAATGGGTACCAAAACCATGGGCCCAAAAACAACCCATAATGGTTACCAATTCGCCCCGAACCCCCTGACCCGCTCACCGGCGAGCGGACCACCGTAAAAATACCCGAGTGTAACACATAGAAGGTGTACCACACTCTAACATGAAAATAGGCTCCACAAACATAACACTAGGGGCCCAAAATAAAAGTGGCATATCTATAGTATGAGTCCCAGTGAACAAGTCTCGATGAGGTAATGCGATGTACAATATATCCATGAATAAATATCAAACCAAAAGAAGTAAAGAATCTTGTTATAAGGAAAGAGAAATAATAAGAAGAAGGAATATGTTCTCACGAACACCCACCAAGAAAAACTTCCAAAACCCCAAGAATTCCATGCAACTCATGGTAATGAGGTGATGCAAAATGCTTTGTAAAGATGTCTCGCAACCTCCTACTGAAGTTGGAATGTACTCCAAGCAAATAACTCCATCATGAATGTGTATCTCAATATGCTTAGTCCCCTGGTGCTCAAATGGGTGGAAAGAAATGTGAATGGAACTTTTGTTGTAGCACCAAAGTACAATCGGTGAATCCTATGGGAATCCAAACTTTGTCAATAATTTTTTAAGCCAAAGAATATTCTAACTCGTTGTAACTATTTCCCTGTACTTGGCCTCTTAAGATGAAAGTGCAATAGCCTATTGCTTTTTGTACACCCAAGCAACTGGATAAAAACCAAGACAAAAAAGATATCCAGTGGATTTCCTAACATCAATAGAACCTATCCCAATCTAAATTTTTATATCCAACCAACTGACTAGAACCCCTAGTGTAGTGTATTCTAAAGTGGGAAGTGCCCTGTAAATAACATAAAATCCTTTTAGCAGCCTACCAGTGACTACTATTAGGAGAATGTGCAAACCGAAATACAATCCCTATTGCAAATGAAATATCAGGGTGAGTATGGGTCAAGTACATGAGACTTCCAACCAACTTCCTATACAATGTAGGATCACAAAGTGGAGTGGTACATGTGGAAGTAAGAGTAACTCCGAAATGAAAAGGATATGGACTTGGCTTGTAATCAGTCCATATCAAAGCAATCAAGAAGATCATGGGTATACTTTTGGTGACTCAAATGAATCCCCGATTCTATCTAGAAATTTGCAAGCCAAGGAAATAATTCAATAACCCAAGATCTGTCATGTCAAACTATGTAGAAAGAGCCTTCTAAATAGTCTAAATATGGGAAGAAGAGTTGTCATTAAATAACATATCATCAACATACAAGACAAGTATCACAATATCCTCACCAACATGTTATGATACACTTTATGATCGGAGTGGTAACAAACAAAACCAATATATACAAGAAAAGAATCCATCTTCTCATATAAATCTCGAGGGGCTTGTTTGATACCGTAGAGAGACCTTCGAGCCTACAAACAAGAGAAGAATCCTCGAGAAAAAAATCTATTATGTTGATCCATGTATATTTCTTCTTATAAATCTACATATAAGAAGGCACTCTTCACATCCATCTAGTATACGGGCCACCCCTGTGATGCAATAATAATAGCAGTATAAGGCATACAAAATCCATCTTGGCAACGGGCTCAAAAGTATTATAGTAATCACTACCTTCAACTTATGAAAAATATTTGCAACAAGATGAGCCTTATACTTGTCAATGGACCCATCAGCTTTGTGTATTTGGTTTGATATAACCACTTACACCTAACCATATTTCTTTATTTAGGAAGAGATACCAAATCCCAAGTATGATTCTTCATCAAAGAAGAATACTCACTACCATCACATCATCCCACTCTTGTATCTCATGAGCCTTTGAAAAAGATTGTGGATCCTCGAAACTATTCCTGACACAAAAAGTCCAAAACTTGTAGAATGTGTGTGATGATGCCTAGTGGGTGGAAGATCTTGTATGAAAGGTGTTGCCTCATAAACTACCATATGAGCCCACTTAGGCATAGTGAAAATAATCAATGGGAATAGGATCCTCAATGGAATCTATAACCTCCTCATCAACCTCCTCAAAGAAAGGATCCTCAAGATGAGATAAAGAAGAAGGAGGAGGCATGGAAGAAGATGAAGAATCATGAGGAGTGAAGTGCTCATCAAACTGAACATGTGTTTGAAAAATAACATCATGAGTATCAATGATCTAAAAGTTGATAAGCTCTCATGTCCTCAAATACCCTAAAAATATCAAGGGTTTTCTCTTCTTATCTAAGGCTTTCTTTTTCTTCTTTGGCATAAAGGCCCAAACATGGCTCTCAAAAACTCAAAAAAATGAGACATCTAGTTTAGTTTGACCAAGATTCCTCTTGATTCAAATGCTCAAGTGCTCTATGTAGTGTGTGATTCTGAATGTAGTTAGAAAATTAACTACTTCTACCCAGTAATAGAGGTAAATCTCTAGAATGCATCATGCAGTTAGCCATTTCCTTCAAATTTCTATTCTTCCATTATTCCATTCTATTGTGGAGTATGAGGAATATAATGTTGGTGAATAATGCCTTGAGTTGCCAAAAATTTAGAAAACTCATTGCTGAAGTACTCCCCATTATCAGTGTGAAGGTTCTTTATGCAACTAGAAGATTGTTTCTTGACCAAATCCTTGAATACTTTGAAGTGTGAAAAAACATCACTTTTTACTTGAGAAAATAAACCCAAGTACGCCTTGAGAAATTATCAATAAAGGTAAGTGCATACTTAGCTCCATTGAAAGAGGGGGTAGGAAAAACCATCAAGTCACTATGCACAAGCTCAAGTGGTGAAGAATCTCTTTGAAAATTCTTAGGAAATGGATCTTGGTGTTGTTTCCCTAATGCATAGCCATGAAAAAATCCCTCAAGAAAAGAAACTCTAGGAAGACCATCAACCATACCATGAGTGCTCAACTCCTTCAAATATTTGTAATTGAGATGTCCAAATCTCTCATGTCAAAGCTTACTCTCTGAATCTACATGAGAAACCAATCTTGTCCCTATAGAGGAAGTTTCATCAAAACCCTCAAAGTGATATAGTCTAGAACTATGATCAACAATACCTTGAGAAACAAGTGAATAAGGCTCCAAAAAAGTTCATACTTTTGCCCCATGTGGTGTAAAAGTCATTGTTTTCCTTGACCAAAAATGAAAAATTTGATATACAAAAAGAAAATTTGTAGTGATGTTAGGAACATACAGTGCATCTTGGATATTGCCACCATCAAGTTGTATATCACCTTTTCCTTTAATAGAAAGAAAGGAAGAATCTCCAACCTCAATTTTGGAAGTAGAACTCAAACCTAGAGAAACAAAAGACTCCTTGGAAGAATTCATGTGATGAGAAGCACCAAATTTATAACCCAACTATCTGCAAGTGGTGAATGAGATCTCCCAACAACATTAAGTGCTTTTCCATGTTGATTAGAAGGAGGTGGAGTGGAGATAGAAATTTTGTGTTTCTTGACTACATCCTCTAAGGCTTGCATTCACTTATAACACCTATGTTCTTCATGACCACTACCCCCACAAAAAGAGCATGAAATGGAGATTATTCTTGGATTTAGAAGACTCCTTGGGTTTAGAGTTTTTTTCTTTGGGTTTAGGAGCATTTTGAGATGGAGAAGGGGTGGATTTGGTTTTACTTTTTGGTTTTCCCTTTCCCTTAGGATTAGATGCAACTAATTCCTTTTGAGAGGTGGAAGACTCAAGGTTAGACAATTTGGATTCTTCCCTAGTAAGTCTTTCACAAAATGTTTCTAAGTCAGGATATTTTGAATGTGTCACCTAAGGCATCCATGCTAGAGAAAAAGGTAGAAGAAAATATTTGAAATGGTCCTCTCAACTTGGATAGAATCAAGTAAACACACTCTTCATATTTATTATCTCTTCCACTCCCCTTCAATTGTGTCAACAAATGCTTGAACTTGGTAAGATAGTCTATAATTGTTGGAAAATCTTCAGGATTAAGAGAGGTGATCTCAATTTCAAGTTGCATGGATCTCATATGATCCACCTTACTAAATAAATCCTCCAATTTCTCCCATATTTTTAAAGGAGAGTCACATTTTTCCAAATGAAACAAAATACTATCACTTACATAAGTTCTTATCAAACCCATACACTCATCAAATTTGCATTGGTATCTGAAAAATTTCTCATATTCTCTAGTGAACATTGGTTGTTACAAGAAGTTAAAGCCCATAATCCTTTCACTTAATTATTGTTTCCATTCTTGGTTTCCATGTGTAATGTAATTATGGTTGATCTAATGGCTCAAAAGTAGATGATCAAAAAAATCAAAAAGAAATGAAGAACCAAGCAATGCAACAAGACCCCAAGCAATGCAACAAGACCCCCAGATTTTGGCACTTTATAATGAGTGTGTTACAATATGGCACTTTATAATTATAGTGTGATTATCAAAATAAATATTTCTAATGGAAAGAGCACAAAAAAACAAGCACTTTTACAAAAAACGACACTCAAATCGAGTTACCAATCAAAAGATACAAGCTTTTCAATATTATGCTCTACTATTTATTTTAGTTGCCACTAAAACAAAATAAAATGCTCTTGCCTTCACCACACAAAAAAATGAAAGGGGGTTGGAGTTAAGCACCTACTAGTAGGAATCACAATCTTTAATCCCTCATATGATCATATCATATGACCAAGGGTTAAGGAATTCAATGGGTACTATTATGGGTGTGCCAAAGTCTTGTTTTCAAAAAGTCACATCAATTACTTCTTCTGGAAAAAAATTCTATTTTGGGACTATGTCTACAATGACTTGAACTGCCAAAAATAGTAGTGTTTAGATTTTCCCGAAATAAAAAAACCATGCATAAAATGAACCCGATAACCTACCATAAAATGAAAGAACTAGCCTTACTCGCATGTAAACTTGAAGATGTTACACCAAAAAAAGAAAAAACCTAAATGGATCTCAAAAAAACTGAGAAAAATAATTTCTAGGTTTTGTTCCTTGCTAGTAAGGATTCCAACGCAGCCCAGATGTACCTCTAACAAAAATAACTCAAAAAATAACTACCTCCAGAAATGGTCAATTTTACAATTGATCTTAGGGTTTTTCCACCTTCCAAATCCAATGGAAGGCTCTGTTTTCACATAAAAACACATACAACAACAAAATACGAATAAATCCCAAATATATGAATATACATGAAAAGCAAAATGTTTAAAACTTAAAACAAAACTTACTATGGATGTCAACTAAGCAATCTCCTGACTATTATACCATAAAAGGAACGATAACCATATTTTACCAAGCCAAGAACTCATATATAAAGGAATCAAACATCTCGCATAATAAAATGAAAGTAATTTGCCAAAATAAATTTAATAAAACCTTTGCAAATAAGTAGCAATATCATATATTATTATGGAACTCAATCAAATACAATGAGAATGGGCCTTGTTTATATATGCAAGGAATAACAATCTAAGAACCAAGAAAATAAAGGTCGTAGATCAAGCCATAAATCAAGGAAAGAATTAGTCATCAAAGAACTAGTCAAGACCTTGGATTTATGAAAGAACTAATCATCAAGGATTTAGTCAATACCATAGATCAAGGAAAGAACTATACCTAACAACTAGATAATATCTCCCTAATATCTAAATAAAATAAAATAAATATTCACACACATAAGTGGGTGAGGATAAATATAATAAAGGTAAATAAAGTACCTAGGTGAACATGAGCTAAGGTAGATACCTACTCTAACATGGATAAAACCTTTACAAACAAATGAAAAAAAATAATATAATATATTATTATGGAACTTAATGAAATAAAATGAGAATGGGCCTTAATTATATAGGCAAGGAATACAAATCTAAGAACCAATTAAGGTCATAGATCAAGCCATAAATCAAGGAAAGAACTAGTAAGTCAAAAACTACCAAGACCATAGATTTAGGAAAGAACTAGTCATCAAGGATCTATTCAATACCATAAATCAATGAAATAACTATACCTAGAAACTACATTATATCTCCCTAACATCTAAATAAAATAAAATTAAATATCCACACACATAAGTGGGTGAGGATAAATACAATAAAGGTAAATAAAGTACCTTGGTGAACATGAGCTAAGGTAAATACCTACTCTAACATAGATAAAACCTTTGCAAACAAATGAGCAGCAATATCATATATTATTATGAAACTTACTTATATAGGCAAAGAATAACAATCTAAGAACTAGTCAAGGTCGTAGATCAAGCATAAATCAAGGAAATAACTAGTCATTAAAGAACTAGTCAAGACCATAGATTTGGGAAAGAACTAGTTATCAAGGATCTATTCAATACTATAAATCAAGGAAAAAACTATACCTAACAACTAGATAATATCTCCCTAATATCTAAACAAATAAATAAAGAAATTTCCACACACATAAGTGGGTGAGGATAAATACAATAAAGGTAAATAAAGTACCTAGGTGAACATGAGCTAAGGTAAATACCTAATCATGTGTTCTCTTTCTTTCATGGCTTGTGTATTTTTTTAGTATTTCTCTATGGGTGAGTTGTTCTCCAGGGGATTATCCCATTTGGTATTTCCACTACCTTTTGTATTCCCGTTGGAAATTCTAGGAACTAAAGAGGGGGATGAATCAATTCTTATATAACTTTTTACCCATAATTGAATTTCCTTAACTTAGATGTATTAATAACACAAAAAAATACACAAGCCATGAAAGAAAGAGAACACATGAGAGACAAATTTTAATTTGGTAAACCCTTCACGAGAGTGTTGGTGAGAAATTTCGTTGGGTAGATAAATTAAGTGTCTCCACCAATGCTCATAGTGTTATGCCCTCTCTGTATTGAATGGTACATCTCACCATTATTGAAAGTAAACTAATCCTAATCCTATTTAAATTATATGGGTGGCCAAATTGGTCGGGGATCACACAGGGACACTCCATGAACTTGTGGCAAAGTGCTTGATGAGGGTACAAGGTAGGAAATTACAATGATGAATGAAAAAAGGAGAAATCATGCAAAGAAGATTACTATTATGAGTAGATATTGTAGAGCTCACAATCGAGTAACAAGTAGTTCAACCTTCAATATAGAGGAAAGCACAATGAAGCTAGTGGGACCAATGAATTAAAACACCAAGTTTTTAAATTCATCTATCGAGGACACCAAGTTCATCTCCAATTCTATACAGGATCAACTATGCTTGCAAAGTGCATGAAAGAGAGAAATACAGGAAAAACAAGAAAAGGAAATAGAAGAAGTGTAGCTTCTATTCCATGTGTAGTGATAAATACAAAGCTTCAACCAAGCTATCACAATGTTACATAGTAAGAGTTATTCAAAAATATAGAATCCCTTTGAATGGGGAAGTCATCCTAATTTATACAATTTGAATTGACCTTTCCCCTCCCTCACATGACTCTTCATTTCCATATTCCACTTGTGACCTTTCATTTTCCATTAACTAATTATTTCTCTTATAATTTTGAGAAAATACTTTTTACAAATTTAAAATAGGTCACTTAAGTGAATATGACAAAATACAATGATGACGCATAATGAAGAATTAGAATGGAGAGAGAAAGAAAAGAGGGAAAGAGAGGAAGAGGGAAGGGATGGAGGGAAAACATTCCTCGTGATGAACTACTTGCCATGATGGATTTCTTGTTCTATAATATGAGATGATTATTCCAAACCATGAAAACCACCATCTCTTCATGATTGATCACACCTAAGAAACTAGACTAACATGTGTACTTGAAATTCATGTTTCCTTGATACTTATTATATTTGGAAAGGAAAACTTAATATTTATAGTAAGTGTCATATTTTT
This sequence comes from Taxus wallichiana var. yunnanensis, assembly GCA_018340775.1. Taxonomy (NCBI): domain Eukaryota; kingdom Viridiplantae; phylum Streptophyta; class Pinopsida; order Cupressales; family Taxaceae; genus Taxus; species Taxus wallichiana. The sequence continues at coordinate 758,187,556 of CM031241.1, forward strand.
CCCTATAGACCCCAAATGGTGATATCGAAGTAAGAATGATTATCCCTCGATATCCCATTGTGCCAAACTTGCCCTTTCTGAAAATCTACTATTTTGAGTAAGTACCAAAGGGGTAACTTTCTATTTTTAGTAAGTTTCGAGTTAGATTTTCCCAACCTCAACTCGATATTGAAAGAGAATTATTTCTTCTTCAGATGTGTTCCTCTCACCTTTATGGAACAAAAGAAAAGGCTATTTATAATTGTTAGGTTGGAGCCTATTTTCATGTGTGTGAAAGTGATGAAGATTGTACACATTAGCCCAAGATTTAACTTGGTTAGAGATGAAAATATGGATTTCATGTATCCTACCCAAAAGAAGTTAGTGAGAATCTAAATTATAGATTAGCGGGTCCAGGGCGGTAGCCCCGTTTTCAGTGTGGGTTCGGGGTGTTGAAGCCCTAGAAAAAAAAAAAAAATTAGGCGTTTTTCTTGGCCTCAAAAATGCACCCGACATATCGGAAACGTTCTCTTCTCATATGGGCGATTTTTTTGACCCATAGGTTTATGGGACGGTTTTGTGGTTTTCCCATGGTTTTGTAAAACTACTTAAGCAGTTGTCTATTTATATGGTCTTATGCATATGATAGATGTACAAGTAAATGTATTGCATATGTGTTTTGAATTCGGGTGTGAATTATGTAGAGTTTGTTGAGCATAGCTCCAAACAGATCTGGGTATTGTATTGAGAGAGTGGAGGCTTGTAATAAAATCTGAGCAAGTGATTCTTGGTGGACGTAGCCCAAATTGGGTGAACCATGTTAAATCTTATCTCTCTGTGTTGTGTTATTTATTCTGCACTTTTATTTGAGATCTGTAATATTTTCTGCATATTAGTTTCTACTGTTGTGATTCTGTAAGGGATTATTCCACATATTTTATCTCTTATTTCCTAACAATTGGTATCAGAGCCTGGTTTGGTTTGTTGAAGTGTTGAATCACAAGGGAAATTTTTAGCTTGAGTGGGAGCTATGGCAGATGATGGAAGATCTAGGGTTGATAAATTCAACGGGCAAAATTTCAGTCTTTGGAAGATGCAGATGGAAGATTACCTTTATCAGAAGGATATTTATACTCCATTGTCTGAGAAGGTGAACAAACCCTCGAGCATGATAGATGCGAATGGGATTTTCTGGATAGGAAGGCACTTGGGACAATCTCTCAGGTGTCTTGCATCTTCGGTATTATTTAATGTTTCAAAGGAAAAGACTACAAAAGATCTAATGGATGCATTAGGAAGTTATATGAAAAACCCTCTTCCTCTAATAAGATATTTTTAATGAAAAAGTTGTTTAATATGAAGATGTCTGAGAATAGTTCAGTAGTAGATCATTTAAATGATTTCAATACGGTTGTGAATATGCTAGCTTCGGTTACAATAGAATTTGATGAAGAAGTTAGGGCTTTATTAATTTTATGCTCTTTACCTAAAGTTGGAATAGCCTGGTAATGGTGGTAAGCAACTCGGTTCCAGCTAACTCAAAGTTGAAGTTTGAGGATGTTGTAGGGGTGATTCTAAGTGAGGAAATGTGAAGAAAAAAAGCTCTGGGAATCTTCTACTTCAGGGAATGCTTTGACAGTGGAAACTAGAGGGAGACAGAAGAATAGAGGAAACCATGGAAAATCGAAAGATCGGGCAAGGTCAAAATCCAAGAGCAAGATTGTATGTTGGAACTATGGAAAGTCTAGGCATGCAAAGAAGGATTGTTGGGAGCTTCGGGACAAGAAGAAACAACAGGAAGAAAATAAGGAGGAAATGTGGCATCGGGTAATGTATGTCAGGATGCTTTGATTCTTTCTTTGCATAATATTACTGAATCTTGGGTTTTAGATTCAGGGGCTTCTTTTCATGCTACTCCACATAGGCATTATTTTGTTGATTATGTTCAAGGGGATTTTGGGCATGTTTTTCTTGGTGATGATGAGCCTTGTAGTATAGTTGGAAAAGGTTCTGTTCAGGTTAAGATGTAGAATGGGAATACATGGCTATTGAAGGATGTCAGACATGTGCCTACATTAAGGAGAAATTTGATATCGGCAGGGGGCAATTGGGAAGTGATGGTTATACTATGATATTTACAGCTAACTCTTGGAAGGTTACCAAGGGTGCTCTTGTGGTGGCAAGAACTAAGAAGGTTGGAACCTTGTATTTAACCACTGATAGTACTAATGATTGTAATCTTGTGGCTTCAGATGCAGATACAACATTATGGCACTATAGGCTCGGTCATATGAGTCATAAGGGCATGAACATCATAAAGAAGAATTTTCTTGGATATACAGAAACAGTTTGGATTTCTATGAGAACTGCATATATGGGAAATAGAAGTGAGTAAGGTTTCTCAAGGTTGGACCTACAAAGAAAGAGAGTAAGTTAGAGCTGGTATATTTTGATGTGTGGGGCCGGCTCAGGTATCATCTCTTGGGGTTCAAGTTATTATGTTACTTTTATTGATGATGCAACAAGGAAAGTTTGGGTTTATTGATTAGAAAAAAAATCGATGTATTTGACAATTTTGTTAAATGGAAAGCCTTGGTAGAGAATGAAACAGTCTTAAGCTAAAATGTCTCAAATCGAAATAATGGAGGGAGTATTAAAGAATGAATTTAATGATTATTGTTCTAAGAATGGAATCCATAGACAAAAGATGGTTCCAGAACTCCGCAATGTAATGGGGTATCGAAAAGGATGAACAAAACAATAATGGAATGTGCTAGGAGCATGAGGTTACATGCAGATTACCTCTTTCCTTTTGGGCAAAAGCGGTGAGCACAGCTATGTGTACTTGATAAACAGAGGACACTCAAGTGCCTTGATGGAGGCATACCCGAGGAGGCATGGTATGGTAAGAAAGTTGATTATTCATTTCTTATAATCTTTGGATGTGAGGTTTTTGTTCATATAGACAAGGATGATAGGACCAAGCTAGAGGCTAAATCGTAAAAATGTACTTTCATATGTTATGGCAGTGATGACTTTGGATTTAAATGTTGGAGTATTAAGGACAAGAAAATCATTCGGTCTAGGGATGTGGTCTTTAATGAGAAAGTCATGTATAAGCAACAACTGTAGAAAACAGGGAAGAATCCAAGAAAGAAAATGCATAGTAGAGGATCTTCCTGGATGGGAAAGTGACCCATGAATCAGCCAGAACCTACTCAACAGAACCCCAAACTCCTACAAAGGAGGGAGGTCTTCTAGGGTAAGAAAAGAACCCGAATGTTTTTCTCCTTCTCTTTATTATTTATTACTCACTGATAGTGGAGAGCCGAGAGCTTTGATGAAGCAATGCAGTAGATGCCAGAAGAAGTGGGAGCAAGCCATGGATGAGGAGCATAAGTCTCTCATGGAGAACTAGACTTGGGATTTGGTGAAGCTATCAGAAGGCAAAAGAGCATTGCAGAACAAGTGGGTGTACAGAGTTAAAGATGAAGAAGGAGGAAAGAAAATATATAAGGCCCGGTTGGTGGTCAAGGGGTTTGCAAAATAAGGTATAGATTTTGATGAGATTTTTTCTCCTAGTAAAAATGACTTCTATCGAACTGCTCTTGGAATAGTGGCAGCAGAAGACTTGCACTTAGAACAAGCTTAGATGTAAAGACTGCATTTCTCCATGGTGATTTGGAGGAGGAGCTATATATGCAGCAGAACTGAGGATATGAAGTCAAAGGTAAAGAGGAGATGGTGTGCAAACTGAAGAAGAGCTTGTATGGCCTGAAACAAGCTCCATGTCAATGGTATAAGAATTTTGATAGCTTCATGATGGAGCAAGGTTATATTAGATGTCATTCTAACCATTGCGTATACAAAGAAATTTGAGGATGGAAGTTATATTATCCTGTGTTTGTATGTAGATGACATGTTGGTTGCAGGTAAAAACATGCAGGAAATAAAAGTACTCAAGAAACAACTAAGTGAATCCTTTAATATGAAGGATTTGGGGGCAGCCAAACAAATCCTTGGTATGAGGATAACTCAGGATAGGAAGGAACGGAAGCTGAATTTATCTCAGGAAGAGTACATTAAGAAGGTATTGGATAGGTTTAACATGCAGGATGCTAAACCGATGGGACTCCTTTGCGAGCCATTTTAAGTTATCAAAGGAGCAAAGTGTCCCAAGACAGAGAAGAAAGAAACCAGATGTCCAAGGTACCTTACTCATCAGTAGTTGGCAGTTTGATGTATGCTATGGTGTGCACTAGGCCTGATATTGCCCATGTAGTGGGAGCTGTGAGTAGATTTATGAGTGATCCAGGTAAAGAGCATTGGCAAGCAGTAAAGTGGATCCTTCGGTATTTGAGAGGAACCATGGGGGAAGTTTTGTGCTACAGTGGATCAGACACCACTTTACGTGGTTATGTAGATTCAGATATGGCTGGAGATGTAGACAGCAGGAGGAGCATGACAGGTTATATTTACATTGTAGGTGGGACAACAGTGAGCTGGATTTCATGACTATAGAAGTTGGTGGCTTTCATCAACCACGAGGTTGAGTATGTTGCTACAAAAGAGGCAAGCAAAGAGATGATTTGGTTACAATAATTTCTTGAGGACTTGGAGCATAAGCAGGAAATGTAAGTTGCATAGTGATAGTCAGAGTGCTATACACCTAGCTAAGAACTTTGCTTTCCACTCCAGGATGAAGCATATACAGTTAAGGTACCATTTCATTAGGACAACTTTAGAGGAAGAGAAGTTGAATTTGAGAAGATTCATACCACGTGTAATCCTGCACATGATGACCAAGGTGGTCACAAGGGAAAAACTAAAGTTGTGTTCAACTTTGGTTGGTCTTCACAGAAACTAGTGAAGGGTTGAGAAGCTTGCTTAGAGGAAAACTAGTCTCCAAGTGGGAGATTGTTAGGTTATGGAGCCTATTTTCATGTGTGAAAGTGTTGAAGACTGTACACTAAGAGTACTGTACACTTTTCATGTATCCTCGCCGGGGTTCGGGGGTCGGGCCGGGCCCCAGTGGGGGTCCGAGGGTGGTAGCCCCTGTAGCGAGGGGTTCGGGGGGCATAGCCCCGATAGCAGGGTTTGGGGTATAGCCCACTAAAAAAAAAAATTAGGCGTAAATTTTTTTGGCCTCGAAAAATGCACCTGAAATATCGGAAATGTTCTCTTCTCATATGGGAAAGTTTTTGACCCATAGGTTTATGGGATGGGTTTTTCCCATGGTTTTCTAAACTCTTGCAATTGTCTATTTATATGGTCTTATGCATATGATAGATGTACAAGTAAATGTATTATGATGTGTTTTGAATTCAAGTGTGAATTCTCAGAGTTTGTTGAGCATAGCTCCAAACGGATCTAGGTATTGTATTGAGAGATTGGAGGCTTGTAATAAAATCTGAGCAAGTGATTCTTGGTGGACGTAGCCCAAATTAGGTGAACCACGTTAAATCTTGTCTCTCTGTGTTGTGTTATTTATTCTGCACTTTTATTTGAGATCTATAATATTTTCTACATATTAGTTTCTCTTTGTTGTGATTCTCGTATGGGATTATTCCGCATATTTTATCTCTTATTTCCTAATAATAACAAGGGCTTGTGGAACCACTTGTTAATTTTAGTAAGTGTTAATTACGAGCCGAGATGACCTTTTCAACGACTTTGCTTGTGATACTCCCTCTATGTTCACCACCTTCTTCATAGTATCTTCATATGGTGGCTTACCCAAAGTAATAATCCCCTATATAGGAAGGATTTTTATTTTTAGTTAGTGCACCACGGGTGTCGATTGCAACAAAATAGGTCTTCAAATTCTAGGTTTTATTCTGAGGTTCCATGCTCTACATTTTGAGTAATTTCTTCATCTTAAAAAGTGGGAAAGTGATATTTTCATGGCAAGAGTAGAATACTAATAAATAAAATCCCTCCATATCCCTAAAAATAGGGATTTTATGGCACAAAAATAATCTACACGAAACTGGATTTTTCAACAATCATTCCCTCCATTTTCACGTGATTTCGTCTCCATGGAATCCTAAGAAGTGAAGAAGTAGCTGCTTCCTTTTTCACTTATGTTCTTCATGTGATATGGCATAACACCGATTTAAAAACATTCCTCCATATCCCTAAAAATATGGACTTTATGGCACAAAAACTAGTTCACGTGAAACTAGATTTTTCAACGATCGTTTCCACCGATTTTCGTATGATTACGCCCACTGGAACCTTGAGAAATGGAGAGGTAGCTCGCTGATTTTTTTACTATTTTTCATGGCAGCCATTAATGGAGCTTCAAAAATTTTAGGTCTATTTTCCACCTCGATTGTGATGAAACAAATTCCATCGGGATAGGTTTTTCTCCTAGATTTTGTGTGCAAAATTTTAGCTTCACCCGCTTACCAGATTGATGGGAAATTGAAGGAGAAGAAGCTAAGGAAAAAAATGGATTTTTTATTCCAGTTAATAATATAGGGAATCATTTTATCTTTCATTTTTTCATCTTGATGGCCTTTGAAAATAAGGAATTCTGCAAAAAAAACTCACTTCATTTGTGCTCCAGATTGTGAGATATGAGCATTTCACCATTTTGGCTCAAGAAAGTTTTTGGCACTGAACGGACATGATGGTAGCTGAAAAAGATAGAGTTTTTATGTTATTGCATTCCTTTAATTATAGGAATAATGGAGGGAAGAATAAATGAGGAGGAGCAATGGAGGTTTGCAAGTTCTCTGCAACTTTCTTTCGGTAGTGAGTTTCACGGGCAATGATGTAACCTAGAATTTAGCAATACAAACCCAGGCATGTTGGCACATCACTCAGCCTAGAATGAGCACTCACCCAAAGCGCAAAAGGTACCAATTCCCTCTTTAGGGTTGGTGTTGCATGATGTTAGCATGAAGAATACTTTAATCATGTAGAGCTATAACTAATATATCTTCCATACAGTGCATATTCAGACCTAAATCTAGAACATAACAGATCTAACAGATAACCATAAAAGAATCAAGCATGCAATACTAAATTATAACCATGATAACACCTTGTTTCAGTCCATAATCTCCATTATATTAATTGCAATAAATACACAAAAGCTTCATTACAATAACAATAGTATATGCTCATGCACGTAATGTGATCTAGAACATAATCTCACTAAACCCTAGTTCTCACACGTATAACTATGCTCTCTCTATATATATCTATATATTCCCCTTCTACTACACAGTTTACTACATATTTATAAGGGTGGGGACTTTCCCTTCACCACTTATATAATCCCAAAATAGGTCGCATGCTATTATTAGCCACGCACCATTACAAAAATAGGCTTACATGCAAGAGTGTTAACAATAGATCTCTCTTAGTCAACTATCATTTCTCCATTATATCTTTAGCATGAATCCATGGAAAATTCTTTGTAGTTGATCATCCAAAAATAGCCAATGTGTGATGCTGCAAGTCTCTAATCGGTTTGAGTTCTCTGCATGCTACCTCTAAAAATAGATCCTCATCATGAAAATGGCTAAGTCCCGAATCATCTCTCATTACTCGCATGTAATCCTCTCTTATGCTTCCACGCCTTTGAATGTGCTATGTTCTCATGCATGAACCTTCTGTATTTTCTCAACTAAGTGCCAGAGTTTGACTAATCAACATTACACCACACTAGTTTCATTTCCACCCCGGTAATGGTTGTCTCCAAAAATGAACCAAAGAATATGAATAAAGGAATAAAAAGAATTTGGATGAATGAAAGAATGTCTTCAACTTGTAGTATCCTCTTCTGCTACTTTAATAATCAATTCTGGATATTCCTCTTTGATCTCTCGCTCTAAGGTTTGTCAGTCATTGAGCGCTACCTCTGCCTTCTCTAGAATATCTAATGCAATTGACTCCAATTCATCCCTTGCAATCTCTCCTTTTTCATTCTGTAATACCAACACAATGTTGGACATGTCAGTCATTCTTCCTTCCAATAAGTCCATCTTTTGAGTGATGATTTTTCCAAGCTCATCCAACCTTTCCCTGTGAGGTTCCTGAGCGGTTGTAATAGCCTCACGCTTTTGCTTAACAAGTGCTAATCATTCATGTGTGGCCCAATGTCTCATCCTTCATGGCCTTCAGGACCTCATTGTCTTCTAAAATGGTCCTGGTCCTTATAACAACCTTTGCACCTGTATCAAATATTTAGTGCTTGATCCGCTTCTTGAGTTCCACTGTAAGCTCAAGCAATCCTTCATATGATGCTATCTTCGCATCACTAAAGCCTTTTCTCACTCTACTTCTTGTGTTGGATCCTTTGGCTCAGGCATGCACAAAGGTTCATCTTCAAGTACTAATTCCACCAATGTACTGACATAATGTATTGCCGAAGGAAACATCTTAGGTACCTTTGGCTCTAAGTGTGGCCTAGCCTTCATGACATTGTCACCAATCTCCTCTACCATGCTAATAAACACAATGTTCTTCTTTTGTGCCAAGTCTTTTTCCTATTTTAGGCACATTATCTCCTCATCCTTAGTCTTGATCTCCTCCCTTAGCACCCTAATTATGGCAGCTTTGTCCATATTCTCGACGTGCAACCTTTGTCGAGACCTTCACCAAAGCATTGCTCACTTGTTCATCTGACATAACAATAGGCTTTACTATTATGTGTCTGGCCTGAGGTGTCTTTTTCAACCTCCTTAACACGCATGACTCCTAACATACATCAAAGTATGGTTCATCCATGTGCGTGTGCATCAGCCATAATAATTTCTTCCTTGTGCGGATTGTTACCATATCTTCATCCATTAACTCTCAGCCACATAACTCCTTTTGTGCGATCATGCTCTAGAAACAGAGGCGTATAATTCTACCTATGTCCTCTGTGTAGCCCATGGCTAGTGGAATATACTCCCACTTGTTCTTCTTGACCTAGGCTACTTAGGAACTTGGGCTTCCAGATTTGGGACTTGTGTTGTTATGTTCTGAGCAGTCTCTCTTGTTGTCTCTTCTGCCCCTTTTTCTTCCTCTTCTCCATTCTTCATTTCTTCATCTTTTTGCTCCTTTACGTTCTCCAGAGGTGTGAGAATTGGCGCGCTTTCCTCTTACTCTTTTTCTTCCTCATTTAACTTTGATTTCCTTTTCCTTTTATCATTTATCTCCTTTTGTAGGGAGATTCGAGGTGATATGTGCACTATTTACAAAGTAGCACCTTAGGTCCTTGTTCTCTGAACAGTCTCTTGAATTGGCTCTCTCCTTGGACTACATCTAAGTCTTCATCATCTCCCTCTCATGGCTGAGGTGGAGTAGTTGCACACTTAGCTTCATCCTTATTTGGAGGTTGTCTTCTACCTCTGTGTTCCAAACCACCACTATCCTCATGCTCCTCCTCTTCATCATCGACTTGAATTGTTTCTGTGGGCTTGGGTGTTGGAACATTTTCCATTATATGCTTACCCTTTGGCAGCCCCAGGAGCACAAACTCATTCTCCACATACTTAGCATTCTCCGCTTGGGTTTGAGTTACAGGTACACAAGCATTGCTCCTATGTCCCCAACTACCAAGCTCACAGGTTTCATGCTTATAATATATGAAATAAGTCTTTCAATGTATGCATTACGCCCTGGATATACATACTTCTTCCTCAGAGTGTGGTAGTCACAATCTACCTTGTCTACATTGAAGGTTAAGCGGTGGAAATCTGAGAACCGATGAACTAATGCCTAGAAATACCTCACTGTGAAGGCATATGACAGTTTTCACCATGGGCTCCAAGCCCCATCCTTCATCGTAAATCACGTGATGTAAAAATGTTGGTATATGGAAACTAAACTACCTTACCCACCACCGAAGTTAAATCCTTTGCGATGTGCCACTCTTCCTTGAATGCCACGCAAAGTCTATCATACCACATCTCCGCTCTCTGCTTGATGGGTCCACTCATTGATCCATCACACAAGTACTTGCCAAACCGTTTCGTAGGTGACTTGTGTTTTGTGGGGTACTCCCAAATATTATCCTTTGGCCCATCAGCACCCATATCTCCATGAATATTAAGGACAATAACACAGATTGCTAAAATTAATTACAACTGTCTATTCTTCTTCAATGATTTTCATTGCTATGTGATCTACAATGTTGTAGACGACTCCTTGAGACATCTTCTTCATGATGTGCAACCACATTGTGTTTACCTGCAACCACCTTCCTTGGTCATTCATCTTTGTCACAAGATGTGCACTTACCGCACTCATCGGTACTTCTTCAACTTGTCAATTTCCATGCCGCACGGACCCTTTGGTATACCCCAAATCCTTCCTTGTCTCTAAGATTTCAGTTTTATCAATTAAATCGTTATCTAGATCCAACCCTAAGGCCCTTAGTCCTGTCACTATTGAAATCAAATCAGTTGTGATTCTTACCCTCCATCCAGCAAAGTAGAAGTCCTCATGGACTCTGCTCATCAGCCACCGATATAATGGTTCATACTTTCCAAAATATGGTAGCTCATATAGTTGGTAGACTCCATTCTACTTCAATGTCTCACCAACGCGTCATCGATATCTTGGCATATCCTCTCATCATGTGCTTGTTTATTTTCATCCTTAACAATTCGTCAAAGCTCCTCATTATCTCGATGTTCTATCATTGCAATCATTGATTTTACATTGGCGGATATAGGAATCCCATTCTTGTCCCACAATCACAAACTCTGATATCTGCATTTCTAAAAAATTACTCTTCGGAGCAACCTCTTCTTCCACTTCAACCTTCTTCTTCCCTTATCTCCTGTTGTGGTTGCTTTCTTTGGTGCCATTTGAAAAATATCTCATTTCTTCCCTCTATAGTCGATAAAATCAAAACCCTAGCTTAAATCTCCATGCCCTAGTGGGAATCGCGTTCCCTAGCTCATTTGTAACATGTCTTCTTTTCCCAAACCCTTCTTCTATGGGAACGCAAGCTTCTCCAGTGCACAACCCTTCTCTCCATGTCTAGTTTCACACTCTATGCACCTCAATATGATTGATTGGATCGTTCACTCTTAACCCTTTTCAAATTCTCTCAATTGCAACTATAAAAATGAACTCGCATCCTGTCCTTATATAGAATTTCAAAAATTTGGTGTATTTATTGCTCCTCCTCCTACCAACAATCCACTCATTAATTGACCATTTTCATTATTTCCATGCGGTACATCTTCGCGCCCAAGATATAACCTTCTAGTGTGCCCTTCTACCTTTTGGCTACGAGACTTCTCTTCAACATGCTTCCATGTGCTTGAGTACCTCATCACTGTGCCTTCCATTGGTAGTCATCCTAGCCTAACCGCTTATCTCATGTTATAATTGTTTATTCACACCTCTCTATCTATGGTCCTTGTGTCTAGAAGAAATCTCTCTTCTTTTTTTTCCAATTTTCCAACCTTGAATAGCACCCGCAGATAGTTCCTTTCATGTGGACTTATTTCCATCAGTACTATAGCTAAATATCAACAACCTACCCCACACTAAGGGTATGTGTAGTCCTCTACGCATAAAAATTCTTCAAATAGTAATTAGCTTCTAGCACGTAAACGCGCTTATTACACAAACACACCAACTAAATTGACAAAGCATAACAACAAAGAAGAAAACACATTAAGGGAATGCATAATTGAAAACCTAATCTAAATGGAAACATTGCCTTATTACAAACACCAAGAAGACTTATTTATAGTAGGGCTTCATCCTACTCCCATTGAAGTAACTAGGTAATCGTATTCCATCAAGGGCCTTTAACTTACAAGCACTCCGACTCATGTATGTGAGTGATAAGATATGGCCCCAACCAATGTACTTTGAGTTTTCTGGATGGCGCAAAAAAATTAAATCATAAAGGAGCACCATTTTCCTATCTCCAACTTTTTATCCCTAATGTGTCTGTCATGCCATGCTTTCTTCCTGGCCTTCTCTTGATTTTGACTCCATCATGTTATGGCTCGTCGTTCATCCAATTTGATTAACTTTTCAATGCATTCTTCTAATTATTTCTCATCAACAAGACCTCAACAGTGCGTAATACACAAAGAAGGTAACACAAAATTCCATAGGAAGAACACGAACTTCCGTACAAATACTAACCGAAATGGTGTGGCCTTGTTCAACCTTTTATATGTTGTTAGATATGCCCAAAGTCTGCAGATACCTTATCATCCCAATCCTTTCTTCCAACATCACATATTTTTTCAATGTTTGGCACAGAATTTTGTTAAAGCCTCGGTAGTCCCGTTTTCCTTAGGATGATAGGGTGTAGTCTTATGGTGTGCAATCATGAATTCATCCAATAAAATTCTATTGTCTCATTAAGAAAATGTGTTCCCTATCACTTGTTGAAACTTAAAGGACATCCATACCTTGTAACAATATTTTCCCAAAGAATCCCGACTATTATGGCTGCTGTTGTAAAATCCTTTGTAGATGTTGCTTCGCCCCACCTTGTCGGATAATCTATGCAATTTATGATGTAGCATAATCCAGATTCTACACGTAGGTGGCAAAATAGGACCCACAAAATCTATAGCCCATTTATCAAACTGTTCTACACTAGTAATGGGTCTTAGAGGCATTTCATCTCATTGACCTAGTTTTCCAAGATGTTGATAATGATCACAAGCCTTGAAAAATTCCTTACAATCTTTATACAGGGTCTCCCACCATAATCCAATGAGTAGAATCTTGCGCGTAGTGGCATCACCGTATAGTGGCCACCTGTAATTCCACCATGAGCTTCTTCCATAATATATGTGCACTCATGTTCCAATACACAATGGCACAATACTTCATCTCAACCTAATTTTTATAGGTCACCACTAATTAACATATAGGGGGCTGCATATAGCAATTTGTTTCTTCTTCAAGGATTTCATTCCTTCTAGTGCCATCCCTATTCGTAGAAAGACAACAATGTCCTCTAGTTTTGATGGCACTCGTTGTAACTTGTATAACTGTGCATCGGCATGGTATCCTCAATTACATGTGCTTCTTCTCCTGACTGTATTCTTGATAGATGGTTTGGTCCAGAATTACTTTTCCCTAGTTTTACCACAATGGTGAAATCAAATTCTTGAAATAAGAGCACCCATCAACATATGCACCCTTATAGAACAGGCTTGTTTACTAAATAATTCAATGCCATGTGATCCGTATAAAATATGAATGGTGTAGCTAGTAGGTACTAGTGGAATTTATGTAGTGCATAGATCATTGACAAAGCTTCACGCTCTGTAGTTGTGTAATTTTGTTATGTAGGAGTCACTTTCTACTAGCAAAATAGATAGGATGATCTACAATACCTTCTCCAGGTTGAGCTAACACTGTGCCAATGGCCATGCCAGAGGCATCAACATGTACATGAAATGGTTGGTCCCATGAAGGAAAACACAGAATAGGTGTGGTAGTAAGTTTTTCCTTTAATGTCTCAAATGTGCATTGTTGCAGTTCTCCCCAGTAGAACCTTTCCCTTTCAATAACTCTTCCAATGGTGTGGCAATTTTGGCATATCCTTTGATAAACTTCCTGTAATATCCTATATGACCCAAAAATCCATGCACCTCACTCTGACTGGTAGGCTCCCTTAGGCCTATAATGACCGCAACCTTATCTGGATCAACCAACAAACCCTCCTTGCAGATTATGTGTCCTAACAAAGATCCCAAATGGTGTAGAAAATATGCATTTCTTGATGTTTAATGAGATACTCAACTGTCTACATCTTTCAAACACTAAGCGCAGATTGTCACAATGATCTCAGTAACTAATCCATACATCGTCAAATCATCTAAATAGACCTATAAGAAGTTGTGGATAAATTCCTTGAATGCTTCAACAACTATGCGTGAAAATACAAAGCAGGTGCATTTTTCGACAAATTGCATTACAAGATATGCAAAGTTACCCCATTCAATAGTAAACATATTCTTTTCCGATCCTCTTGTGTAATATAACCTCGCTAATACCCAAAGAACCCATCTATAAACGAATAGATTTTACACCTTACAATGCCTTTAAGTATTTTCTCAGTGAATGGCATGGGAAAGGGATCACCACACATACAACATTCATCTCCCTGTGGTCCACGAAAATCTGATATGTCCATACTTCTTGATATTGATCACTATTGACTAACCCATTCGACTCATCAAGGGGCTTGATAATTCCGCATTTCAACATTTTGTCAATTTCTTCTTTGAATTTTTTTCCCAAGTCGAGGTTCATCATGTAGGGTCTCTTTCTAACCAGGCACGCACCCACTTTAAGTTTTATCTTCATCTCCCTAATGATCCATGCATGCATTTAAGTTCATAGTACCCCTAGGGAATAAGTCCTATAATCCCTTAGTAACTCTATGATCTTTTCCACTTCAAATTCTCACCAATAGTCCCCAATTATGGCTTCCTTAGGCTTAACCTCTCGATCCAATATTTACCTTTTTGTCTTCATAGGTTCATGATAGGATCATGTGGTCTTATACGCACTTTCCAAAGACCTCCCGCCTACCCATTGAATGATTTACATCCGCAAATTTTCTACCTCTTCATCATCCACTAAGTAGACCATTTTTCCTTTTTCTTTCTCAAGGCAAGCGCATTGAAGTAATGTTACATCGGCCTCTGTCTCTTCAACAAGACGTGCTCCTAAGGCTCCTTCATCTAATAAATTCTGAAGGATTTCTTCAGCCTTGGCACTATCTCCCATAGTTAAGTGTTTTATGACTTTCAATGCTTTGTCCACTGCAGCTTTGTAGAGAGAAGAATTCAAACCTCTAGGTTATTCCTGCAATTAAATCTTGCCAATTTCCAGTCTCTCTATGGAGTTCTACATATACATACCAAGCACGCGTGCATCCTTGTAAAGTGGAATAAAACTTGTGCACCCATAGCGAAGGTGGTAAAGTTTCTGCCCTTCTGTCCAAAGTCTCTCACACTTCTAAACATGGTGTTGAATAGGTTGATTACCATAATAAGTGTAGATTTGAGTAGGTGCATTGCTCCTAAAGAACCTAGTAGCAAGAGCAATCCTAATTTCATCCCATCCTACAAGATTATCCTTCTGGGCCATCCACTAGCATGTTTTTGTCCCACGTAGTGTATATGCTAGCATGTTTCTTCTTTCCAGCGGTCTATCCACTGTTCTTCCATGGCGCGCAGGAATACCATAGGATCTCCTTCTCCGATGTAATAAGGTAATATCATCACCAACTGGCACTATGATAATTCTTTACCGGAACTCCTCGTGGTATGATTATTTACTAATGCACAACTTTTAGTTTGGCGGATGGAATATGGAAACACAACAACAAACATAACACAAGAATACCATAGACTATGATAAGAAATAATGATGATAAATCTGAAATATCAGTGTAAATTACCATATCAACATGAAATTGCTACAATCTCACCCATGAAGTACTTCAAGTGTTACTAACTTCAATTGCCTTTCCAACAATAACTATGGGAGAAACTTCATAATTACACCTCTTAATGGATTCTTTAACACACCTTCAAAATGATGGCTTCCTTTACAAACTTACTCATATAATATTTCTCACTACTTCCTTCTATGCTAAATAAGGGGGTGACCTCTTTATTTATAGGAATTCAGGCTTATCCACCCTATCTCTAAGATAGGATAGGAAATCTCTTCCGACCAATCATATTTCATGCCTAAACTCTTGCCTTTACATGTAGGCTTATCTTCTAAGATAAGATAAACCTTATCATCTCACATGGTTTCCACCTTTTTAGTCTTTTCCACAAATAAAATACACAAAATATTTATGACATCACTCTTTGTCCTTATTACAAATATAATACTTCTAATTCCTAATCATGTAGACCCTACTTCTCCACTTACCCAAACTTTGACATTTTAACATTACCTACTACTTACGACAAATATTTACTTTTACAACATTCCTATTGTACTTTGATCTGTTACCATACTCTACTTTATTGGCGGCACCATACTCGATTTATGCCGTTATCTTCTATTGATGCCACCACTAATTATAATTAACAACATCTTATTCTTAATACATACATTAATAAAATAGAAATTACGGAGGAAAATTTTAATGTCGACATTTTCCCCCTTCCTAGCTTCTACTCCGTCCTCAAAGTAGACTATTCTGGTGCTTGGAAAATCTTTAACTTGTCATGGTTGACCCATTTCGTAATGGGGGTGCCATCCAATTCCTCTAGTCGATATGTACCATTTTCATGCACAGTTGTTATTTTGTAGGGCCCCATCCATTTGGGAAGAAATTTTCTCTGCCTTCTTTTTTTTGTATCTGAATCATATACTAGAACCAATTCATTCACATGAAATGGAGACCAACAGATCTTTTGATCAAAGTATTCCTTCTACTTCATTTTCTTCTTATAGCTTGTATCCTTCGCTATTTCCCTCATTTCCTCTAGCAAATGAAGATGCACCAACCTTTCTTTTACTAAATCACTTTCATCCATCCTTTCCTTTTTCATAACTCTCACAGTGGGAATATCAAACTCAATAGGAAGAACTAGATCAATGCCATAAGCCAACTAAAATGGGGAGTATCCTATTGCTGATTTGGAGGGGAGATAGGGGAAAAGACTTCTTTGTAAAAGACTTAACAGTGGAGTTGAGTAGGAAGAGGATTACCTCTTTTAGAAATGGTCGGAGCCGCGTTTGACACGGCCTTCTCCTTCGCACATGGGCAGCAACCTCTTCTTCTTTCCTTGCAGGCGGGTAAAAACAAAGATATGATTGTCCGCATGCATAAGCACCGAGTACCCTCTTCTTCATCGATTCTTCCTCATTAAATTCCATATATCATATAGTAGAGTCGCCATTCGGTTCACCGACATCTTGATCATCTTCGCCTTGAGGCGAAGGTTCTTCATAAGATCGCTCTTCCTCTTCAATCTCGGCCAGAGCATTGGAGGAGGAGCTTCAAGTGCCAACCGTGGAGCGAGCAATGCGTGATAGCGGCCTTTGTGAAACATTATTGGGAACGAAACTCCTTCGTGGAACATATCGGTATGAGGAACCAAGCCCTTCAGGCAACCGCTTCTTCAATGCGAGCAAATCGTTCGCCATCTTTTGGAATGCCGGATCAGACGAAGTAGTAGGCGAAGGGTCTGAAGATTTGGACTTGGATGATTCCTTTTTCAACTCGCCAGATATTATCAAATTATCTTCTATTCGAATGGCAGTGGCCTGGGCGAGAACTAAGGTAGCTACTCGCTCTTGAAGGAGCAAGAAACTAACTTTCGAGCTCATAGCGTTCTACGAAGAAACACTTCTGATTTTCCGGTGTTGGAAGCATGGCAACAGGGACACGGTTGATTAGTGCATTGAACCGGGTGATAAAATCACGCATGGTCTCATTGGCCTCCTTCTTTAGGTGAGTGATCCGTGATAATAATGCAAACGCATCCTCTGAAGGCTTGTACCTGTCTTCAAAAGCATCCCGCAAGGTGGCCCAACTGGTAATAGATCCGGCTGGTAAATGCTGAAACCATTCAGCTGCAGGTCCTTGTAGGGTTTCCAGAAAAAGGTGAACCGACACATCTTCATGAGTTACATCCAAAATACTACATGACATGATGAATGCAGATATGTGGGAATCCGTGCTTTGATTTCCACTCCCGTCGAATTTGGGAAAATTCTTTCGATTTCCGTGAGGGAGCACGTGAACTGGATGCGGCAGTGCGAGAGGACCCATAGCATTTCCCCATGGTACCGCCATTTGAAATGACGGAAAGAGAACATGGGGGTTCGGAAGGGTGGTTCCGCTGAGCGTGAAAGGCACTACAAAGGACGTGGGTGCCCCTACGAAAGATTCTTCCTTCGTGGAGGCGAGACACTCCTGGATGACCGGTTAGTCGAGCTTAGCGTTGAAAAGCGTGCGGTGTTATGCTGAAATTATGCCTTTGAAGTAGGTCGAAAGTAGGATCAATTTCTCTCGCGAGCTCTTCTCGCTATGCGTAAAGGGTTCACCCGCCGCAGTGTGCCTTCACGATCTGTGATATTGTAGCGCAGATTTTAAAATTTCTTTTGGTCACATTTTGCTTGTTGATTTTCCGCTTTTCTCGCCAAAAACCAGCGTGCAAGCACTTTTCTAAATATTTAAAACTATCCTCTTGTAAAACCAATTGTGGTTAATGATAAATAATAGCGAGGATAAAATGACAGAGAAGATTAGCAAGCTGATTTTTGATCTGGTTTTGACTTTTTCGAGAGTTTCAAACTTTTGGTAAACATTCAAAAATTCAAATCTACGCAAAATACTGATTTTTATAAAAACTCAACGAAACTAAAGATCTCTAACTAGGCCAGATCTATGGATCTCAGAAGAAAATTTTCAATTTGCAACTCCTTTGCAAAATTTTGGGTTTTTGACAAAAAGTTAAAGTTTGCAAATAGGTAGTGATTTTTCTGATTTTTCGATTTTCTATCTTACTACCCTCATAGATCCGATAGATCTGCTTCAATCCCAGTGAGTCGCCAAAAAAGCTCGCTGTTGGTCCGAAAATCTTTCGCTTGGGCAGATCTATGGATAGATGAGCCAACAGTGTGCAGGGCATAGCCCCTCTTTGAGTCAGCAAAGCGAAACTAGTTTATTGCTATTCTACCAGCAGGAATCTTGTGCAAATCTCACAATTTCGCCTTCTGGGGTTGGGATCTCATCCCAGTAGGTTTATTTCCGGCTGCGAAGAGAAAGGAATTAAAGAGGAAATGAAGAAAAGTTAGATCCGAAGGGAGAAAAGAAATGAATTCCAAAGCAGAAAGGTCAGAAGGTTTATGTTTTTGGATTGGTAGTAAACAGAGCCAAACCTACTTGCATAAACAAACAAAGCAATACTGATGAATAAATGACAATAAAATAGAAGTAGATTCAACAGAATAAATACACAGATCTGACATAAGAAAGATCTAATGCAAGTAACACATGTATTCAGCACAAAGTCCAAATATTTGTATTAATAATTCTTCTGTTACAAAAAGCTCAAAGTCTTTTCTCCTTGCTTCTATTTTTCATCTAAAAGATATTCACTCATCCATTCATTCATCCATCCCCAAATACAACAAGTATTGGGGTATTTATAGAAGAAGGAGAGAAAAGAAGGCCAAAAGGAGCCAACAACTATTTACAAAGATATTTACAAAATATCTAAAAGTCATGTTGACTTTTGACAACTTGATGGATGACATCATCCCATGGTGCAACATGGATGATGTCATCATTTGTGTCAACACACTTCAGATATTTCAAAAAGAAAGCCGAAGAAGAGAAAGAGAAGAAGAAGAAGAAGAAGAAGAAGAAGAAGCAGTTATTCGTCATCGTCATCCTGCGGCCGAAAAGGAGTGGACTGCTTTTGTTGCTCGCTCAGTGATGAGATATGGAACTGAGAGCGGTATTCCATGAACTTGTTGATCATTAGCCCTAGTTGATCCTAGGAAGGATCCTTGTGCCGCCCAATGATCGCCTCACAAGTCTCCCGCTCATCTATGAGCTTCTCTCGGGAGTTTGAATAGTCCTTTTCCGCCTCAATGAGGAACTCGATGAAGTCCCTACAAAGCAAAGAGTTGTTGATAGACTTCTCTGCGTCAAATGTGACCTCTCGCCCCGCCCTCGAGAAATGATCTCCTCAAGATCCGGATGGTTTCATTAGCTTTCCTTAAAGTGAAGGAAGGAGTAAGTAACCCTTGCAACATATTGAGAACAATCCGTTCCATTTGGTGCATCGCATCCAGTGGCTTCTTCCTTGACTTTTTTCAATCTTTCTAGAATGAAATTCTAGCTGATCCACCCCGTAGTCCAGAGTGGACATGACTTTGTTGAGGGCCTTGGATGGCCGAAGACGCCGAACTTGACTGCATCTTCGATCAACAAATCGAACATTTGTTTGAAAGGTCTCGTGCTATAGTCTAGCATGTTCCAAAGCCTCTTCGATATGGGCCCTGCTAACGCTTGGAGCTCTTTATTCACCTTACTGATGTTCAGGTACAAGTCGAGAACTCGGCGATCACTTTTTCACTGTCTTTGAGGATTTGGCTCCTCCAAGTGGAAACGGCCATACCCTGCTCGCCGATCTTGGCATACTCATTAATTTTCTCCTGGCTGAGAAGCTCAGAAGTTTCGGCGGCAGTTGTGGGAGGCGCACTACCCATCTTCTATAAGGCTTGGAGCAGATATTTGTTTTGCTCCTTCAGTTGCCTTTTCTCTTCCTTTATCTCTTTAAGCTTCTTTCGCAGAGGCGCTCAACCGCAGAAGAGCCTCCCCGAAGACTTTCGGAAGATGTCCCCATTGTGACTTGGGTCACAAAAATCTGGCCGAGAAAGATCCTTTTTCTCTTTGAGGGGATTGGGGTATGCGATTTCCATAACTCTCTCTCCGCAAAGACTTTGAGAGAAGCGTGTGACAAAGCTTCTACTTTTTGCCCCTTAGATGGGATTACGGAAAAGTCCATCGAGCGATGGGAACTTTCCTCTTTTTTTGACTTAGCCGCCGAGAGATCCAGCCGGACCTACGTAGAAGGACCGAAATAGAGGAGGAGGGGGAGTTGCGGTAGAGAGAGGGAAAAAAACATGGAGACACGTGGCGGTGGCATTGAGAGAATAGCCAAGAAGTGCCCACGGGGGAAGGGAAACCGTAGCAGCTACGGAAGACATAGGAAGGGAAGGGAGCTCGGAGATGAGGGAAGAAATGGAGGAAGACAGATCAGCGAGGGAAGAGAAAGATAGACGAAGAAGCGGGGAAACAATAGAAGAAGGGGGAGAGGACACAACCCACTGAAAGGGATGATCGCTTGAGTCGCTCGAGGAGGGGAAGGAAGAGAAGAAGAAGGGATAGAAGGAACCTCTGTTGTTGTAGCCGTGCCGACATCCCGAGTGGATGGGCCTATGGGAATATCCTCTTCTACTTCTTTCTCTCCGGTGTAACCAGAGTTATTACCCGCTCGGGTGCAAAGCGCTGGAGGACTCTCGTGGGCTTCTTCCCGAGTGGTGCCGATTCACCTTCTACGCCTTGCCCTTGCCTTTTAGCTATTGCTTGATCGTGGAGGTGCGTTACCCAATGGGAGGTTGTGAAATCAACCCCAAGGTAGATTAGTCCATGCTCATCCGGCACCAATGCTCTGGCCCTCGCAGAGTCTCCTCGACCCTCTCCTCAATTGTCTGTCTCGGGGCCTTAGTTCTATCAATGGCCGAAAAGGGCCAATTGTCCCCATATCTCGTGTCGAGATATACCTGGTCTATTTCATCTTCCGTAGTTTGGAAGCCTTTGGGGACAATGGCTATCCCGTATTGATGATTTCTACGCCAAGGCTAGGCGAATGATCCTTTCTCCCGAGCTCCACCTCATGGATGACGTCAATGTAAATGTCCTCGATCCGAGGGACGTGGATTGATCAAGTTTCGCCTACATAGCCCCTGGGTCGAAGGTAGGCCTCCGGCCGGGAAATCATGTTTCAAATTAAGTAACTCCAGCTCTGCGAACATTTCCTTCACCTTGTGGTGGGTAGAGCATGTATATCGCCCACTGTGAGGGGGAAAGGAGTTCCACCTTCTTCTTTTAAGGCATTTCTCGTGGTATGTGATTAGCCGCCTTGATGGCTAAGCTCCAAAGCAGAATCGCTTTAGGTCCAACATACCTCGGTAGCTGGTTGGCTCTCCTAAAAGTTGGCAGCCCTTAGATAGGTGAACGTGGGAAACTGGGTGAACAGGCCCCCATTTCTCGGGCTGCTTACTTATGCTTTTGGTCGTGCGACCATAAGTCATATTTGGCCTCAACAGTGCAGAGATGATGTGGTAGAAGAATGCATCGTTGATTTTTGTGAATCGGAGATGCTATTCTCCATCCTCAATACTTGGTAGTACTCGTATATCTTGACCTCGAGGCCAAACTCCACTCCGCGTCGCCCGGATAATCCCTCTCCGATGCTACAACGTAGACCACGTAGGAGTTCATATGGAATGTCCCCACAGGTGCTAAATTGTTGTAGTTGTTCGTAGATTGTTTGCTTATAATTTCTCCCCAAAAAAAGCGCCGATCGTGCATATTCTTGTTCATGGTCTCTAAGTACCGCAAACATCCATTTATGGAAATAATGGGCGTCGAAAGCCCAAGACCCCGCTCAGAACGTAATGGTGTCGCCGAGCTCCTCCGAGAAGTCAGCCGGTGGATGATTTGGGGCCACCGGTTATTACCTTTTTGTTCTTCAAATAGACTTCATTCATCAATTGCGTATACATCGATCTTCATTGTCATCCTGTGCCTTAATGCAATCTGCTTGGTGACGGCCAAAGTGTGCCGATGGTGAGGGATGCCGAGTATTATCTCAAAGTGATGGGCAGTGAGGTTAATGACTACCTCGCCCTTGCTATTTTCGACACACCTTGTGTCTTTGTTGTAACACTGGGCAATCACCATCAAGAATTCATTGTTGACGGCGCTGACTGGGATTCCTCCGGCGAAGTGTGTGGCACCGCCATCGCTTTGTCCATCCATGGACTCCTTGTGACTTTCTCGAGTTCGCCTGCATTCCTCCATATCAATATGCCCCAATTCTGAGTCTCTGACGTCCATGCTACACTCGGCCTGGGACTCGGGCATTCTGACCCTCTGATATTTATATTTCATCTCTTCTTCTGTAAGTTTGGCCTTTCCTTTGGATTTGGTAGGTCTCTTGCTGGATGTTGACATATGTTCTTCCAAGTTTATTTGCTGATCTGCATGAAGAAGAAGCGAGACCCAACGCAAAAAGGTTGTATCAGTCATTTGATTTTCCATTGAAGTGTTAACAGAAGAAAGAGTTAGTTATTTTGAGGCTCAGGGCGCATGGCGCATGAAAGATGCAGCTTACAGGGCTAAATAGGTAAGGCACACAGGAAAAGGGTGTCAGCAGGGTTAAATCAAGGCCCAAAGTGCATGGCGCATGAATACTACAGCAGGTGCATTTTGTAAAGGGGCGATGAAAACATCGTGTTACATAGAGATGATGGGATGCGCCAAAGGCGCATAGATTTTTCATGTTGCATTGGGATTTGGTGCGCCCTTTGGCGCATGTATGGTTTGTGTAACAGAACTTTTCGTGCGCCAAAGGGAACATGGCGCGGCGCACGGGGTCTTACACAACATGATGTTTTGTAATGGGGAATGCACTTGCGCTTTATAAGGCTTCATGTACTTAGCGCAGATAAAGCTGATGTTGCGCAGATGCTGGGTGCGCCATAGGCGCATGTTTATGTGATGCAACAAGGAAGGTTGCGCGCCATGGGGTGTAAGGTAGCTCTTGCATCATGTGAGGAAGTGCACGCCTAAGGGCGCAAAGGCTTTTGCAAGATGTAACAAAGGGTGATGGGTGCGCCATTAGGCGCAACTGTTTTATGTCATGTCGAGCTAATGCGCCAAAGGGAAAAATAGGAAAGTAGAGCTTTTTGGTTCAATCACCCTCTTTTTATTTTAGCTTTCTTTTCCTTTCCAAGATCGTTACTTGGGAAATGAAATGGTTTAATCCAAAGGGATTTGAAATGATGCTTTTAAACAACTTCCTCTACCAAAGCAGATCTGGAAAGAGGGGGAGGAAAATGGAAAGACAACAAAAAAACGGGAAGGGGATTTCAATATTTCAATATTTCCAAACTAAAACCAGACCACCAAGCACACAAAGAACCAAAAACGTAAAACGCACGAAAGAGATAAGAACCTCTTACCTGGATAAATAGTAAAAACGTGCACACGGGTCCACAACGCGTTGACAATGACAGAGGCGGGGCTTGCTTGTGAGCTCGTGAGAATATGTAAAAATCACGTGATTTGCTCTCGGTGATAATGACATTTGTGGGCGCTCAAATGCATATATATATAGGTGAGCTAGTCATAAATGCGCCACCAACTTTGTAAAGGGCGCATGAAAATTACACGTCACATAGGAAAGCATGCGCCTTTTCGCGCACCAAAGCATTTTGCCAAGATGGAACTAAGCGCGCCTTTGGCGCACCAAAAGTTGTGTCGTCATGAGATTATGTGCGCCTTTGGCGCACCAAAAGGTGGCGCAACAAAAGTTGTGCTAACATGAAGGCGCATGCGCCTTGGCGCACGCAGGAAGACTCAACATACAAGGCGCACCAAAAGGTGTGTTGACACAGGAAAATATGCGCCAAAGGCTTTAAAGGGGGCGCACCAAAAGTTGGTGTTACATAGTAATTCCATGCGCCCAGCAAAAAGACCAAAAAGACTAAGTTCGAAAACCAGATTTCCCGGAAAAGGGATTTTGCAACATTCCGAACGCAAGGGATCCCTAACGAGGGATCGGAACAAAATTTTCGGTATGGTTATCAACAAATTGCCCTAGTCAATTTTACGGATAACAAATGCTCTTTCTGGGGACTATCCCCGAGCAAACTCGGGGGTAGAGAATCCCAGATCTCATGTGCCTATCCATTGGGTAACAGAGTCAAAAACAAGGGTGACCGGAGGGAGGACAAAGGGAACACACAACAAACCGAAAGCAAACACACGACAAAAACAAACACACAACTAAAGCAAACTGTACAAAGAAGAGAGCAAGCTCTACTTCTTGAAGATTTTCAGATGTTTCCCGCTATAAGGAAGCGGAGCTCGGTTCCATCCAGATATGAGAGATAGAAACTATTCTCTCCATTGAGCTGCTTGATCTTGAAGGGCCCTCTCCACAGGGAATCCAACTTTCCGTGCATGCCCTTTGGCTCTCTTCGCTTGTCCCACAAAAGGACGAGATCTCCCACTTGAAAATCCTCTGCTTGGCCTTCTTATCGAACAGTCTCTTGACTTGATTCTGATGTTCGGTGATCCTGTCGACCACCCTTACTCTCTTTTCTTCAAGTTCTATCAGATACATGATCCTCTTTTCTAGAGAATTCTGGAAAGTTTCATCTTCAATGGCTCGTGCCAAGCGCAGAGCAGGGAGTTCAACAGAAATGGGAAGCTCGGCATCAGTGCCATATAACACTTGAAAAGGTGACATACCGAGAGACCTCTTGGGAGTAATGCGGTCTGCCCACAAAGCATCGTATAAGGACTTGTGCCACATTCGTTGATTTGCTTCCACCAGTTTTCGTATGATGGTCACCAAGTTCTTGTTGCTGGATTCTGCCTGACCATTTCCCTGAGGGTAATAATCTGAGGCATGAGCCAAAGTTATTCCATATTCATAGCAAAAACTAATAACTTCTCGTGAGGAGAAGTTAGAAGCATTATCAGCAACAATCTTGTTGGGCACGCCGAACCTGACAATAATATTTTCTTTAATGAAATTACAAACAACCTCAGAAGTGGCATGTTTGACAGGTATGGCTTCCACCCACTTAGTGAAGTAATCCGTTGCTGTTAGGACATAACTATGTCCGGCACTCGATTGGGGATTGAGTGCACCAATAAAATCAATTCCCCACTGCCTGAATGGTTCATTGACAATAACCGGCCTTAGGGGAAAGGCAACCAACTTGGGCTTGGCAATGAACTCGCCGCAAGTTCACACTTTGCTACCTGTAGTCAGATTCGAAGAGCGTCGGCCAATAGTACCTGGCTCGAATGATCTTGTGTGTGGTTACGGAGGAAGAGAAATGCCCCCCACAGGCTGAATTGTGAAAACTTTCCAGTAGTTTTACCTGCTGGGGTTTGTCGACACATCGCAAGAAGACACCATCTATTCCGCGCTTGTATAAACCGTCATCCCAGATGACATACTTGGCCGCCCTGAGCTTTGTAGTGCGCTTCTCCTTTGCGTTAGGTGAGTTGGACATTCGCCGTAGGTGAGGAAGAAAGCAATATCTGAATACCACTCATCGCTGGTTGCAACAAATAGGACCAGAGGCAGAGAATGGGTTTCCTCCAGAGGGCTTTGCGCTTCATTGCTACAATCGTCTTTTTCCTTAGGGCTTTCTGAAACTGGTTTTTAGCCATAAGTTGACATAGGCCCTTGCCTCTCACCAGCTTGGTTGGTTTTATATCCAGATCGTACTCCTGAACCTTTGCAATCCAATTTCCTCGCAAGCTTCCTAACTCCTGTTGAGTTAGGATTGACTTCACTGCTGTGTCAGGAACCAGTACTACTATATGAGAATTTAAAATATAGTACCTGAAACTCTTAACTGCTTTGACAACGGCAAAGGCATGCTTTTCCAGTTGAGTCATTTTTAGTTCGTGAGGCTTGAGAGGAGAACTCATGAACGCAATCGGATTCAACGTCTTCCGAATTCTTTTGCATTAATATTGCAGACACAGTATGCTCAGATGCATAACTATACATGATAAAATCTTTGGAGAAATCGGGACATACCAGGACCGGTGCATGAGCAACAGAAGCTTTTATTTCTTCAAACGACCTTTTCCCCTCTTCGCTCCATCTGAAAGTTGGTGACCCCTTCATCATGTTCAATATGTGACGAGTCTTCTCAGCAAAGTCGGGAACAAAACGCCTAAGAAAGTTCACCTTTCCGAAAAAAGAATGAACGCCAGTCTTGCTTGTAGGCAGAGTAAGGTTCTGAATAGCCTTAACTCTTTCAGTATCTATCCTCGTTCCTTCTTTGCTAACGACATGCCCTAGAAGCTTTCCTTCAGTGACCCCAAAAACAGACTTTTTCGGTTTAGGGAAATCCCATGCTCTCTGCATCTGGCCAATACTTGCTCCAAATGATCACAATGATCACTTCGTTTTTTAGAGAACACAGTTAAGTCATCTAGATAAACCACAATGACCTTTCCCATCATACCTTTGAACGCCAGGTCCATGGCCCGCTGAAAAGTGGCACCAAAGATTGTTAAGCTTCCAAAGGCATCCCGTGCTGTAAGTGAATGTACCCAAGGAGTAGTGAATGCTTGTTTTAAATTGATCTTCAGTGAGACTTCAACTGATTGTAGCTCAAAACCATCAAGCATGGACAACATCTCCGATCCGCCATTACTCTTATGCAGAACTTGATCCATTATAGGAAGTGGGTAGTTGTCTTTTAAGGAAGCCTGATTCAAATTTCGAAAATCTACGCATATGCGTATTTCACCGTTCTTCTTGCGCACTGGCACAATATTTGCTACCCAAGTACTGTGATGGATAGGAAAGATGATTCTCGCATCCAACATTTTCTAAATTTCAGCCTGGATAGTACCCGAGATCTTAGGATTATAGTGCCTCTGCTTCTGGCGAAAGGCTTTGACGTCTTCTTTCAACGGGATGTCATGCTGAACGTCCTTTGGCTTGAAGGACTTTAAATCGGCATAGGACCATGCCAATACATCCATATATTTCTTCAGCAACTTGACAAATTTCCGCTTCTCCTCTGGCGTGCAACATTTCCCAATGTTCACAAATTGCGGATGTTTTTCCGAACCTAAATTAACCGGTTCGGTTTCTGGGGATGAGTCAGGATCATCTCGCCTTTTCTTTTTCACAAAACGGTCATGCCTGTCAAACAATCGTTCCAGAGAAACCAGGCCCTTCGGAATTTTATTTCCTTTGAGTTGACATATGCCGTCATTCCCTTCGGACTCATCGTCTTTGATCGGTGATTGATTCACGGCACTTAGAAGTGGATCCTTCGAAATGCAACTCCTTAAAATTTTCTGATTTTTCCAGAAAGGCAATGAGTTGATTGTCATCGTTGAAAACTTGCCAATGCTGAGAATTGTCTGGCACGCTCGGGAGAAAACCACCTCTATGGTGTATTTGTCTGTTTTCAAACCTGGGTGTGGGAGCATGAGGGACGCCGAAACGGCCAATGAATCGGCCATGTCATTTTGAGCTCTTGGAATGGATTCTATCGAAAAAGCATCGAATTCCTCGATGTTGTCCCATACTGCATTACGGTAGTGCCTGAGCCTCTCATTTTTTACTTGATATATCCTCTTGACTTGGTTTACAACCAACTCGCATCACCTTGTACTTTTAGATTTTTAATTCCTCTTTCCCTTGCGGCTTGCATACCGAGTAACAGAGATTCATACTCGGCAGTATTGTTAGTGTTGAAAAACTGCAATTTGAAAGAGAGAGGAATTACCTCCTCTTCGGGAGATATCAGCACAGCCCGGCGCCACATCCACTAGTTGCACAACTGCCATCAAACTGCAAGGTCCAGATCTTATTAAGATCTTCCTCCTGAACGAGAACACCTGCTTTTGTCCGTCTCGGTAGACAAGAAATAGTTCCCCATCCCTGATGATTCAAAAAGGATTTGAGCTTTGGGGTCTTCGGAGCTAGTAACCAAGTATTTCTTTTGTGATTCTGGCTCTAATGTCTGCATTACACCTTTGACGGGAATTCTAGCTTTAGACCAGTCCATATGAATTTCCCCACCAACTTCACTGCAAAAACTTCTTCCCAGCAAAATTCCATAGGCTGCTGGAATGTCGCAACAAGGACGGTCATCTTTACCCTCTTATCAGGGAATGCCGCAAATGCAAATTGCGCGTCTTTGATTTGACCAATCAACGGCACCTGCTTGGTTTCCAAGGAATAACATCTGCCAAAAGGTTTGGTAAGGGTGAGGCCCAAAGCATGGGCAACTTTTTCCATGACGTTATCCAAGCTCCGAATCAATTATGCAGCTTACTCAACTTGTGGCCATTGATTAGGAGGAGAGATAAAAGGCTCTATCTTGCCCGATGCGATGTCAAGCAACATTTATGCGAGATTCAGGAGTGGAAAGGATTCCTTTTGGGGAAACTGCTTAGATATAACAACTTGACTCTGAATATATTTGGTCAATCTTACAAGCTGTTCGGGATTTGACTGAAGGTACTCAACTTCAGACATTTGGATCTTGGTCTTTTTAGCATGATCTATGATATCAAATGTGGCCAAGGGTCATACGGTGAAGGAATGAGTCCCTCACTTCGCGATGGTGGAATAGGATTACTGGTCTTAATAGGAACATGAGAGGGCTGATTTGGAGGAGAGATGGGGGGAAAAGACTTCTTTGTAAAAGACTTAACAGGGAGTTGAGTAGGAAGAGGATTACCTCTTTTAGCAATGGTCTGAGCACGCGCTTGACACGGCCTTCTCCTTCTCGCACATGGGCAGCAACCTCTCTTCTTTTCCTCATGAGCGGGTAAAAACAACATATGATTGTCCGCTTGCATAGCCCTGAGTACCCTCTTCTTCATCAGATTCTTCCTCATTAAATTCCATATATCCAATAGTAGAGTCGCCAGTCGGTTCACCGACATCTTGATCATCTTCGCCTTGAGACGAAGGTTCTTCATAAGATCGCTCTTCCTCTTCAATTTCGCCGAGCATCGACCGAGGAGCTTCAAGCGCCAACCGTGGAGCAACGCAGCAGTAACGCGCCTTTGTGAAACATTATTGGGAACGAAACTCCTTCGTGGAACATCCCGGTATGAGGAACCAGAAGCCTGGGCCAACTGCTTCTTCAATGCGAGCAAGTCGTTCGCCATCTTTTGGAATGCCGGATCAGACGAAGTAGTAGGCGAAGGGTCTGAAGATTTGGACTTGGATGATTCCTTTTTCAACTCGCCAGATATTATCAAATTATCTTCTATTCGAATGGCAGCGGCCTGGTGAGAACTAAGGTAGCCACTCGCTCTTGAAGGAGCAAGAAACTAACTTTTGAGCTCATAGCGTTTACGAAGAAACATTTCTGATTTTCCGGTGTTGGAAGCATGGCAACAGGGACACGGTTGATTAATGCATTGAACCGGCGATAAAATCGCGCATGGTCTCGTTGGCCTCCTTCTTTAGGTGAGTGATTCGTGATAATAATGCAAACGCATCCTCCGAAGGCTTGTACTGTCTTCAAAAGCATCCCGCAAGGTGGCCCAACTGGTAATAGATCCGGTCCGGTAAATGCCGAAACCATTCACCGCAGTCCTTGTAGGGTTTCCAGAAAAAGGTGAACCGACACATCTTCATGAGTTACATCCAAAATACTACATGACATGATGAATGCAGATATGTGGGAATCCATGCTTTGATTTCCGCTCCCGTCGAATTTGGGAAAATTCTTTCGGTTTCCGTGAGGGAGCGCGTGAACTGGATGCGGCAGTGCGAGAGGACCCATAGCATTTCCCCATGGTACCGCCATTTGAAAGGACGGAAAGAGAACACGGGCTGGAAGGGTGGTTCCGCTGAGCAAGGCTACAAAGGGACGTGGATGCCCCTGCAAAATATTCTTCCTTCGTGGAGGCGAGACACTCCTGGATGACCGGTCAGCCGAGCTTAGCGTTGAAAAGCGTGCCGGTGTTATGCTGAAATTATGCCTTTGAAGTAGGTCGAAAGTAGGATCAATTTCTCCACGAGCTCTTCTGCTACGCGTGTAAAAGGTTCACCCGCCAGTGTGCCTTCCCGATCTGCGATATCAGAAGCAGAGATTTTAAAATTTCTTTTGGTCAGACTTGCTGATTTTCTCGGTTTTTCTCACAAAACCAGCAAGAATGCACTTTTCTAAATATTTAAAAACTATCCTCTTCAAAAACCGATCATGTGGTTAATGACAAATAATGGAGGATAAAATGACAGAGAAGATTAGCAAGCTGATTTTCGATCTGGTTTTGACTTTTCAAAGAGTTTCAAACTTTTGGTAAACAAATAAAAATTCGATCTACGGCAAAATACTCGATTTTTATAAAAACTCAGCGAACTAAAGCTCTTTAACTAGGCCCGATCTATGGATCTCAGAAGAAAATTTTCAATTTGGAGCATTTTTTGCAAAATTTTGGATTTTTAACAAAAAGTTCAAGTTTGCAAACAGGTAGTGATTTTTCTGATTTTTCCTGATTTTCTATCCTACCACCTTCATAGATCTGATAGATCCGTTCGATCCCCAGCGGAGTCGCCAAAAACTGTTGGTCCGAAAATCTGTCGCCTGGACAGATCTATGGATAGACGAGCCAACAGTGTGCAGGGCATAGCCCCTCTTTGAGTCAAAGAAAGCGAAACTGTTTATTGCTATTCTACCAAAGAGAATCTTGTGCAAATCTCACAAAGATTCTTTCGGGTTCGGGATCTCATCCCAGTAGGTTTATTTCCAGCTGCGAAGAGAAAGGAATTTAAAGAGGAAATGAAGAAAAGTTAGATCCGAAGGGAGAAAAGAAATGAATTCCAAAGCAGAAAGGTCAGAAGATTTATGTTTTTGGATTGGTAGTAAACAGAGCCAAACCTACTTGCATAAACAAACAAAGCAATACTGATGAATAAATGACAATAAAATAGAAGTAGATTCAACAGAATAAATACACAGATCTGACATAAGAAAGATCTAATGCAAGTAACACATGTATTCAAAGACAAAGTCTCAAATATTTGTATTAATAATTCTTCTCATTACATAAAAAGCTCAAAGTCTTTTCTCCTTGCTTCTATTTTTCATCTAAAAGATATTCATTCATCCATTCATTCATTTATCCATTCAACAAGTATTGGGATATTTATAGAAGAAGGAGAGAAAAGAAGGCCAAAAGGAGCCAACAACTATTTACAAAGATATTTACAAAATATCTAAAAGTCATGTTGACTTTTGACAACTTGATGGATGACATCATCCCATGGTGCAACATGGATGATGTCATCATTTGTGTCAACACACTTCAGATATTTCCAAAAAGAAAGCCGAAGAAGAGAAAGAGAAGAAGAAGAAGAAGAAGAAGAAGAAGTAGCTATTCGTCATCGTCATCCTGCGGCCGAAAGGGGGTGGACTGCTTTTGTTGCTGCTCAGGTGACGAGATATGGAACTGAGAGCGGTATTCCATGAACTTGTTGATCATTGGCCCTAGTTGATCCTGGGAAGGATCCTTGTGCCGCTCACTGATCGCCTCACAAGTCTCCCGCTCATCTATGAGCTTCTCTCGGGAGTTTGGAATAGTCCTTTTCCACCTCAATGAGGAACCCGATGAAGTCCCTACAGCCAAAGCGGAGGTTGTTGATAGACTCTGCATCAAATGTGACCTCTGCCCTGTTCCTTGAGAAATGATCTCCTCAAGATCCGGATGGTTTCATCGTTGTTCCTTAAAGTGAAGGAAGGAGTAAGTAACCCCGCGATATTGAGAACAATCCATTCCATTTGGTGCATCGCATCCAGGGCTTCTTCCTTGACTTTGTCAATCTTTTCTAGAACAAATTCTAGCTGATCCACCCGGTAGTCCAGAGTGGACATGACTTTGTTGAGGGCCCTTGGATGGCCGAAGACGCCGAACTTGACCAGATCTTTGACTGAACAGTCGAACATTTGTTGAAAGGTCTCGTGCTGCAGTCTAGCATGTTCCAGCTCTTCTGATATGGGCCCTGCTAACGCTTGGAGCTCTTTATTCGCCTTACTGATGTTCAGGTACAAGTCGAGAACTCGGCGATCACTTTTTCACTGTCTTTGAGGATTTGGCTCCTCCAAGCGGAAACGGCCATACCCTGCTCGCCGATCTTGGCATACTCATTAATTTTCTCCTGGCTGAGAAGCTCAGAAGTTTCGGCGGTAGTTGTGGGAGGCGCACTACCCATCTTCTGTAAGGCTTGGAGCAGATATTTGTTTTGCTCCTTCAGTTGCCTTTTCTCTTCCTTTATCTCTTTAAGCTTCTTGCAGAGGGCGTCAACTGCAGAAAGAGCCTCCCCCTGAAGACTTTCGGAAGATGTCCCCATTGTGACTTGGGTCACAGTAAAATCTGTCGAGAGACAGATCCTTTTTCTCTTTGAGGGGATTGGGGTATGCGATTTCCATAACTCTCTCCTACAAAGACTTTGAGAGAAGCATGTGACAAGATTCTTCTTTTTTCCCCCTTAGATGGGATTACGGAGAAGTCCATCTGAGCGATGGGAACTTTCCTCTTTGCGACTTAGCTGGCCGAGAGATCCAGCCGGACCTACGGTAGAAGGACCCAGAGACAGAGGAGGAGGGGAGCTGTAGTAGTAGAGGGGAAAACATGGAGACATGTGGCGGCGCGCATTGATAGAATAGCCAAAGAAGTGCCCACTGGGGAAGGGAAACCTGCACAGTGCAAGACATAGGAAGGGAAGGGAGCTCTGAGATGAGAGAAGAAATGGAGGAAGACAAATCAGCGAGGGAAGAGAAGATAGACGAAGAAGCGGGAAAACAGAGAAGAAGGGGGGAGAGGACACGACCAAAGGGATGGTCACCTGAGTCGCTCGAGGAGGGGAAGGAAGAGAAGAAGAAGGGATAGAAGGGACCTCAGTTGTTGTAGCAATGCCGACATCCTGAGTGGATGGGCCTATGGGAATATCCTCTTCTACTTCTTTCTCTGGTGTAACCAGAGTTATTACCTGCTCGGTGCCGCGGAAGGAGGACTCTCAGGGGCTTCTTCCCGAATGGTGCTGGATTCACCTTCTACGCCTTTGCCCTTGCCTTTAGGCTACTGTTTGATCGTGGAGGTGCGTTACCCAATGGGGAGGTTGTGAAATCAACCCCAAGGTAGATTAGTCCGTTCATCCGGCACCAATGCTCTGTCCTACGCAGAGTCTCCTTGACCCTCTCCTCAATTGTTTGAGGTGCCTTAGTTCTATCAATGGCCTAAAGGGCCAATTGTCCCCATCTCGTGTTAGTATATACCTGGTCTATTTCATCTTCTCGTAGTTTGGAAGCCTTTGGGGACAATGGCTATCCCATATTGGATGATTTCTGCCAAGGCTAGGCGAGAATGATCCTTTCTCCTGAGCTCCACCTCATGGATGATGTCAATGTAAATGTCCTCGATCTGAGGGACGTGGATTGGATCAAGTTTCACCCTTGGCAGACAATTCCTTGGGTCGAAGGTAGGCCTGGCTGGGAAATCATGTTTCAAATTAAGCAGTTCCAGCTCTGCGAACATGTCCTTTGCCTTGTGGTGGGTAGTGCATGTATATCGGCCCACTGTGAGGGGGAAAGGAGTCCCACCCTTCTTTCTTTTCAGGCATTTCTCATGATAGGTGATTAGCTGCCTTGACAGCTCTAAAGCGAGAATCGCTTTAGGTCCAAAGATACCTCGGTAGCCTGGTTGGCTCTCCCAAAAAGTTGGCAGCCCTTAGATAGGTGAACGTGGGAAACTGGGTGAACAGGGCCCCCCATTTCTCAGTGGCTGCTACTATGCTTTTGGTCGTGCGACCATAAGTCATATTTGGCCTCAACAGTAGATGATGTGGTAGAAGAATGCATCGTTGATTTTCGTGAATCGGGAGATGCTATTCTCCAGCCTCAATCCGGGTAGTACTCGTATATCTTGACCTGAGGCCAAACTCCACTCCGCGTCAGGCCTGGATAGTCCCTCTCTGATGCTGCAGCGTAGACCACGTAGGAGTTCATATGGAATGTCCCCGTTGTGCTAAATTGTTGTAGCCGCCTCGTAGATTGTGCTACTTATAATTTCTCCCCAAAAAAAGCGCCGATCAAGCACATTCTTATTCATGGTCTCTAAGTACCGCAAAGATCCATTTATGGAAATAATGGGCGTCAGAAAGCTCAAAGACCCTGCTCAAGAACGTAATGGTGTCGCTGAGCTCCTCTGAGAAGTCGCTGCGGTGGATGATTTGGGGCCACCGGGTTATTACCTTTTTGTTCTTCAAATAGACTTCATTCATCAGTTGCATACACTGATCTTCATTGTCATCCCAGGCCTTAATGCAATCTGCTTGACTGACGGCCACAAAGTGTCGGTGGTGAGGTATGCCGAGTATTATCTCAAAGTGATGGGCAGTGAGGTTAATGACTACCTCGCCCTTGCTATTTACGACACACCTTGTGTCTTTGTTGTAACATTGGGCAATCACCATCAAGAATTCATTGTTGACGGCGCTGACTGGGATTCCTCCGGTGAAGTGCAGGGCACTGCCTATCAGTTTGTCCATCCATGGACTCCTTGTGACTTTCTGAGTTCTAGCCCAGAATTCCTCCATATCAATATGCCCCATTCTCGAGTCTCGACATCCATGCACACTCTGCCTAGGACTCTGCATTCTCGACCTCCGATATTTATATTTCATCTCTTCTTCTGTAAGTTTGGCCTTTCCTTTGGATTTGGTAGGTCTCTTGCTGGATGTTGACATATGTTCTTCCAAGTTTATTTGCTGATCTGCATGAAGAAGAAGCGAGACCCAACGCAAAAAGTCAGATTACCATTTGATTTTCCATCAAGTGTTAACAGAAAAAAGAGTTAGTTATTTTGAGGCTCGGGGTGCATGGTGCATGAAAGATGCAAATTTACAGTGCTAAATAGGTAAGGCGCACAGAAAAGGGTGTTGCGAGGTTAAATCCAGCGCCAAGGCGCACGGCGCATAAAGACTGCAGGGTGCATTTTTGTAAAGGGCGCATGAAAAATCGTGTTACATAGAGAGATGGATGCGCCCTAGGCGCGCATAGATTTTTCATGTTGCATTGGGATTTGGTGCACCCTTTGGCGCATGTATGGTTTGTGTAACAGAAATTTTCGTGTGCCAAAGATAACATGGCGCGGTACACAAAGGGTCTACACAACATGATGTTGTTGTAATGGGGAATGCGCTTGCACTTCAAGGCTTTGTACTTAGCGTGGGTAAAGGCGATGTTGCGCAGATCTTTGTCTTTTCGAGTTTCAATCACCCTCAGAGGGGTTTTTTACAAGGTTTAGCTTCTCTTTTTTCTTCTAGCAGGGTTACTTGGGTAATGAAATGGCTTAACCAGAGGGAATTTGAAACGTGCTTTCAAACAACTTCCTCTACCAGCAGATCTGGAAAGAGGGGGAGGAATATGGAAATATAGTACGGGAAGGCCATTTCAATACTTCATTTCAAAACCAAATCAACAAGCACACAAAGAACCGAAAACGTAAAACACATGAAAGAGATAAGAACCTCTTACCCGGATAAATAGTGAAAAACGTGCAACGGGTCCACAACGTGTTGAAAATGACAGGCGGAGGCTTGTTGACAGTCGGGAATATGTAAAAAGATGTGATGCTCGGTGTGAAAATGACATTCGCAGCGCACAAATACATATATATATAGGTGAGCTAGTCATAAATGCGCCACCAACTTTGAAAGGGCACATGAAAATTACTGCGACATAGGAAATCATGCGCCTTTGGTGCACCAAAAGTTGTGTCGTCATGAGATTATGTGCACCTTTGGTGCACCAAAAGGTAGTGCAACAAAAGTTGTGCTAACATGAAGGCGCATGCGCCTTGCGCACGCAGTGGGAAGACTCAACATATAAGGCGCGCCAAAGGTGTGTTGACACAGAAAATATGCGCCAAAGGCTTTAAAGGGCGCACCAAAAGTTGGTGTTACATAGTAATTCCATGCGCCCAGCCAAAAAAGACCAAAAAGACTAAGTTCGGAAAACCAGATTTCCCGAAAAGGGATTTTGCAACATTCGAGTGCAAGGGATCCCTTACGAGGGATTGGGACAAAATTTTCGGTATGGTTATCCGTAAAATTGCCCTTATCGATTTTACTGGGATAACACTACGTATTATAGAATGTACCCAACATGATAGTGGTGAGATATGGTGTGCCTCAACTATGTGACCTAACCCTTTGTTGATTGAAACCTTTGCATGCAATGCTTGAAGTGACTTTGCTCTTATTAAAACATGGTTTGATGACCTTTACATGCTTAGAAATTGATGAAACTAAACTCTTTGACTTTGTTGAGTGCTTTAAACTTGTAATATGGACTACTCTAGATGATGTGCAACTGATTTGGGAATATTTAAGAACCCTTTGAGTACTTTTGGAATGATATTTGCAATAAGAGCTTGTAAGAGTGCTAAATGAGTTATAAAGTGATAATGACTTGCTTATATAATCTTATGTAGATGAAATATTCTAATAAGGCTGACCCTAACAAGATGAAATGACCTAAAGAATAATTTTAAAATGAAATCAAAGTTGATGAATGTAAAGGGGCGAGACTATACAAATCGACCAAGACCAAACCTCACATCTTAACCCTTCCATACATTTTCAAACTGGAGAGATGAAACTCAAACTGAGTGTCGTGTCATGAATATCGATGTTTAATGATTCTTTGATTAAATAATATTCTCAAAACTAACTATAGAGCAAAGTGTAAAGATACACAAGTTGTAGAACAACTAGAGAGATGAGGAGATTGGATTCTAAATGTGATCTCTTGTCTTAGCAAGGGAACATGGTCGAACTTGGCATTGCACAAGGACAAGTTACCAAATTTTAGTGCCTACACTATTTCAAATACCTTCTTTGTGATGTTTTTACTTCTTTGCGAAGTTTAGACAGTTGTTGAATTAATTACCATATCAATGCAACGTCAGATGTATTGTGGAGATGAGATAGCGAATTGACCAAATCTAACTTCAGTTAAAGTCAATCCCCATGTCCCCATTGCTATCGACTTATTTCAAAAGATATGTTTTCCAAAAGATAGAGTTTAATGGGTTTTGATGGGCATACACGTGTTTTATATGTATTTTGATTGGGGTCGCTGATTACTCGTATAAAGAATAGCCATCTTCAAAATTTCTAATTCTAATTTTTTCTTCCATATCCTAACCAAAATAAGGGTAACAAAGGTCATGTCACTTTTAAGTCCAATGGAAATTTATATAAATGTGATGTAAAAGTTTTGTTTAATAAATACAAAGCTTAATATATGAAGAATATATGTTCTAAAATTATAACATAAAAAAGAAGAAGACAACAATTGCACATTTCACCTCATATTATTTGTGTAATATTTGTTGCTAACATTATAACATAAAACGAAAAAAAAACAATTGCATAGTTCACCTCATTTTATTTGAGAATAATGCAAAATTTTGTAAGGTATTTAGACATTTTTAGTCATTTTAGATGTCAAAAGACACCCACTCTTAAAATATGACCGTTATAATTGATGGGGAAAATATAATTTAAATGTCTATATGACATGTATACTCAAATTTTAACCGTAAAATATATATATATATATATATATATATATATATGTGTGTGTGTGTGTGTGTGTGTGTGTGTGTGTGTGTGTATGTATGTATGTATGTACATACATACATACATTCATATACATATATTACTAAATTACTAAATTTATAATAATTAAGAAAATTGTTAAATTAAATTTTACACTACATATTATGAATTACGACAATTAATATGAACAAAATGGAAACATTACGAAGTAAAGTAATAAAAATATCTTAATTTATTATGAATAAATTATAAACATTTTAATATCTCATTGATAAAATAGAAACATCTATAGTTTAGTTTAATTTGATTTGATTTTCTTTGATTTTTCATTGTTTGACTTCTTACAAATATATATATTAAACTACAAACATTTAATTTGAGATTTTGTAAGAAAGGTGAAACTTGCATATTGACCTTGGTGTAAGTTGGAACTCATTTTCTACAAAATTGCAAGTTTGTATTAGTGAATCCTTTCAATTTTTGTAATAATTTTTGTCTTTTTAATTATAATTTAAAATAGTATTTTAATGCTCTCACAAACATCAATGGTATTTTTAGATATTTTATTTGATTAGTGGAGATACAATTGATTAGTGTATAATTGATATTTATGAAAATTAATTGTATCTGTGATAAACTATGAAATTGATTAATGTAGCATTGTTTTTGTTGGTTTATAATTTTACAACAAAGACCCAACAATTTATAAAGATCTAGTTTGTTTAAATCATTTAGATTCAATCAATTAGAGAATCCCACATAGATTTGTAATTATAATACAATTTAAAAATAGAATCTATATTACGTAAAAAAGCCACCATCAATTTTTTTTTTTAATAAATACCGGCTTTGACTTAAAACTTTTATTATTAATTATCTAAGTGTCCATGTTGTTCCTCTACAAAGAGGAGTAAGAATGATTAAATAGACATGTTTTGGGTTAACAATGGAATGAGTAATAAACTAGTTAGGTAATCTTATGTCTTCAACACGCAATAATGGGATCTACGAATCTAAGGCAAAGAAGGCCCTCCTAACCTGAATCGGTGTGATAGATCATTCAACGAGGATAGCTGCTCGAAGGCTCCAATCAATATCGAGCTCTACCGTGATCCGATCTATGGGTTATGGGATACGGAAGATGACTTATGGGTGCTTCATATATATCTCCCGACAAGGTCATGAAAATGGAATGGCTAAATGTGTAGTGGATCTTTTGGTGTTTTATGGATGATTCTCTGTCTAGTCCAGAAATCTTTAGCTTGATTAGCTGCTACGTTTAATAATGATAGTTGTGTGATAATGTCTGGTGGAAGTGGAGAGGACCTAAACACCAACGCGTTCGCAAGTTGGTGTCAATATTTGATTGATTTGTAGGCCCGTTGGGTTATGGGACCTGTGGATCACAACCGTAAGTTCGTGGTTGTTGTGGACCTCCTATGGTCATATGAAGAGTCAACCCCTGATTCCGAGTATCCAGTAATCGTATGCCTTTTCGGCCTCTACGTTTAGAACTAGAAGTTGCACGATTTTCTCGAGTACCTAACAGGTGTTCTAGCAACTTGGATACGTAAGCTAGTGTCTATATCAATGAGGAGGTCTCCCCATCTCGGTCAGGGGACTAGTGGATCACCGAATGTTTTCTCTCTTTCAGGTCCTTCTACAGTCATACATGGATATCTATCAAGGCAGTCTATAATTTGGCTGATTTGACCAAAACGTGTGTGCTTTGTCATCTTCTATGTTTAATCCTCTTAGTTATGTGCTGATTTCTTGTAGGTCTGTTGTTGTTCGAAGACCTGAATTCTGAGATTTTGGTCTATGTCAGTTAATGCTACAACAAGATTTGGGTTGAGGCATGATTGGCTCAAAAACGTATTCCCTGGGCTCCCTAGGTCCCGTGATTGTCATACAAGATCAATATAAACCTAACTGAAATGAAATAAACTAATTATGCAAGATATATCTACAACATATATATATATATATATATATATATATATTTTATTCTATTTTTTGTATTTTTGATAGAATTTTTAATAGAATTAAAAGAGAAACTAATCTAATATATTCAGAAAATGACAACTAATCTAATAACAAAATTAAAACAAGCAAGGTAGCCCGGTGTAGCTACTTGCTTGTGCAGTTGTGAGTTTATCCTAAATAACTAGATAGCTGATTAACTTAATTGAAAGACTCTCGATCCTACCTCAGAAGTGAGGAATGAATCATAGTTTCTGAGAAACTATCAATCCCCACAACTTCCCGGCAATATCGAAAATGAAATTTAACTGAAATGAAATAATTCACTACTCTATTTGATATGTTTTAACTAGAACTTTGACAGATAAAACCTGAATTTACATAATAGTGGCGAATCCAATAGTGTATGACTTTGTCCCCTCATAATGATCTCCTCATTCCTTCATGTTCACGTGAATCTAGAAGAGCGTGTATATGCTAGCATCAATAGAAGAAGGTATTTGAACAATGGCAGCTTTGGATATAGACCGAATATAATGCGAGTAGGAGAGGGACAACGCAAGTGACAGAGCTTGGCATGTATGCAATTCCTAGCGGGATTTATTATGGGAATACAACACAAGTGTACCGAGAGATTCTAGAATCTACCTTCTGTGAAGAACACAACCTGCAACTCTAATGGATTCAATCTACAAATGACACTACTCTACTCTAAACTAATTTGTATGAACAACAATGAACAAGACTGAAGCAAGAAGATCGAATGGCTTCTAACAACGAAAGGAAAACTAGCATGGATGCAAAACATGAAAACAAAATGAATTCTAAGCAAGAAATTGAAAGACTAAACAATGGAAATGAGAAGTTGAGGGGCCATTTGCTTGAAAACAAGCTGGCTATTTATAGATTTCACATTCACCCAAAGGTGATTCCTATTAGAACTCTTTTACCATTAAACAATGAAGAAACACTATTCCAGGGAACATAAAACATTAATACGAGCTAAGGCGGTTGAGAAAAGTTGGTAAATGTTGAAAAATTACGTAAGTCACGATCAAAAGAACGTGCTGGAGAATGCGTGAAGGACCGGACCGCCCCCAGGTAGGGTGGCAGGTAGGACAGCCGCCGCTCAAGGCAGGCAAGTGTTTATCACTGAAGGTCAAAAAGCTTAAAAAGAAAGGCAGAGGATAAAGCAAAGTACACAAAGCTTAGACAAGGTGTTTGGGATGCTAACATACACTTGTGAGCTTTCCTAGATTCCAAACACCTTATGAGGTGACCTGTATCATCATTGGGGCATGTGTAACATCGTTCTCGGCGGTACAATACCCTACAATTTTGGGTACGTACATATTGCCCCCTGAGAAGTGTTTTAACCATGAAGAGGCGTAAAATGGTGGGTCCGAGTATGGCGGTCCCAAAATGGGAAGCTAGAAATTATACCTGACACGCCCGTGTGTCGAAATGTCGCCATCCAAGTTCCCGCTACCTGCAAAATGGAAAGAGGACTCAAGTGCAGATAGATAAAATAAATCAAAAAATAAATACTAAATTAGTATGAAATGAGGACTTACCATTTGCATGGGGATAAGAACTTACCTCCGTCGCTCTAAACCTATGAAAGGGGCATTCAAAATGAGTCAAAACACCATATATATATATATATATATATAATATATATATATATATATATAAGCTTATTTTCCTATTCATTTACATGTGTCGATTTGATAGTTTTTGAGCTCTGGGACCCACGGTGATGGTTTTCAATGAGAGTATAGTCAAACATTCATATCGAGATAGCGATCATGCCTCCACGAGCAGAACCTCGACCCGCGAGATCCCAGGTTAGTTCTTCTTGATTTAACATTTTGCACCCAAAATGTTAAAATGATGAAATCTTTGTTATGGGGGGTTATTTTTAGAAATGTTAGTTTTAAATGTGTCTCTTAGGGGGACGCCTAATGGGTAGGCTTTCGTTTTAGCTAAAATGGTCAATTTTTTTGCATTTTTAAGCATTTTTAGGGCATGCGACCCATTTGTAGTCACGGGACAGGACCGCCACCCTGAGCAGGGCGGCGGTTATAGGACCGCCACCTTTTAAGGTGGTGGTTATGGAACCGCCACCCTGCTCAGGGCGGCGGTCCTCTACAGAGTGTTAAAACAACACTATTTTGAGTTTATTTTTGCATTTTTAGTATTCCTACTTGCTTTAATGATTTTTCCAATGCAATCTTGACACTAACTTGCTTCTTTTTACGTGTTTTTTGGTGTTTTGCATAAGAAGGAAGAGTACATTAGATGGAGCCGAGAGAGGGAGTGTGATTGCTTCCAGCAGTGTTAGATGCACTCTCTCAGCCGAGCAGATACTCTCCGTGAGGGCAGTATATTGAGGATCGCACGGGTCCCCCACGTCAGACCTCCACCACATACTATGTGACTTATTTTCTTACTGGGATGCAGATCAGAACACCTTCCGATTTCCAGTGTTAGGGGTGAGTGGACCATCACCCTAGAGGATGTCTACCACATTTTGGGAGTCCCACATCGGGAGGAGACTTTCATTTGATACAAAGAAGATCCAAAGCTCAGTGACTCAATGGGCCACCTATATGGGAGACGCAGTTGTCTCCACTAGTTCAAGAAGGGGGTGAAGGTCCGTTCTAT
Organism: Taxus wallichiana var. yunnanensis; assembly: GCA_018340775.1. Lineage (NCBI taxonomy): Eukaryota > Viridiplantae > Streptophyta > Pinopsida > Cupressales > Taxaceae > Taxus > Taxus wallichiana. Next base: position 758,230,104 of record CM031241.1, read on the forward strand.
TCCCGGCTTGCCCATCCCTCTGATCCCAAAGCCATTATGGGCATCCTTGCTTCGAGATTGATCGGGGACAAGGGAGGGGATACTTTTCTCTACTGTTGGGCCCCCATCATCGCACAAATTGAGGCACATGGTCGATTTATGCCTGGGGAGCCGATATACTTGGGACCACCTATCACGACTTATACAGGGTGGTTCGATTATAGGGACAGTCGCTGAGCCATCCGACCTTAGTTATGAGCTGGGTCTATGAGCGCATTATCCCTTATGGGAGAGGCGTAGAGGTGGAGGATCCCGGGCCGTGAGGGCAGCGAGGTGGACAGGGATGACAGTTCTTAGAGCACCCCACCAACCAGTTGCTTCCCTGACTACTGGATATGGAGGCCACACCTTATCGTGCCATGGCAGGGGTCAGGGAGGAGACCTTTACTTTGATTTCCTACTCTACTACAAGGCAAGCTTGTGGACAAGATGGGGAAGGTAGAGACACACCCCTTCGATCGAGTGCCTCAATGCTTCAGCCTTGCTTATATTGATATGCTTCCCCCAATGGTGCCAATGTTTAGATCAGTTCGGGAGGCTAGGGAGGTCCTAGAGGCCGGGTTGGACTGTTGTTACTCCTGGCATCCCTATTGCAGCTAGGAGGGTGGTACACGCACTCGAGAGAGAGCCGGTGCTCCTCAGGCACCTTTACTTCGGATTGCCACCGTCCTGCCCATAGCAGTGATGATCCCATTGATATAGACTCCGAGTCTGAGGAGTTCACAGGGGGAGAGATGGAGGAGGAGACCGAGGACATGGAGATCAGTGAGTCGGGTGGGGAAGAGGATAGCGATCCCGAGTGGCATGACACTCAGGAGATCCTACAGCCGAGAGGGCAGAGCAGAGTGCACGAGAGGGTGACTCTAGTCTCAGAGGAGTTACTTTCAGACCTAGGTGGAGAGGATGAGTCCGTGGTAGGATGCCATGTTGCCCTAGATGTAGGAGGGGGACACTGCAGTAAGTGGCAGGCATCCATGGCAGGTGCACGGATCCCAGAGATCCTTCTTGGAGGCCCGAGATCCGAGTGAGTTATCACTCTTCTTTTGATATTTGTTTTAGCTAGAATTGCCTTAGTTGCTATCTCTCTTTTTGTTCATCCTTGGTTTCACCTTTTGATTATTTTCTAATTTGTTTTCTCCTTTGCTTGCAGAGACTCATTGATGAGTGGCGAGACTTGATTCACTGGGTATGTACTGACACCCTGTTGCTCCCCACGGAGAAGACTCGTGCTGAGCTATCCGTGATGCAGGGGAGCCTTCAGCAGCCGGTAGGCATACCGATGTTTTTCCCCTATCTGGCACGTGGCCAAGATCATGACTTCCTCCATGCCGAGGTAGCCGGGTATAGGGCTGCAGAGCGCCTGATGAGGAGGAGCCATTCTCATAGCGAGACTACAACTATTGTTCGGGACCGCGAGCCCTCAGTGCACTCAGAGCACCGGCGTAGCCGGAGTCCTAGACGTGATCGTGCGCCTTCTGAGGGATCCCATAGGGATTGAGAGGCCACTTGGCTCTTTTTGTAGTGACTCTTGTTAGGTTGTTTATACGAGTATTTTGTACTTTTCGGGCTCATTGAGCATTTTGACCATGCCTAGTGCATGATGGCATTGTATATGAAACCTGATTATATATATATATATATATATATATATATATATCTCTTTGGATCTAGACTCTTGGTATCTTGAATTTTGTGACTCATTTTCTAAATGTGTTTTAGATGTTTTTAGAATATTTGCTTTTCATGTTTCTAGAATGTATGCAATGGACAACAAATGATAGTAAATAGAATGTTTTACTCTATATGTTTTTTGCATGTGTTGATATGAGATGATACTAACATATGGTAGTACTGAACTTTTGAACTCTTTGGGCAATGTTTGTAATTCCTTCTTATATTGGAAAAATGTGATGAATGCATAGTGATAAAGAGATGAACTTGCCCCAATCCCAAATCCACGCAACTAGTAAGACGCGAGGGCTCAACACCAAGAATTAGGAAGGGCACAAGTTGTATGAGTTTGATTGAATGGAATGATGAGAGACAGAAAAACCAAGAACAAGAACCAAATTTGGACCTACACACCCACCCTACTCAGAACTACTACCAAGCTTAGAAGGCCACTTACTTTTCAGTTTATCTAGACTTAGATTCATAAATGGCAACCTGGTTGACAAAATCTAGTTTTGAGGATTTGATCTCTTTGGAATTTGGATGTTTGGATATTTGCTTTCTCTTAACATAATTTGACTTGTGTTTTTAGCATACCAAGATTTGTTAGTTTGTGTGACTGGACCCCCCACACCCTACCTCACGCCACTAGTAAGAAGCATGGGTTTGTCACCAAAGGCAAGATACAGGCGAGTAAGGGCACTTCTTTCCTTTCCCAACCTCACATCACCAGTAAGAGATGTGGGCTTATCACCGAAGGTTGATGGGGCAAAGAAGTGTGTAAAATAAAATATTTTGTTTGCTTGGTGCTTTTGATTTCATTTGATTTTGACATTTCTGATCTATGACTTTGGGATATCCTTTCATTCCAAGAGATTTTAAGAGGGATAGATGTGACACCAAGAAGCTTCCAAAACAGACCATGGGCAAGGACAACTTCACCTAGTAGAAAGAAAGAGCAAAGCCAAGTATGCAGGTCTTGGTATGGTTTCCATCAATGTTTGTCTCATCAAATTGATGAGAAGATTTGAAAATATTTGATGATGTTTGAAGAGATGTGATATGAATATTTTTTCCAATATCTTCATAAATTTGTAATGATTTTTTTAAGAGTAAGCTCCTGACTATCATTTTTACGAAATGGATAGAATGAAGCAGCTAAAAGACTAATGTAATGTAGGTAGCTATAATGTACTAGCAATGACTTTGATGTTTTATGCATAAAACCACTTAAGGTGCAAGGAATTGACAGTTTCACCAAATTCCTCACCTTCTAGTGTGCACAAGAGATACGCACCATTTCCGTAGTCCTTCATGACTCGGTATGGGCCCAACCATTTGGGCCGAACTTTCTTCCTTCACCGGTTTTCTTATCGATCCGGCTGTCTAGTCTTAGAACTAGATCTCCTTCATATATTTCTCACTCATAGACTTTTTTGTTATACTACCGCACATCCGGTCAACATAGGCTCTATGCCATTGTTCGGCATTTAACCTGGCCTCATCAAGGCTTTCTAGTTGAGAGAGGCATGCCTCCCTATAAGCTTCTTCATCCGTAATCCTCAGTAATGAGATGCGGAGACTGGTATTTCAACCTCAAGTGGGAGAACTGCTTCTACTCCGAATACCAACGAGAAAGGAGTTGCTCCTGTTGGTGTTCTTATTGAGGTTCTGGTGGGCCCACAAGGCCGGATATAGTTTTAAATGCCAATCTCGCTTGTTCTCCTTGACTGTTTTGAGGAGAATAGCTTTCAACGTTTTGTTTGTCACTTCACCGCCATCATCGCTTCGAGGGTAGTAAAGAGAGGTCATGTGATGGTTTATCTTGAACTTGCTACATAGCTCACGAACCTCATCATTCTTAAAGGACGTGCCATTATCTGAGATAATGACTTGTGGGACACCATACCTGCAGATAATTTGGTTCAAAATGAATTTGGCAATCACCGAACCTGGTACGGTGAGAGGCATGGCCTCCACCCATTTGGTAAAATATTCCATGGCTGTGATTATAAAATTATGGCCATCGGCCATGAGGAGGGAGAGAATTTCCTATCAAGTCTAGACCCCACGTGGAGAAGGGCCACGAGTCACTATTGGTCATAGGATCAGTGCCGCATGTGAATCTCGTGAGAGAATTCTTGACATTTGTGGCACTTACGTACAAATTCCACTACATCATGTTCGAGAGTGGGCCAAAAATAGCCCATCCGATGTATTTTGTGAGTGGTGGCGTGACCACCGAAGTGGCCCCCACATATCCCACTATGGGATTCATGAAGAATCCTCTTGGATTCTTCTATGTCGACGCATCTTAGAAGCATGTCGTCAAAGGCTCTACGATAGAGTACTTGGTCTAAAACAACATATTTAGTGGTAATAATGCGTAACCACCTTCTTTGTTGTGACGTGGCACTTTCTGGTATGTATGGTCCATGATAAAATTGATGATATCAATATACCAGGGACATGTAGAAATGGGGGTCCTGTTTCGACAAAGTATACACATTCATCGGAAAGTCTAGATCTACCAGCTCACCTCCATCTAGTGGATTGTCAGCTAACCAGTCTGCAATGATTTGTCCTTTAATGGATTTTTGGTTTACGAATGTTAACTCAAATTCTCCCATTAGGGTTATGAAATGGCCAACCTTTTTAGATAAAGATCCTTGTGTGAGAAATGTTCGTAAATGGTCTGTCTTTACAATGACCCTTGTTTCCTAGGTTTAACATGTAATGTCTCAAACATTTTGTTGCAAAAATTATGGCAAGGCATTCTCTCTCTGCCTATGTGTAACGTGTTTCATAATCGAGCAACGTTCGGCTAATGAAATAGATCACGTGTTCTCGTTTGTCATCGTCTTCTTGAGCCAAAGCATGCAGGCCAACGAGACATGAGTGGCTCGTGAGTATAGGATCAAAGGGCGGTCTGGCTTGGGAGGCATTAGCGTGGGTGGTGACAACAAGAAGTGCTTAACTGCTTCAAGGCCTCATTGCAATCTTCAGTCCAATCGACGCTATAATCTTTCTTGAGTAGATTGTTGATTGGATGAATGGAAAAGCTTAAATCGGGATGAACCTTCGATTGCACCGAGTTTCCCAAGAAATGACCCGATTCCGCACTCATCCAAGGTGGGATCATTTCAGAACAACCCGTATTTTGGGCAGATCAACATCAATCCCTCGTGAAGATATAATGTATCCTAGAAGTTTGCCTCCTGTTACACCGAACACGCACTTCTCTGGGTTTAATGTGACACCATACTCAATTAGTCGTGAGAGGATGATACAGAGCACTTCCGATGATCACAAAATTTTCTTGCCTTGCCAACAAGTCATCCACATATGATTCCACAATTTTATGGATAAGATCATGGAATATATAAGTCATTTCCTACTGATACGTAGCACCGGCGTTCTTAAGACCAAATGGCATGACAACATAACAATAAGTTCCCAGGAGTTATAAATGTGGTTTTGGCTTGATCTTGTTCAGATATTTTAATCTGATTGTACCTTGAGAACCCATCCATGAGGGACAACAGTTCAAATCTAGTTATTGCATCAACGATAACGTCAATGGATGGTAATGGGAAATCATCCTTGGGACAAGCTTTGTTAATATCCCGAAAATCTATACAAATGCGTATCTTCCCATTCTTTTTGAGGATGGGAACGATATTAGATACCCATTGTGAATAGTCAACGGGCTTGATGAATCCTACTTGGAGAAGTTTTACTACTTCCTCTTTTACCATGAGAGCCACTTTTGGCTTCATTGGTCTTGACTTCATTTAATTGGCTTCACATCTGGTTTAGTGATGAGATTATGTACCGCAACTTGTGGTGCGATACCCGTCATTTCTTTATAATTAAATGCAAAAGCCTTTTGATGTTTTTTGAGGATTTGGGTGTGTATTTCTATTTCTTCTGAGTTAACGAGGATCCCAACTTCAAAATTCTTGGTTCTTCCTCCATTCCAATGTTTATGTCAATGGTTTCTTCTATCAAAGAAGTGTTACCTTCTTCAAATTCAGGTGGGGCTGAGGTAGTTCCAAGCTTTCTCCATTTTCTATCTCGTAGATATCGAGATCCTTCTATGGAGGAGACTCTACCATGGGATTTCCAAAGTAGGAAGAGGAGTGTGGTATTAGGGAAAGATCAACTATACAGTGAGCAAGGTGTAGCTCTACATAGGCATTTAGATATTCGAGAGTGACTTTATCACTGTCAACATGATGTAAGATAGAAGACTCATTCTCAGCTGTATGTGTTAGAAGAGGGTTCATTGATATTTTCTTCACCAATGGTTCAGTATGAAGTGATACCTTGAAACTTGTATCTTCCAACTCATTACTTGGGGTAAAACGTGAAGCTGAGGTCATATTGAATCTCGGGAGAAGGTTCTGTTCTCGTGGATTGCCTCAATGGATATGAAGTCAACTTTGCTTAGATCTAATACCGTGTTTTATAGAGTCAGTAAGTGCTCACTCTAGTCTCTCATATACTTCAGAGACTTGGTTTCAGAAACTAATCGCGAGTCTCCTAACACTCGATGTCATTAACACCGATCCTTTTGGCTATGATGAGGCCAAGGAGGAGGGCTTCGTATTCAAAGCGCACATTGTTTGTACATTCAAAGTTTAACTTAAAAGCAAAAGGTAGGATCTTTCCTCAGGAAGTAAAGATCACACCTGCCCCGCTCCATAAAACATCTAGCTCCATCAAGTGGAGAGTCCAATATTTACTAGGAAAATGGATGTCAGGGACATTCTTTGCATCTGCTTTCTTCTATTTCAAGCATACTTCTACCATGCAAAGTTCCTCTCACTGAAGAGAACCAACTCCTAGGGTACATCCCATACCGTGGAATCAAATGGTAGGAAAATTGGTAGATCTTGTTCCAAAGAATTCAACAATTTTTGCAATAGTTCCTAATGACACTATTTCTACAATGTTAGCTTCATCCTTGAGGGCTGGGATGCCCTTGACTAGGTTCGTAATTTCTAGTTCTCACATAGGTATTAATTTTTCTTCCGGTTTTGAGTCGATTGGTTTGTTAAGTTGGTTTGTTGGGAGTTCAAACTCGAGTGAATGCACCTGGTCTTTTCTTCAGTCTCATGCTAGGTGTATGTCAATGGTTTTGGGTCACCTTTTGCACGAATATCTTTCCTAGGTGTAAGAATCTTATTTCCTGGAATAACGTAGAAGGGATTGCTTTCATGCGATGTATCCATGGTCGACCGAGGATCATATTATAGTTGGTTTCCTGATCTATGATATAAAACTCTATGAGGATTGTCTTGGGTCCTAAGGTGACCGGTAATATTATAGTCCCAATCAAGTAGCTTTAAGGCTATCATAACCTCTTAGCGTATTTCTTGTCAGGGAACAGCTTTGTTTCTCCATATCCTAGCTTTTGAAGGAAAGAGAAGGGGACAATGTTAACTACTGCCCCATCATCAACCATTACATGTTTAACGTAATTATTATAAACCCACACCTATAAATGCAAGGCCGATCACCTCTACGTGTAATTTCAGCATCTATTGCATTTTGTTTATGTCGAATATAAACTCGGTATCCCTATCTAGCTGCCCTGAGGGTGGATATCGAAGTCTATATGGTTTACTTGTGTTTCGGGAGGTGGAGTGATGTTAATTAAATGACCTAGACCTAGTGCTTCTAAAAGAGCAGCCCTATGGGTAGGAGAGTTTTTCAACAAGTCCAAAAAGGAGATGTGAGAGAAGGTCTTTGTTAAGTCATTAATTAAATCATAAGCACCTATGGGTTTTACCAACATTTGTTGAATGTTATCTGCTCTAGTGGATAGATTGGATTTGGTTGAGAAGAATATTCTCGTGCTCTTGTTATGGCTTCTACGTGCAGCTCAGTATCTAACTCCACTAGACCAACTATCTTGGTTCGTGGCTGATTTCCTAATTGTGGTGCGACAGGTGGATTTAGTGAAGTTGAGGCTTCATGATCATTATTTCCTATCATTACACCTTTGTTCATCCCATTTGGATTTAATTTATTATTGTTATTGTGATTTGGAAGTGGATCATTGAAGATCTTAAGAGGTGCGTTTTGAGGGGAAACTGCCCCTGTGAAAGTATTTGGCATAGGTGTCATAGAATCTGTTAAGAACATATCTATGAAGAGTTGTCTTTGTTCTTCTAGAAAATGTTGCATGAACTTATTGTAATCATGGCAAGTCCTAGTGTCATGGCCTCGAATTTTGTGGAAACCACAATACGAGTTGGGATTATAACTCCTAGGTTGTTGGTTTGGCACGTGTTGTGGTCCAAAACTCTGATTAAACTATTGACTATTAGGATTAAAGTTTTGCGTTTGTTGCCTTTGGTTTTGGTTTTGATATCCAGTTGAGTTTTGACTTGGACCCTGTGTCTGGATCTGCCGTTGTTGTTGTTGTTGTTGTTTTGTCAGGGATGATTAAAATCCACCGCGTTGATTGTTGGGGTAAAATTGTTGTTTCGTTGATTGTTAACTAGTGGTGGAACATTTACAACGTTTGCTTTTTTAGTTTGGTCAGTCACTCCATCTGTTGTCACTCCATGGTTTTTGTTAAGGATTTTAGGTCCTTGATTGGTGTTTGTGGTAGTAGGATAAGTCGTAGTGTTTTGGTTGGGGATGATTAACCTCCCATTTGTTCCATATGTCTTATGACCGCTATCTATTGCAGCTTGATCTATTCGAGAGCGCTCTCTAAGCACTTCATCATAAGTTCTTAGTGGGAACTTCTAGACTTCTTCCTTTATCTCTCTCGAGAGAATGAAGGAATAAATCACATAGTTCCATCCGATCCATGTTTGGAGCGCTGTCAAGAATAGAGGACTCGTACGCCATCTTTGATGAAATGAGCAATGATTCATTGTGTTCTTGCTTAATATGCAAGAATTCCCGATTCTGTTCTCAACAATTTGTTCATGTCGAACGCTTTGATGAACTCTCAAACGAGTTGTTTAAATGAATGTATCAAGCTTCGTATTCTCAATACCAATCGAGGGCGATACCCTCTAAAGTTTTGGGGAATATTTTAGCAACAACTCCATCCCAAGGGAGCAGTTCTCGAATGGCTATGGCATAGGCCTTAATATGTGCATTCGGGTCTCCCTCCCCTTTATACTTGGGTAGATCGGGGAGAGGTCTTGGAAGCATGACACTTCGTATAGTGAAGTCTAAAGGTTCTTTCAAATATTCTGAATAAGTCCCTATCGCATAGGTTTCGACCATTGATGGTGCTTGCTGAGGGGGTGGAGGTGGAATGGGTTGTTGATATGGCATAGCATATGTATTTGCAGGGGCATAAGGAAATCCCTGTGTTTGAGAAAACATGCCGGGAGAAGAGAACATATCTCCCTGTGGTGATTTGGAATACATGTTTAAGTATGGAGGAGCATTGCTTAGGAATGGGTTGTTTTGTACTAAACCGGGAGGTATTATATTCTCAACTGGAGCGGCGTTAGAAAACACGGTTCTAGTTGGCATTTTTTTATAAGTACTGAGGAGGCATGCCCAACGTGCATGTTCCTATGAGGAGGTCTACTTGGCTGGGATGATGTGGAGGATTGGAAGTTCCTGCTTGCATGAACTATGAATTTTGATTTGTCTTGAGCAAGTTCCAACCCTCTAACCTTCTCAACTAAGGCTGAGATGACCTCGTTTGGTGAAGACACGGTATTTTTCCTTAGTGGCGTTGTTGTATATCTTGAGGTTGTATAGGCATATGGTACCTTGCTATGAATTGATCGGTGCCTTGCCAAGTTTCACCGAGGGCATTTCCTATAGGTGGAGGAATGGGGGTGTTTTCTTGGAACGAGACCTCGGGTTGTGTTTGCAAACCTCCTATAGGTGGGTACATATTTTGAGAGCGTTGTTCACTCCTAGCATAACGTGCTAAGTATTCGTCATCTAAAAATAGATATGGATCTGACTGTCTACTAATTTGTGGTCTAAGCAACACCCGAGGAGATGAACCAGATTCTCCAATGAGTGTCATGTTGTTTGAGCCTGAAGGCTCTGGTTTGTTGTGCATTTGAGTGAGCTGATCCAACTCCTCTATTTGGAAAGAAGAACTATATCTAGTCCTTTGAGGCGGAGTTTGTGTTGAAAATCGTTAGTTGAATAGTTGTCACCCCATGCTGAGAGCGAGGGTGATGGTTGTCTATTTAATTGATCGTAGTATGCTTCAAGACCTAGGAGAGGTCTGCCATATGCATCGTATCCCGACATATTCGGGGGGTATATGAATACCCGTAGAATAATGGGAAAGAGCGAAGGTGGATGAAAGAAATGAAAACAAAAGAAAGAGGAATATTAGTTTGTTTCACAATTTTGTTGGTGAAGCTGATGTGAAGGCTAATGAGGTGGAAAAGATGAAAAGTATACTAATTGGAAGAACAAGTAGAAATATGACTTTGAACCAGAAAGTAGGAAGTTCACGTCGTTCACCAATTTTGTTGGTGAAGCTGATGTGAAGGCTAAAAGGGGTGGAAAAGATGAAAAGTATATTAATTGGAAGAACAAGTAGAAATATGACTCTGAATCAGAAGGTTGTGTGTTCGATTCATGTCTGGGTTCACCAATTTTGTACAATGGAAAAGTGACATGCGAGCATGGGAATCTACAAGTAACTCTTCCTCACACTCGACCTCCCAGGTCATGCCGAGACAAATGGGTGGGGATGGAATACACGTGGGGTGCAGATAAACTAGTTAGGTAATCTTATGTCTTCAACACACAATAATGGGATCTGCGAATCTAAGGCAAAGAAGGCCCTCCTAACTTGAACCGGTGTGATAGATCGTTCGGCGAGGATAGCTGCTCGAAGGCTCCAATCAATATCGAGCTCTGTCGTGATCCGATCTATGGGTTATGGGATACGTGGAAGATGACTTGTGGGTGCTTCGTATATATCTCCCAACAAGGTCATGAAAATGGAATGGCTAAATGTGTAGTGGATCTTTTGGTGTTTTATGGACGATTCTCTGGTCTAGTCCAGAAATCTTTAGCTTGATTAGCTACGCTACGTTTAATAATGATAGTTGTGTGATAATGTCTGGTGGAAGTGGAGAGGACCTAAACACCAGCATTCACAAGCTGGTGTCAATATTTGATTGATTTGTAGGCCCGTTGGGTTGTGGGACCTGTGGATCACAACCATAAGTTCGTGGTTGTTGTGGACCTCCTATGGTCATATGAAGAGTCAACCCCTGATTCTGAGTATCCAGTAATCGTATGCCTTTTCAGCCTCTACATTTAGAACTAGAAGTTGCACGATTTTCTCGAGTACCTAACAGGTGTTCTAAAGAACTTGGATACATAAGCTAGTGTCTATATCAACGAGGAGGTCTCCTGCGTTTGGTTATGGGACTAGTGGATCACAACCGAATGTTTTCTCTCTTTCAGTTTCTAGTCATACTATATCTATCAAGGTCCTATAATTTATGCTTGACAAGAACGTGTGTGTTAAGGCACTTCTATGTTTAATCTCTTAAACATATTCCCAGAGGTCTACTAGTTGTCTCGTAAGACCAAATTCTCGAGATTTTGGTCTATGTCAGATCAAACAAAATTTGGTCTATTGCTCAAAAACATATTCCCTGGCTCCTAGTCCCGTGATTAAGATCAATATAAATAATCAAAAACTAAAAATAAACTAATTATGCACACATATATCACACACATATATATATTCCTCTATTTTTTTTATTTTTTTTGATAGAATTTTTAATAGAATTGAAAGAGCAACTAATCTAATATATTCAAAAATGACAACTAATCTAATAACAAAATTAAAACAAGCAAGAGCCCGGCGTAGCTACTTGCTGCATGCGCTTGTGAGTTTATCCTAAATAACTAGATAGGTGATTAACTTAATTGAAAGACTCTCAATCCTACCTCAGAAGTGAGGAATGAATCATAGTTTCTGAGAAACTATCAATCCCCACAGCTTCCCGGAATATCGAAAGTGAAATTTAACCGAAATGAAATAATTCACTACTCTATTTGATATGTTTTAACTAGAACTTTGATAGATAAAAACATGGAATTTGCGAAACAAAGGCAAATCCAAGAGAGTATGACTTTGTCCCCTCAAAATGATCTCCTCGTTCCTTCGTGTTCACGTGAATCCAGAAGAGCATGTATATGCTAGCATCAACAAGAAGAAGGTATTTGAACAATGGCAGCTTTGGATATAGACCGAATATAATGCGAGTAGGAGAGGGACATCGCAAGTGACAGAGCTTGGTGTATGCAATTCCTAGCAGGGATTTATTGCGGGAATACAACACAAGTGTACCGAGAGATTCTAGAATCTACCTTCTGTGAAGAACACAACCTACAACTCTAATGGATTCAATCTATAAATGACACTACTCTGCTCTAAACTAATTTGTATGAACAACAATGAACAAGATGAAGCAAGAAGATCGAATGGCTTCTACCAACAAAAAGGAAAACTAGCATGGATGCAAACATGAAAACAAAATGAGTTCTAAGCAAGAAATCAAAGACTAAACAATGGAAATGAGAAGTCGAGGGGCCATTTGCTTGAAAACAAGCTGGCTATTTATAGATTTCACATTCACCCAAAGGTGATTCCTATTAGAACTCTTTACCATTAAACAATGAAGAAATATTATTCTAGGGAACATAAAACATTAATACAAGCTAAGGCGGTTGAGAAAAGCTGGTAAATGTTGAAAAATTACGTAAGTGCATATATAACATCATTGGGGCATGTATAACATCTGCATTCAAGAACACCTTGTAAGGCGATCATATTTGGGGCATGTATAACATCGTTACGGCTGCTCTGATCCTCTGATTTTGGGTGCGTAATCGTATCCATTCGATCAAAATCCACCCGGCACAATCCCAACTTTATCCCTTATTACGATGCCTCTCGACTTTGCTTGCAGTGAGAATTGAACCACGATGGACTATTTAAGATTCAAGCATCTTCACCATTGAGTCAATAATCATTGGATGATATACATATTTTTGATGTACTTATGAATGTCAAATAACATTGATAATTTATTGGACCGTCACTTAATTGTTTTGTGACATGTAATCTTTTAACGTCACAATCCAAGATTGGTAGCAATATTACTTGCCGAAGTTCACAGGGATAAAAAGGCATGAACAAGAATATCAATAGGTTCACACTGTCTGATAGGTTTCGTCACTAAAGGTCAACAAGCTAGAAAAAGAAAGGCAAAGGATAAAGCGAAGTACACAAAGCTTAGACATGGTGCTTGGGATGCTAACATACACTTGGCAACCTTTCCCGGATTAGAACACCTTGCGGGCGACTGTATCATCATTAGGGCATGTGTAACATCATTCGATGATACGGTACCCTACAATTTTGGGTATGTACAATATCCATTTAGTCAAATCCACCCGGGCACAATCCCAACTTTATCCCTTATTACGATGCCTCTCTGACTTTGCTTGCAGTGAGAATTGAACCCAAAATGGACTTATGAATGTCAATAATCAAGCATCTTCACCATTGAGTCAATAATCATTGGATGATATGCAAATTTTTAATGTACTTATGAATGTCAAATAGCAATGATAATTTTTTGGACCGTCACTTAATTGTTTTGTGACATGTAACCTTTAACGTCACAATCCAAGACTGGTAGCAATATTACCTGCCGAAGTTCGGCAGGATAAAAGGCGTGAACAAGAATATCAATAGGTTCACACTGTACTGAGGCAGTCTCGTGAGGAGGGGGAGAAGATGGGTTCTCCCACTGAATTCTGGGTGGTATTAGTGTTACTTGCGTCGTCTAATCTGCTAACTGGTACTGCTACTGTTGATTCCAACTCTAGAAGAATCACCGAGTTGAAAGGGGGCCTAATGGGGTTGTCTGGGTGGTTCAGCTTTCTGATCTCCACTTCAGTGTACACCATCCAGACAGAGCTCTCTCATTCAGACAGCTTGTGCCTCCCGCTTTGGCCATGATCAACCCTGCTTTAGTGCTCATAACAGGAGATCTTACAGGTATGCATTTTTTTTTTGGTTCTTTTTGTTTCAAATTTACTTTTCTGTATTTTAAAACTGCGGATAAAGGACATGGTATAGCATGAACATGTCTACATTGCTCATAATGTTATGGATTCGAAGGAATGCATCAGGAATTTATTAGATTTTAATATGGGTATTGACTGGATAGTGGTCCGGATTCTGATTCTGGGATGAAGTTAGGATTGGCAAGCCCGACACAGTCTGTGTCAATTCGTGAAAATGGGTTTTCTTGATGGCAATGGAACTGTACTGGGTTTGTTAGATATCAAGTGAACCATGATCAAATATGTTCAAGGGAATTAAGGAAAATTTAATGAGCTGCTTTGTGGTTGGGTCGTGGTATAGTGGTAAATTGGTGGCAGGTTTTCACAAGTTACACTCTGAGGAGCACTTGCCAGCCGGGAATCCTCAGAGTGACTGTCACAAGGGTTCGACCCTTCTTGGGCTAGAAAAAGGGTTCACCGTAATTAAAAGGATAGTTAACATAGGCCTGACTAGAAATATGATAGTTAACACGGGCCTTCGCTGAAGTCTGTCCAAACGGGACTTTCGGATTAGAATTGTCAGGCTTAATTCAGTAGGTTTTAGGTTAGATAAACTGGGTTTGTGGGATAGCACTGGTACCAGGTTAAGTTTGTTTAAAGGAATGCTTCATGAATTGCCGTTAGCAGGAAATTGGCTTGACAGTAAGACCGACAAGCTTAGGCAATTGAAATTGGGATTTTGTTTTGATGGCATTGAAACCATGCTTGAGAGGGGCCTAAGCTCCTGATTTGCCAAATGCATTTCCTAGAAATTAAGAAAAATAGACTGCTATAGCAACAGCTAGAACTACAACTATGGGCGAAAAGGACTGCTATCGCATCAACATCTTTCCAGAGTCAGAACTCTTAACTTATCTTGCAAAACATCCGAGCAGGGTTTTGTGTATTTTAGTATTTGACAGCAGGGTTTTGGAGAATAAAGATTACAGATTAAATCCTTTAAAATGTGTGAAATGCAAGTATGTTTTAAAGAAGAGGTGGCAAGCTTGGTACTTCTGACAAAGACAGTTCTTTTTCGTAATGCTGAAGAATGCCCCTTACTGTTGAAATTATGAAGAGAAACAAGATTGCTACATCAACAATATGCTGCCTCGGACAGAAATATGAAATTATCATGCAAACATCCATGTTTGGGAGGATGAAATCATCCTTCTTCAGAAAAGATGCCTGGTACAGAAAATAAACCATCACCAGACAGTTGAGAGGTGTTTTGCCTTTTTGGCCTTGTGTAGGCCACAGAGCATAGTGCAGGCCCATCAATGAGTCTGATTAGCATGGTAGACTTGGGAGTGCTGCGCAGACTAGGCCAAGTCTTAAAGAAAGAGACAACTTGACAATTTTTTTCCAGATCATTGAACTTGACTTGGACTCAGGAGTTCAAGTAGAGTCTAATAATTGTGATTTTCATTAAACATTTCAGAAGGGACTTTGTGGGAAGTTTGGCTAGTCATATAGCATGTCTCTATGGAATAATCTCTTTCTATACCAATGTTAGATACAAGCCTAATGCTTTGACATACCCTTAGAGCTTGAATACAGTATATGTATACTAACTCTATAACCATCTTTGACATCCGTCCATTATGCTTTAGGTATGGGAAAATTCATTCCTGAAAAGTTCATATGAGATTGAGGAGCTAAGAATGCTACTTGTGTAATTCGACTGGCCACCAAATATTTTCTATCCACTTCCAGGAATGATGAACTAAGTAAGGCTATCCAAATTCAAGTGGTAATCAAGAATCCAGAAATTCAAAATAGGTGTTGTCTTATCCCCATGCAATCATCAGCTATGCATTATAACATTTCAATTAATCAGTCAAACTAGACACAGAGGCTGCTGTTTCAGAACTGTAACTTATAGAACTGTTTTGTCAATTTTATTTCGCTCCTCATAGTCGAGGATGAAGTAGGTTACTACGGTAATGATGGTGACTGTGTTAATATAAACACAGAATTGGAGCCTTTCTACCATCATTGCTTTCAATGTTGTGGATCTACAAATTCTCAATATGGAAAATTTCAACATAAACTGAACCTTGTCTATTATATGAAGTATTAAAATAAATTCTATCTGTAAGCTTGTAGACCTTGACGATGAACCTTTATGAAGAGGAGTTTTGATTATAGAAATGGAAGACACTATCTATTTGCAAAAGGTGGCACAAGGAACAGAGTTGCAAGAACTCCCTCGTTTGTTCCTTTTCTGGTGGCAACTTAACATGATTATAAATGCAAATTGTGGAACTTGTACTCCTAAGACATCAATCTACATTCATAAATTTTCAGTTAGAATACCTACAGACAAGGTTCTGCCTCTACAGTGCCAGTGATTTTGACATGATATCTGTAATCAACATTAGAATTGTAACCTATTTTCTAATGAAACAGTCTGCAATTGCACAAAAAATGCTATAGACAATTCTTTCAAAGTTGGACGCGCATAGATAGATATGAGGTGCAGGAGTTTGAGCTGTTCATCAGTGGTGTGGCAAAATCAGGCTAGAAGTTGTTTGTTTGACATCTTGAACAAATTAACAAAGATAAGCAACTTCAGTTATTGCAAAGTTTGTTGTTAGCAATACTAAAAGCTCCTATTTCATGATCCTTTTTCATACGTTATCTATAAATAGGCTAATCAGTTAGTCATGTAGATGATTGGGTCAAAGCAACCTGCTTTATGTCTAGAAGGAAGCTGTGAGAGGCACTAACTACCTATTTATGAACTGCCTTTTGAACTATTGTATGACTAGTGCTTAATTGAAGATTCCCTATGTACACTAGTAGATAAAAATGGAAGTTTGTTAAAGCAGTGAAGCTGGGTGATATTGGTTGACACATTTGCATTGGAGACTGATCCTACTTGCATGACATCTAATTAAGAATTGAAATTATATTGTAATTAATGACCTTGTTTGATCGAAAGTGGTCAAGGGGACTGAAAGAGAAATGCAAATATTAATATACATCCAATGAGGGATAGCTTGATGAATCTCAGAAAAGAAATCTATCTATCATCATCCAGCAATATTAGAAACCCCAGAAATAAAGAGAGGACAGAGACGCCAACTAAACCATATCTGTATCAGTTACCAACTTACCACTATAACAAAAGAGGCAAAAAGGGCCGAAAATTGTGAAGTGCAACACAAAAAATTTCAATTGAAATGTGAATCATAAATTAAAAAGTTATATTAATGTCGCAAATACACAAAGTAGGTCTATAGGACTCGAAAGTACAACAAAAAGGGAAAATAGGGTGAATATAGATGAAAAGAGGAGCAAAGTTTTTGTCTTGATTCCCATTATGAAAATCACCATTTCAAAACTTCTAGACCAAGTATTGTCAAGGCCATTCATGGTGGAATTAGTTATAGTACAGTGAGGTTCGTACATTTCATGTGCAACGTGGAGCTATAACCGCAGAGGACATTGAAGAACAAAACAATGTGTTAAAAGTCATAGAAAATGTAATGAAGGTGTTGAATTAGGCAATAGATGATCATCAGTTGTATCTGCAAAAACTGTTATACTAATCTAGCAGGTGGGTGCATGAGAGAATCTTCTGGCTTTAATCAACTAACTAATAAATATGACAAGAAGTTGCGGAAGCTCTAAGTAGACCTGTAAATGTTAATCAACCTTGATAAAAGGAAAATCATTAGCTACAAAGTCTGCTGAGATTCCGGAAAAGATGATCTATGTCGGAATACTAATTTGCGAAATCAGTTAAAATACAAGAAAGTATATAATTAAGAATGAGTTTCCAAATTGAAGGTAGCAGTAATACTCTAGCCAAAGAAGATTCAACCACTAAAGGAAACATTGAACAATAAGTAACGCGGATGTCAAGTTAGAATGATTGCCAAACTTGTTTATTTGCAATGTTAAAATATCGTTCCAAGAGAAGATACATATGACTTGTTTGGAAAATATTATAGTTGCCAAATTCTTACCAAAGTTGGGAAATTTTATATCTGTGACAAATTAGGAGCTTCAATTTTGTTGGCAATTGGTGATGTGGGTCAGGGTGAGGGGGTTCAATGAAGGATATCCTTTCCCAGCATCCTGGACTCAGTCCTCAAATGGGCACATACACAACACCCAGAACTGTATTGAAATGATGGGTTCAATGGAGGATAGCCTGGACTCACTCCTCAAATGGGCACATACACAACACCCAGAACTGCATTGAAATGATGACTTCATTACTGAGATTACAGACACAAAACACACTTGATTTATTGAATTACAATGTACATGAAGATGAAAATACACCACACGGTCCCTCAATGGACTTGAAAGTTGAAACAGTCTCTACTTTGTTTTGAACTGAACGCTCTCCCCCTGCAAGCTCCTAACTGATTTTTGCATCAAAGAAACTCATCTCTTTCTGAAAAACAAATTCAAGAGTGACTTTTCCCATTTGCTTCCTTTTCCTCTAAGCAATGCCTCTTCTGTAAGACTTCTCGGGGCATCATTTGAAAAATCCCTGTTTTCTTTATTACAACTGCCAATGTTTCAAATTCTCCATTTTTGACTAGTACCAGCTGACACTTGGAGACACAACTGTTCATTGCAACGGCAACTGAATTTCACCTAAAGACTCTATGATTTCCCGTAAGTTGCCGGTACATTCTGGATATGGATAAGGATACTGCAAAAAAAATTTGGCCCCTGATACGGCCGTGAAAAATATATAAATTACAGCCTAATAAAAGGAATTAACTACATATTATGCATATAAAAAGGAAGGGACTTGCAACATGGGAATTTGTATATAAAAATTACAATTTACAGCCATGTAAAAGGCTAGCCATCAACAAATTTTGAATTGACAGTTACTTTGAAATTCTAGGCCATGTGCCAAACACTCTATCTGAATCAGCCAGGTACGGCATTCAATACCAGTGATATATCTCCCACACCAAGTGACCCTTCTCAGAAAAATGCCATGTGACCCTTCTCAGAAAATAAACATGGGCATCTGAGCTACTTATCAACTTAATATTAGTAAGAAATGTATTTTGTATGGTTATGCGGTTGTAACCACTAACTAATTTTGTAACCGTCTTTGCATAATAAATACCGGACACAACCCATTTGAGCAGTGTGTATTCCATTTTCTCTTCAATCATTCTTTACACATTTATTCGGTTTATTCTCTCTCTCCGCAAATTCTAACAGTGGTATCAGAGCGTGGGGCAAGCAAAGAGAGGGAGGAAGAAAGATATTTTCGTGAGTCCCATTAGGGCACGCTGCAGTCGGAAATCAAGGGCACGCCATTAGGGCACGAAAAATCACGCTACATTAGACGAATCAGAAGAATACACTCACGTTTTTCAAAAAAAAAAAGTCACGAAAATACAGTCGCGAATGGCACGTTTTTCAGGAAATTAACATATATTTTCGAGCACGAAAATACAGTCGCGAATGGCACGTTTTTCAGGAAAATAACAGCATTTTCGAGCACAAATAGTCAGATTTTAATAGCCACGAAAAATCATGATTTTAGACATTTTTACAGTCGCGATTTGTGCTAATATGGTGCATTATTACAGTCACGAATTGCTAGGGCACAAACATTTTTCACAGACATAAGGCTGGAAAGACGCAGAAGCAAAAAGACTACTTCTTTCACGGAGGAATGCAAGTGCATGGTATTTTATTTTATTTTATTTATTCATTGCCAAAATACGCAAAAATTTATTCTATTTTATTAAAATGGAAATGCCCATAGAAAAATATTGCCATCTAAATTTTCATATATGGAGAGTGAAAATACAAATGCAACTTATGAATAAAAATTTGTGGGACATTGTAAACGGGAAAGAGACAACACCTACCGATGCATCGAAATTGTTAGAATGGCAAAGCAGAGATGATAGAGCAAAGCTATTATTGGCCTGCTCTCTCGACTCTTCATCATGTAGACCTAGACAAATCATCGAAGGAAATTTGGGATACTCTAAATAAATTATTTGGAGCAAAAGCGATCAATGCCAAATTTTCCTAAACTTCGATTATATAGGTTCAAAATGGATGACAGTCTCTATGTCAAGCCACATCAATAATCTAAGGTCTTTGATCGGAAAACTAGCGAAATGAAATTGCATTGAGGACGAAGATGCCAAAGCTATCCTATTAAATAGTTTGTCTTCAAAATATAACAATGTAGTTTTTACCCTCAGTCAAATTCAATCTCAATCTCTAGATGATATGATAACAACTCTTCTAGCTGAGGAAAAACGAACTACAGAGGATGCGAAGGTCATTCCCAGCGAGAAAGTGCACTAGAACCAAAAATATCATAGAAGATCAGATAAGTCGGAGATTGAATGTCATTATTGTAAGAAAAGAGGTCACACAGCATGGGATTGTCGTGTTCGAGCCAATGATGTGCTCAAGGGTAAAGTCATATCAAATACAGCCAATATAGCCATGGTTGAAGACCCACCGGATGCAGAAGGTAGTGAGGACAGTGACGAATATGCAATATAAAGATGCTCTAAACTTTGAAGGCAAGAAAGGATACAGAGTAGATGAAGCTCGGTATGGATGGTTGCTCAGATAGTTCGGGAGACTGTGGATCTTGGGAATTATACCCTCACGAGGGTCATGAGACAACTTGATGGAGCTTGTGGATGGCTCAGTATGGATGGTTGTCCAATAATTCGGGAGATTTGTGATTCGGGAGTTCGGGAGGTGGAATCCGGGAACTCGGGAATTCAGCTCGGGAGCTACACCTTTACGAAGGTCACGAAGCAACTTGATGGAGCCCTACCTTATCATAGCATTGCTTTCAAAGTGAAAGTGTTTGAAGATTGCGTAGTTCTGTTTTGTTCTAGTTTTGTTAGATTGTTTGTTTTTTTGCTTATGTAGGGTTAACCTTAAGAGGGGGTGTAGGAATAAATGATATTTATAGACTTCCCATTACAATTGTTTTGTATGTTATGCGGTTGTAACTACATCAACTAATTTGTAACTTCTTCTTTTATAATAAATAGACGGACACACAACCCATTGTGAATCTGACTTCTCTTTATTTCTTCCTTGTATACATCTTCTAACAATCATTCTACATACACATTTATTCGGCCTTATATCTTATCCTACTGGACTGGATCTATGTGTTGCTATTAGCAATCTTTCTCAATTTTCAAGTTTTAATTACCAAACCATACATTATATAATGGCTTGTAATGCAAAATTCATATAAAAACATAGGAGGAGCATATTCTTAATGACTCACTCCCTGACATAGGTGCCAAACAGAATTCAGAAAACTTTAGAGGACTATTCCTCGTGGATTTAGCTCTCATTAAAGTTGATTAAGGCCTTATGCTAATCTTATCCAAAATATTCAGCTAAAACTGTTCACACAGATTACCAGAAAGAAGAGTGCTTTATGAACAAATGAAAAATGTGCATATCACTCCCCAGTGTGTCCCCTGTCCTTTATGGTCTGCAAAATTTAAATAAAAAGGCAAAATGTTTTTAGGCCCTGCCTCATATACCTTGTAGGGTTGTTCCGAGCAATCAATTGGATAAGGGGTACATCTGCAGATGTACCTGGGCGTACCCGAACCACTCTGGCTGTACTCCTGCAGCTGCTGAAGTACCCCAGGGTATGCATATCTAATATTGTTATCTTAGAAGTCTCCCCTATAAGACTGGTCATCACAGTCTCACACAAGTGTTAACAGAAAACACTCTGCCACATGTTACCATATCTCATTCACACACCACGCCCAATTTGTGCCCATAAGTGTTGCATTGTGCGTTCTTGAGCTAGAACTTGACATATCATTATGGCAAACACTATCACACAACCTACACCTTCAATGCACTGTGCAGTAGTCTATCGCACTGTGAACCAGGAAGCCAATATGTGGATGCAATATGATGTCACGTGTCTTTATCTCATATCCCTGCACATTATATACCTGCACAAATCTATTGCACAACACAACTATCTTACCCACAGAGTCCAATACTACGATATTGCTTGTGCTACATGCCATGATCTCACATCCTTGCATATCCATTTATGACAGAACTGCAACACTCCATCGCAGTCCGCGCAAACCTGTGAACTGCCCTTGCTGTGATATGTCACCTCTTTGCAACCATACGCTACTCCTTATGTTGATCTGAGACCATTCATTCAACAAAAATCCATGAGCTTTTGGACTCTTATAACACATGTAAAGAGTGAAAATGGAACTTCCTGAAACAAGGGATAAATGCCCAAGCCTGCTGCGACAGTCTACCATTGTAGACCTGCAACACGCCGACAAAACCACCATTTAGCTCCAAAAGAGGTCAACTGTTGCCATGAAACATGCACAATGGCCTTGAGACTCATTTGGCTCTCCTCTATATTCCCAATCAAGGGAACTGGACTAAGAATTCTATGGCTTGGCAACTGCATTCTTTGTGTGGGCTACAAAACCTAACATGCTTAAAAAAAACTGAGGACATATATTTTTGGATGGAAGATTTCCTGTGAACCCATATGCTTCTACATTAATTGGTATCAAAATCAGACCTGTGATATGTCATAAGCTTAATTCAAAGAAAAGCAATATAAAATGCATTTCTGGAACTTGGAACTAAACAAAATGATGGACCCAAAAAAGGGGAACCATTAAAGCATAACATGGACAATAGAGAGCAAAGAAGGAAATGGATTCATGCAAATTAGGTAAAGGACATCTGGGGCTTTAAGAAGATAAAAGCATAAATAAAGGCATCATATGACTCAACTAAATACAAATCTGCAGGTATAGAACTTTCCTCAGAGGCAGTGGGAGAGGAGAGGTGGTTTTAATGAATGTAACATGATAATAAGTTGGTGAAAGGTGAAAGCTTCAATGCTAAATCCATTTAGGGGGCTATTTCCCCATATCATTGTGAATTTGTGAGACATCGTTTCTTATATGTGATTCTTAGAGGTTCATGTCAAGACACTATTTGTTAATGAATCTATGAGACTTTGCTTTTATGAAAACGAAAATGAAGTATTGTGAAAACAATGGGAATTAATCCTAAAACTATTCTTTTGACTTCATCATTATTAAGCAAGGAGAATGATCTTTTAAGATCAAGTTATTTTGTTTTTCTTTGTGATTTTCAGTGCTTGTTCTTTAAATATGCTCCCAGACCTCTGTTTCCCATAAGTAATAGCTGTCAGAGTAAACATTGTGCCAAAATTTAATGGCATCTGTTTTTTTTCCCAACCTAGCACAATGCATATCCATACTGTTTCCATTCACCATGACTCATGAATTATGCGTAGCAAGTCTATAAGCATAATTAGTTGATGATAGAAAACATAATTTTTAATATATTAAAAAGAAAGACAGCTTCAAATATGATTCCTAGTGACATTTAATAATGTAGATGTCTATAAGCACAATTTCTGATAGAAAACATAATTTTGAATATACTTTTAAAAAAAAGACAGCACAAATATGATTCCATAGTGACATTTAGTAATGTAGATGTGCTCTTTGTACTTGTCTCAATTTTACATTTTTCCATTACTGTGTGAAAATTGGCAATGTCTCAGTGAAAATTCTGCTCTCATCATTGGATTATTATGCCTAAATTACAGATGGGAAAAGCAAGGATCTTTAACAATGAAGGAAGATAAGGATGAATGGGTAAGTATCATGAGGCAATGAAGGATACCATAGCAAATAGTGGACTTAGAGGACATCTTTTATGATCTACGGGGAACCATGATACGTTTGGAGTACCACTGCCTAATAGCCATTTGATTTCTTCTCCCAGTACAGTGTAAATGCATATTTAAATCGCACTGCTATGTACAAGTGTCACACTTACAAGTACAGTGGATAAAAACCTTGATTTTAAAAAAGCCTGATACCTGACATGTGCATTTTTATGTTCTTTGAATCATTGTTCAGCTTTGATATACTCTAAATTAAAGTGTTGAATTTAATCTTAAATGCAATTTTGTCCAGTTAATTCTAAGACTTTTCTGATTTTATTAGTTTCTGTCTATGACTAAGGGGCCCATTGTTGGCATTTGAAATGTATACTAGGCCTAGAAAAAGTTTAAACACTTGAGTCTTTACATTGCCTGAAGTAAAATTTGAGAATGTACACTGCCCTACTGTTTTAAATTCTAAATGTATTATCAGTGGACAACCACCAGTTGCCTAGGACATTAGTGTCAGACTAAACCTAATCTGTGTTATAATTGTAAAGTTCTTCAAATCCTTGATTATAGATTTGGGGCTGTGTTCCAGGAAACACCTAAAACCCCCACATTTCCTCTTAGAAATTCGTTTCATTAAACTAGAACATATTCTAGAATCTAGATGTCCTAGAAACGCCTGGGACGTTTCCACAGCATCTTTTTTTTTAAAGCTTTATAACTTTAAAAAATAAAAAAATTACCTACATTTATTATACCTAAACCTAATCTACCTACCCAAACTTGCTAAAGACACTTCCTAAAAGCTATATAATGACATCTTTGGTCCATTCTAAAGCTAGTGGGAGTTTTTATCTCAGTAAATTGTTCATGGAGATGATTATGAGGAAAATCTAGATGATATATTCTAGAATCTAGATTATTATCATGTATATGTGAATCATTGAAATTGTAACCATGTTGAATGATGAATCTTTAGAACTTCAAATTTCAATGAATACAAAATATTTTGAGTGCTTTATCAGTTATCTCTTATGGTCCATGGAGTACAATTTTAAAATGAGTACTATGCATATATATATATATATATATAATTTAATTTTTTTATAATATATTGTACGGATGTTTCCCGTAACGTTTTGTACCCAAGGTTTTTTGAAAATCGGCATTTCCGCATTTCATACCATACCCGTTTCCATTTCCTGGCAACATAGATTTGGGGACTTGAAAAGGACACCATCCAAATATTTTGATTTTACATGTAGGCATTTCCTGTCCTATATAAGATAAGATTGTGTCACATATATGGTATTCAACCTATATGTGAAACATTTTATGGGAATGCTAAACATAATGGCATGCGTTTTGTCTGAATAAGCTGCAACTTCGAAATAGTTAATTTTTATTTCCATCTTAAAAGCTTTTGAAGTATGTTTAACTTGTTCTTGAGATCATGATAATGTGAAATTCTGTTGATTGCTTGTAGAACAACCGATGGAAACACCTTTTCATTGGGGTGGATACTGCTATGTCCATTGGTTTACGTGGCCCAACAAACCTGTTTGGGCATCCAACAGATAAAATGTTTTCAGAACTTGATGTGGAATTAAGTCAGTGGGATGCACAGCAATCAGAACCAATGACCAAAATTGTCTTTGGGCACTTCTCGTTATCTTTTTCAGCAGCTACAGAGACGGGGAAGCGTCTGGAAGACCTTTTTCCAAGCATGCCATATCAGCATATCTATGTGGGCATTTGCATACAAAGTTTGGTAGAAATTTACAGAGGCATCATGCTCGTTTACCCTATCACTCTAAAACATTTAATAAGTATTTCCAGCTTAATGCACATGGTATGGCAACTGCAACACTGAAGAACAGTTTTGTGACTTGAATAGCTCTGAAGAATTTTGGGAGTGGGAGATGGGGATTGGAGGCAAAGCAGGATAATGCGGATCATTGCCATTGATGAGGGGCATACATCATTTGTTGACTTGGACTACAACTGGTTTTTTGATAATGCATCTACAGCTCTGCCAACAATTATAGTTCCAACATTTCCTTTGGACTCACGCATGATGCAGAGGATATCTTCTTCGTATGTGCATGAATGCAGATCTAATAATGTATCTTCTCGTGAATCAATACGAGCTTTGGTCTTTTCAGCTAGTCCAATCATTTTTGTCCAAGCCAAAATCTACGACTCCATATCTGGCAAATTTGATTTGATTATGGAAACAAACATGGAAAAACAATCAGATACAACAAATAGAGGGGACTTATACGTTGCAAACTGGGACTGGCAAAGATTTATAGATTCATCTCCCAACCGGTATTGGTTGCAAATTGAGGCATTTGACATTTCTGAGAAGCATGTGTACAGCCAAATAAGGCCATTTCTGTTAATTTCAAAGCAGCTCCATTTAGATGGACATGGAAAGAGTTTTTGGTTCTAGGGTGTCACTTGGATTCACTCTATCAACTGCTAATCTGGTTTATGTTTATTTCTCTCCTATCCTTGCTTCTTATTCCAAATTTTTTTATTTTTTATGTGGGAAATGGTAACCAGTATAATAGATGGAGTTCGATTATCTTGAAGTGGAAAAGTTTGAGTAATATTTTATTAAAAATCCCATTATGGATTCTAATGGAAGCATCTAAAATCCGCCTCATCTGGTGGGGTCAGCTTCTTCATTTAATATATTTGATCTTCTTCCCGTGGTTTTATGGTCAAGTTTTGGTGGATAATTACGAAACTGGCTATATGTCCCACAAGGGTTGGACGGTCAGATTCCCAGAGTTACTGCTTAGCCAATTTGGCATTGGTGTGCCTGATGTATGGTGATTGTTTTGCCTCACCTTTATTTGGTAGTGTTTCCTCTTCTTTGGGTTGTCTCGGGTTTTGCGGCTGAGAGAGCAGCTTGTCAAATGCATTGTTTGTTAAAATTAGAAAAGAAGGAAGTGGAGACTCCAGTGAAAAGGTTAGATGACACAAGGAATTTTGAATCACATGGTATGCCAAATTCACAGATGAACAAATCAGTTCCTCTACCTGCAAATGTGGACAATGTAAGCACTGATCAATGTTCTTATAAGCATTATGCCAAGGGGTGTACTGCCTCGTGTGTGCATTGTGGCCGCTGGATTAGGAAGGCTCTTCTAGGTGTGAGCCTTGTAATTTTTTGGCAACACTGCAAGGTAAAAGATTCACATTTTTAAAATTAATTTACCTCCTCTAGGCTTTGTATTGATACTTTGGAGTCAGATGCTAGAAATATATCCAGGATTTTTGTATGATGTCTGGATTAAGGAATGATTTCTCCATCTGTGTGCTTATGTTCTTAAATACATTATTCTTCTTGACAGCAATGCTATGCCTTGACTCGTGCATATGGAGCAAAGCCTATCCTTTCTTCTCCTGGATTTGTCTGGCCAGTGCCACTGCTGTTGGCTTTAGCAGTTTGGAAGACCAAAGATTTGAATTACATCAAAAATGGCTGAACTGTGCCAAGTGTCATTCAGAAGGTTCGGTCTCATGGTATTTTCATCGAAGAAAATCATTTTGCCTCTTTCTATCCAAATTCACTCACCCAAACCTTTGCACTATTGTAATCATTGTCACAATTTCCAGTATCATACCTGGGAGCAATTTCATGAACAGCTCTAAAGTACAATGCATTTAACATAGTGGTGCCTTCGCTACTATATGTTATATACAATCAAATATGGTTGTCTTACTGGCTCCTCCAGCCTTTTGGAGGCAATCGAAAAAGCATGGATTGTTTATAGTATGAATTGCACTGATGATTTTACTTGGTATCCATATTAATATTACAAGTTGATGATGAAAAGCCCATCAATCATACTAGTCATCAGAAATAGTTCCCCAAATACTTATAATATTTATGGATGTAGCTGCGAAGATCATGCAGGAATTAAAGCCATTGACACTTGAAATGTAAACTAACTGACAAGTTTTGCTAGAACAGCTCAAAATGTATTTTTATATGTTGGCTTATTAGCGACAAATTCCAGATCCTGGGTTGGTCAATGTTAGTTGGTAATAGCAGCATATATTGTTTTTAAAACATGCACGGTCCATTATCATATTAAGAAAACAATTTATAGAGAGGAATATGTGTTTAATTTTCATATTTGGTTTTGGCAATTTTGAGTGCTTAGCGTGTTAGATTTGCACAAAGATGTTTTATGTTGATAACAAAAACACGGCGGGAAATCATTTAAAGCATGCATGATGAAGTTGTTTCAACTCAGAGTATGATGAAAAGGGAATGCTGCTTCACATGAATTACAAACACCCAGTTTTGTGAAGGCATTTCTTGCAATAATTTATAAATATTGTTGAGATAATTATCTACCTCAGGCAGCAACAGAGAGACCAAAACATAAAATCCATTCCTACTCTTCCCCTTCCACTTAAAGTTACTAATGAGAACCAAAGAATAGACTTATATGATGTTGTAGACGACCTTAGAAAAAATAAACAATGTACAATTGTTTCTAACTATATGCCTTACTATCCCAAGTGGGATGCGCCTCTTCAGATACATCTTGGAATTGCTTTTACGGCTCTAAAAATCCTCGTATCCACACAATTTCCCTCTCTATTAAGATGAGACAATTCCCCTCATATGCATCCTATCACTCATTAGCAATCTTTTTTATGATTCCCTCACATGTTCTGTTGGAACATTATGATTAAGTGGTGTGGACAACTCTTAATGTATCGGGGTCTATCACTAATATAGGTTAGTATTCAATAATATGACATATTTATATTTCCATTATTAAATATGCTAACTTAGGTATATACTTTAGGTTAAATATTTAATATCATGAAATGATTATATTTCTAATATTAAATATTATAAACTTAGGTGTATGTGTCAACCATTCGGGGTGAAAAGGCAATCACTTTATATAAAAAGACTTTAGGTTTTCATTTGATATATTCAGAAATATATCAAAGGTGTACAAATTAAGTGATTTGGTTTTACCTTTAGTAAATAGGGTTTTAAAGGAGAACGTGATCTTCTTGGATGTAAAATAAGTTATCCGAAGTAAAATGTTATTTTCAAAGTAGTTTTTACCCTATTGGGGTTTTCCACTATAAATAATGTGTCACATGTGTTATTTATTTCTGTAAGTATTTCTTTATTTACTTATGCGATGATGTAATATTTATTTAAATATTTATTGTAACATTGTATAATATGTAAGTTGATTAAATCCATATTTATTAGAATCCTCAAATTCTAATATGGTAATAGAGCAAAGTAATTGTGTATTTTATTTATTTAATTTTTACGGGTTTTTCAACCAACCCTTTAAAAGTATTTGGTCTCCTTTCTTTTCCACAATTTATTTCGGTAAAAGTTTTAAGGTTTTTCAATTTTAAATCCTTATTTTTTAGGGGAGATGTAATATGATATGATGCTTACTTTTATTTACATTTTGTAAATTATATAAAATTAATGTTTGTTTGGAAATTGATGTGTGCACAGGTGAAAGGGGTTTCAAATATTTACTGCGTGAAAATCACATACAAAAAAGGAAATGATTTTTTTATTATTATGGGTAAATAGTTTTGAAGGGACTATACCCTGTATACAGAAGGCTCAAAAGCCAGATAACCAAAGAGGTAAAAACAACCCAAAAAGGAGCAAAACGTCCAACATCAGAGGGCTCAACAGCGAGATAATACAAAACAATAATAAAACAGGATCAAAACGTACAATGATCCGAACAAAAGCAGTAGAGACAAAAAGCGAACAAGAGATAACCATCATTGGACATCTCAGCCAAAAGACATCACAAAACCGCCACTCAACATCAACTTCAGCGACGATGGCTTGACAGCATGAACTTTGCATCACTTGATAGCCCGGTCAATCTTGGCTTTGATCGTTTGAAGCGAGACAAAGAATGCAATGGCGGTGGCCTGGGAAGGGTCTTTCAAATCCGCTTGAGCAATTGCAATATCTCTTTTCTCCTTGGAGCCCCAAATGTTCTTGGTAATACTGTGAGAATTTGCAAATACTACGAATACATTGTTGATGAAATTATAGATACTTTTAAGGCGAGAGAGGATACTGATCGTTCGTCCTTTTGCATTTCCAAGTCTGCCATCCAGAGATTGGAGCTTCTTGAAAATTTTAGCAGTGATATTCTCTTCTTCATCATTTTGCAATTTCCTTTTGCCCTTAGCTTTATCCATTTCTCTAATAACACTCTTAAGTTCTTGAATTTCCTTTTCCATCTTACCCACTCTGACCAACAAATCCTCATCCTTAGGCTCCTCCACCGGATTACCCATTTGCAGTAGATTCTTGGCAAGCTCTAGGTCTTTATGACTTCTAAGAACCCTCCCAGAAGCAGGGACCTTTGTTTTCATCTTCTTCCTTTTCTTGCTAGTTGAAGCAGTGTCAAGCTTCCTTTCGGGCAGGGGCGGAATGGAGGGGGGGAGGGGAGGAATGAAGGCCGAGGGAGGAGCAGAATCCAAATGGGGACTGGCTGAGCATTGGCGGTGAATAAGCAGTATTAACCCTTGATGCAGGGGAACCGCCCTAGTGTGATTTTGAACTTCCAGAACCGATTTCTCCAAAGAGTTCAACAAGTAATGAGGGAAGTTGATGATGATGTCTCTACGAAAATGGTTAAGAAAGATCAAATGCTTTTGGGGAATAGTGACAAAACGCCCTTCTAAAGTAACATACCTCACTACCATCCTTGCGATTTCAGCAAGCGGCTCGGGAACAGAGGCAAGCTTGATGCCAGCGATCCTAAATTCAAGATTTTCCCCCTCATCAAGAAACTTCTTAGCTTGAACATCCTTGTCCACCCGCTTGTTAAATAATTTGGTGGCGTTTAGACCGAGCACAGTGACTTGGGCAATAAGTTGTTCGATATCTTGACCTCGATGTTCTTTACTTAACCACGCGATTCCTCCATCCCCGAGCAAATTTAATAGAGAGATCTTGATCAAAGCCTTGAATTTTTCAATAAAATTCACTAGACCCCCTTTTGAAGGTAGTTCCAAAGAATGTATCATCTTTCAAAGTGGATTATGGGTGGGCTCGATCTTGCAAGGCGGTCCCCCATTTTTCTGTGTCTCTGCCAACGGTAAAAATTGAAAACTATGCGGATTAGCCTCAGCTCTGTTTTTGAATCCCTCCCAATCGTGTGAATAGATGCAATTATTAGACTTTACTTTGTAATTATTTAATCGCTCCTTAGCATCCGCTCCATGCCTATTAATGATGACGCTCTAGGTGCGCAAATCTTTAATGATGTCATCCCACTTAGTACTTAAAAAGCCGCTCCTTAGCATCAGCGTTATAGCCTTTAGTGATTAATTTCCAATCCATGTAAGCCATGTAAATCATTGATAATGTCTTCATTAACTTTAGTGGGAAGAATGTCCCCTCTTAGCCAAGTTTGAAAAGTATTATTAACCCCAAAATTTTCCAACTCATCTAGCCACCCTATTGCCTTCCCGGTAGGTATGCTTGATTTCAAAATTTTCAAAACTCTTGCAAATATCAATAGCTTCAACAATGAAGTCTCTGATTGACCAACTGGGGGATTGTTTTTGATTTAGGAGATTGATAATGTTTAGCAAATCACCCTCAATTATAATATTTGAAATATTACAATCTCTGGCTAGCCTTATCCCCCAAAGAGCAGTGAGAGCTTCTGAGTAGTGGTTAGTTTGCCTACCCATTTTTCCAGAAAAGGCAGCAACAAAATAGCCTTTGTGATCTCTAATGACTCCCCCTCCTCTAGAATCTCCAGGATTGCCTTTTGAGGCCCCATCAAAATTCAATTTATGCCAAGCACTAGGAGGCTTAATCCATCGGATAGTGGATCTATCAATATTATTATTATTCTTATGCAAATCAGTGCCTATATTCCAAGTATCCAAAATGTGCTCTTCTTCCTCAGGGTAAAGTCTATTTTTAGGAGGTTTAAATCTTTCAATGTTGTCCTTCACATCAATGATAATTTCTTTGTAAACTTTGTTACATAACTTTCTAGTATTCCTGAAAATGACATCATTACGAGCTTTCCAAACTCGCCACATGGTGTGGGGTAAAACTAGTTGCCATAATCTCCTTACCACACAATGTTTGTAAGGAGAGTTCCATTGTTCCCAGGCCTGAAGACAAGTAAGAGGGAAGATCCAATCCTGATTAAATTTAGCTAAAATAAGATGCCAAATTTTGGAAGTGTACTTACAATGAAGAAATAAATGTTTGATGTCTTCTGCTTCTTCCTGACACATGCAACATCTATTCGGCATGATGAACCCTTTCCTAATGAGATTGTCATTAGTTAGGATCTTGCCTTTAATGATGAGCCACTGTTATCCAAAATTCACCCCAGGTAATTTTGATAACATGCATTAGAATATTCAAGTCCCGTGCACTTTGATTGATTCAGAGCAAACATCATGTTTACGAGGTTCTCTCGAGATATTTTTCTAACTCCTCGGCCGAAAAGGAAGGAGCAAGCTCGAGAAAATGCGAAAAATTTGCGAAGTAGGTTGATCCGGGAAAAATCGTGAAAATTGGCTAAGTCCTGCTCAAGGTAGCCTTTGGGACAATTGGAGCGAATGTGTCCGGCCGGCACGGATCGATCGGCGAAATGAGCACAAGCAGCCCGAAAGCAATTGGGACAATCGGGCCAGAAGGACCCGAACCGGCCGAATCGGCCGAAATGAGCACAAAGAGTCCAAAAGCAAATGGGACGTGTGGGACAAAAGACCCGAACCGGCCGAATCGGCCGAAATGAGCACAAAGAGTCCAAAAGCAAATGGGACATTTGGGACATAAAGACGCGAAGGGCGCGAAAGAGCCGGCAGACCAGTCGACCAATCAAATCATGACACGTGTCACAAGGGAAAAGGTCAAAAAGTCAAAGGCGAGTTTTCGAGCACTGATCCGAACCAATGAGATAGTGCCACGTGTCCCAGCTAGGGCCCACAAGGAAATTTCAAAAGAAATCCCGCCGAAAGGCAGAGGAGAGAGAATCACGCGACCAATCAGAGCACGCCACGTGTCGTCCCAGGTGGCGGAGCGCGGAAAGAGATTTCAAAATCTGTTTTGGTCATTAGTGCCTAAATCTTCGAGATCATCATAACTTTCGATCCAGAGCTCGGTTTTGCGTAATGCTTCTGACATCAATGGAAAGCTAGTGAAATCCTCTACATGATTCGGGGCTAATCTCGAGTTTTGGTGTAGTGCGGAGAGAAAAGTTCGAAACGTCTCTCGCACGTAGTAATGGCCGAAGCGGCGTTTAACAACTGTTTAATGCTAATGGGTCGCATTCTTCTTCAAAGACGGCCCGAAAGTGACATTTCAGTGACCAAATTAATACAAATGGGTCGCATTCTCCTCCAAATCGGTCAAAGATGGCGGTATGGGTTGGTAAGGTATCCCATGCCGTTTTAATGCATCTGCCCGATGAGGAATGGGCTTGCGTTTTCCCACGTTTACGTCCCTGGCTCGACCCATGCAATGTAAAAAGCCGTGATTTGGCTCATTTGATAGAAGTTGTTCATCTTTTCGCTCTCTGCCTCCCTTCTTTTCTTCTCTAGGGTTGAAAATGGAGTTCGAACCTCCTCCCCGCTTTGTAATGGTGTTTTTTTGCCTTTTACTAATGGAATGATGTTCTGCGGTAAACTTTTGGAGCAACAAAAGCGTGTTTTGTGATGCATCCGTCCATCCTTGCCCGTTTTTGCTTGTTCTCTTCTTGCCTCTCTTCATTGCAGTATCCTGTACATGTTCGAATGTTCATTACTGGTTTGGAGCCGTGTTCATGGAGTTTTGGGACATTTTCTCGTGTGAAATCTATCCTTGGGCTGTGATGCATCTGTCCATCCTTCCCATTGCTCACCTCTCTTTGTTCCATGGCAGAGTTTTGATAGATGTCCAACATCCTCCTTTTCTCGTGTATCACCGTTTTAGTGTAGGCTTTTGTTCTTTTCCTCTCTCTCTCTCTCTCTCTCCCTGTCTCCTTGCATGGTTAGATTAGGATTAGATTAGCTTGCCTCGCACTGGAATAGCTTGTGGCGGTAGTTTAGGAGCAGAACCAACCTTCTCTAGAGATTCCTCTCTCGGTTTCACAAGTCCCACGCTGGGAGAGAGGTTTCCATGTTGTGCAATCACACCTGCTGGATACAGAGTGATCAACCTAAAAGCCCGATCTGCATCCAGAAGTGCTTTGTGATTCTCGCATCACGGCTTTTTGGCACGCCGGGTGGGACCTTATAGGTCTTCCACTTCATCTTTTGCGAGGTTGATGTGTTCCCTGTGAAGATTTCAGCCTTTGGAGGCACTTGCAAACACATCTGGCGACTCCATCTGGTCAACAACCCATCTCTGAAGTTGCAGACCTTCCCTTCCATTCATTTTCATTCATTCTCCATCCATTCTTCCTTCCATCTCTTCCATCTTCTTTCATTCTATGAAGTTGTGCAATCATGACTTCATTTCCATCATGGAGCTCACATCAACAACATCAGTATATTCCACCTCCAACATGTTTTACAAATCCTCCAAATCAGCATTTTGAGTAGATTCAAGATCAGTATGCATACCCATATGAGCAGCAGTGCCAAAGTCAGTTTGGCTATGGAGCTTTCCAAGAGCAAGAGTATGCATACAATGAAGACACTCAAATGCAAAGTGCAGATCTGTGGAGAAAATCCAAAAGATGGAGGTGAGGATGGTGCGATCCAGGCTCAAGCACAAATGAAAGCTTTTGGAATCGGTTGTGGAGCACCCCCGTCCATGGGTGGGACCTTTTCCAAGGCATTACGACCCTGGGAGAAGCTTGACTTCATGATTACAATGTTGCCTTTGCTTGCAAAGTGGATTGAAGAAATAGAGGTGTATGAGAGGAGTATTCAAAGAACCTTGCCAACGGGTAAGCACACCTTCTCATGCATTTTCTTTTCCTCTTTCCCAATCTGTTTCATCTCAGCAGTGTCAAGCTTTAAACTCTCCATCTTTGTCCCAATGTTGATCCCATGTCTCTGCCTCTCGCCTTCCATCTCATCTCAATTCTTCTTTCCTTTTCCCTTCCAAACAGCCATCCCCTCCACAAGAGCTAATAGAAACACCCCCTCCTCCAAAGAAACAAGAGGTTTCACCTCCTCCACCACCACAAAAAATTGCAAAAATCAGTCATGAGGGACAGCAAGAGGAAGGGGAAGCTGCTCCAAATCCAAAAGAAGAGGAGCACATTCTAGCTGTGGAGGAGAAAAGTGCAGATCCAAGGGCTTTGAGCACAAAGCAGGCTACAGGAGAACCTTCAGTTCTTCTTTCCACTTCATCTCTCTCAAGTTCTAGTACTGAAAAGGAGTTTGATCTCTCAAACTCAATATTGGAGAGTGAAGGAAACCATGGTGGTCAAGTTGCAGATCAAGAGGACACCATGGAGGAAGTTGAACACGAGCGAAAGGACAGCAATGGGCGGTTTACCTGCAGCCGATTTGGAGGATCTGTTTTGATGGAGAAGATCCGGTTGAGTTTTCACCATTCTCTCTTTCATCATCCACATTCCAAACACGAGCTGTCTATCGTCATGAAGGAGAGCTTTCATTTGCAGCCCGCATCTTACTGATAGCTCTTTGAATCAAGATTGGAAGATTTTAATCTTCCATGTTCTTCATTAAAGGAAGAAAAAGGACAGGAAGGATTCCACCATTTCTTCCATATCACCCATTCAAGAGGGTCTCGAGAGACTCCATTTTGGAGTTGAAAATCGAAGCTATGGGCATATCAAGCGGATCGGAGACCTTGCCCGATCGGTATTTGGCTTCATTGGAGCCAAAGGAGAAGCTCAACTGACCGGTCATGCTTGCTTCGAGCATGAGGATGAGTTCTGAAAAGTACCAAGGATCAGCTGCCATACCTCTCCATCCAAATGCGAGCAACTAAAAGAGATTTTGGATTTGTTTTCAGTGATACCTTGATGATCTGGAGTGGAAGACCACTTCTTGTTGATTTTCCATCCATCGAAACAACCATGATCGATGCGAATCAATTGCATGGTTTGCCAATTTGAAGAAAGGAAGCTATTTTGCACAACTTGATTGCTGAGGGTTTGTTTAGCTTGCCTTTGCTTCGAGTTAGAATAGAGTAGGTAGGTTTGCTTTCAGTGAGAAGAAGTGCTTGTGCACACTCTGCATGTTCCATTTGGGGCATGTATGATTTTCGATTACGTACATAGTTTTTCTTTATTCTTAGTTTTTCTTGCACCTGCATTCTTTTCGAGTGGTTTTGGTGAGAACAACTCCATGTCTACAGTGGGTTTCAAGTGGCTCGGAGGGAGATTTTCAAAGTTCGATCGATTTTCGGACTTGCTTATGACTCCATGCCCAATGGATTGCTTGAGCTCACGATCATTCATCTAGTAGGCGATGACCCCACCGAAGTTGCCAAATTGTTATCCAAAATTCACCCCCCAGGGTAATTTTGATAACATGCATCAGAATATTCAAGTCCCAGGCACTTTGATTGATTCAGAGCAAACATCATGTTTCTGAGGTTCTCTCAGATATTTTCTAACTCTCTGGCCGAAAAAGGAAGGAGCAAGCTCTGAGAAAATGCGAAAAAATTGCAAAAGTAGGTTGATCCAGGAAAAATCGTGAAAATTGGCTAAGTCCTGCTCAAGGTAGCCTTTGGGACAATTGGAACGAATGTACCCGAACCGGCCGGATCGGCCGAAATGAGCACAAGCAGCCCGAAAGCAATTGGGACAATCGGGCCGAAGGACCCGAACCAAATTGAATCGGCGAAATGAGCACAAAGAGTCCAAAAGCAAATGGGACGTGTGGGACAGAAAGACCGAACCGGCCGAATCGGTCGAAATGAGCACAAAGAGTCCAAAAGCAAATGGGACATTTGGGACATAAAGACGCCAAGAGCGCGCGAAAAGAGCCGTTGAACAGACTGTCGACCAATCAAATCATGACACGTGTCACAGGAAAAGGTCAAAAAGTCAAAGGCGAGTTTTCGAAGCACGATCCGAACTAATGAGATAGTGCCACGTGTCCCACTTTGGGCCCACAAGGAAATTTCAAAGAAATCCCGCCGAAAGGCGAGAGGAGAGAGAATCACGCGACCAATCGAGCCTCGCCACGTGTCGTCCCGGGTGGCGGAGCGCGGGAAAGAGATTTCAAAATCTGTTTTGGTGCATGCTAATGTGCCCTAAATCTTCAGATCATCATATCTTTTGATCCAGAGCTCGGATTTGTACGTTCTTGACATCAATGGAAAGCTAGTGAAATCCTCTACATGATTCTGGGGCTAATCTCGAGTTTTGGTGTAGTCTAGAGAGAGAAAGTTCAGAAACATCTCTGGCGCGTAGTAATGGCCAGAAGCGACGTTTCAACAACCTGTTTTAATGCTAATGGGTCGCATTCTTCTTCAGCACGGCCAGAAGTG
This sequence comes from Taxus wallichiana var. yunnanensis, assembly GCA_018340775.1. Lineage (NCBI taxonomy): Eukaryota > Viridiplantae > Streptophyta > Pinopsida > Cupressales > Taxaceae > Taxus > Taxus wallichiana. The sequence goes on from CM031241.1 coordinate 758,267,090, forward strand.
ACATTTCAGTGGCCAAATTAATACAAATGGGTCGCATTCTCCTCCAAATCGGTCAAAGATGGCAGGGTATGGGTTGGTAAGGTATCCCATGCCGTTTTAATGCATCTGCAGTCAATGAGGAATGGGCTTGCACGTTTTCCCACGTTTCGTCCCACGGCTCGACCCATGCGATGTAAAAGCCGATTTGGCTCATTTGATATAAGTTGTTCATCTTTTGCTACGCTCTCCCTCCCTTCTTTTCTTCTCTAGGGTTGAAAATGGAGTTCGAACCTCCTCCCTGCTCTGTAATGGCGTTTTTTGCCTTTTACTAATGGAATGATGTTCTGTGCAAACTTTTGGAGCAACAAAACGTGTTTTGTGATGCATCTGTCCATCCTTGCTCATTTTTGCTTGTTCTCTTCTTGCCTCTCTTCATTGCAGGTATCTGTGCATGTTCGAATGTTCATTGCAGGTTTGGAGCTGTGTTCATGGAGTTTTGGGACATTTTACGTGTGAAATCTATCCTTGGGCTGTGATGCATCTCCGTCCTCCTTCCCATTGCTCACCTCTCTTTGTTAAAGTGGCGCTTTGATAGATGTCCAACATCCTCCTCTCGTGTATCACCGTTTTAGTGTAGGCTTTTGTTCTTTTCTCTCTCTCTCTCTCTGTCTCCTTGGCATGGTTAGATTAGGATTAGATTAGTTTGCTTTCGCTCTGGAATAGCTTGTGGCGGTAGTTTAGGAGCAGGAACCGACCTTCTCTGGAGATTCCTCTCTCGGTTTTACAAGTCCCACGCTTGGAGAGAGGTTTCCATGTTGTGCAATCACACTTTGGATGCACCGAGTGATCAACCTAGAAGCCCGATCTGCGCATTCGAGAGTCTTGCCGTGATTTTGCACTAACACCACTAGAAAAAGTTCACTCTAGGGGTTAGCTCTGTCATCCACAGCTTATGCCACTCAGTATCACTTTCAATAGAGGCAAAGAAAGAATTGTAACATTTAACTGAGTACTCTCCATCAAAAGAATCTTTCCAAATGAGCTCATCCTTATGATTTTGAGGACTGATATGAATGAGGGAGAGATGACTCTGCATAGAAGAAACATCAGGCTGCATATTATCCTCATCTACTTTTAACTGTTTCCATTTCCTTTTGTTTTCATCCACCTCAATATATCCCTGAACTTTGTGCCCATAATTTCTAATCAAGTTGTCTTTTATGTGACCATAAGAGGAAAACCAGTTAATATCCGACCATTTATCAGTCCTAGAAATTAATGTCTTGACCATCCCCAAGCTTCCAGCTACATCCCTGAGAGAGAATATGTCTGACTTGGAGAAGATTGTTCCAGAAAATAGAACCATTCGGAAGAGACTGATCAGAAATAAAGGAATTCTTGCTTTGGTTGGAAAGGTATTTAATTTTAACCAACTCTGTCCAAGGCTTGTGTTCTTTTATAAGTCTCCAACCCAACTTTGCAATAAGAGCAACATTCATATGTTTGATTTCTTTGATTCCTAACCCCCCAATCCTCTTTGGTTTACAGACCTGCTCCCAAGCCACTAAATGGTATCTAAACCTGTCTTCAGTACCATGCCATAAAAAGTGCTTTTGAATTTTTCAATACTATTCAATCTACTGTTGGGAATCTGAACATTGACATGATATAAATAGGTAAGTTCTGAAGAGTGCTTTTTATCAATAAACACTTGCCTGCACTTGAAAGTAAAGCTCCTTTCCAACCAAATGAGTTTTTTGGAATCTTTTAATAAGATCATTCCAAACCTTATTAATAAGATCTTTTAAAAGGAAATGATTTATTACTATATGAAATAATTTTTATGTTTTCTATAATTTCAAATGTTTGCGATTAAATATTTTAGAAGGTAAATTTATACCGTGTTTTTGGACCCCTCTAAAAGGATTCAATTTGAAAAACTATAGTTTATAGTTAATTTATAACTATATCCTATATAATTTGAAAACTATATTATTATTTTTAAATAAAAATATATATAATATAGAATAAGATTTATATAATAATTTATATAAACATCATATTAAAATTTATATAGTTTTGAAAAAAACATTATATATTAAAAGTCGTAAACCATATTAAAATTACATGTGATTGAGGGAAGAGTCAACTGTGAGACCATATTCTAAACCTAAGTTTAAATCATTTTTAAACTTAACTTTTAAATCTAGGCATATATAGTTTAAAAAAGAAGAAACAAGCCTAAGTTTGAATAATATTTTATATATATTGTTAGTTTAAACCACTTAAAATATAAATTTTATTAGATTTGGTCTATATATGTTTTAAAAAAAAACGTAAGTGCTTACTTTTTTTGGGAAGAGGGTCCGTGTTTATTGTTTGGACATGAATGGATTGTTTTTAAAATCTTAATACTTATTAAATAAAACATAAAATGTGTCCCTAACCATTCATATTATCTATGTAAGAGGTGGCCCCATTCATTTATATCTTATAGTTTATAAAAACTATATAAATAAACCTATTTAAAGGTTTTCTTTTATATAAGAGTGGGAGTGGAGAATAAAATGAGATAATATCTCAGGTATAAATGTAGAATTCTCAGGTATAAATGGAGATTTTTTTATAAAAAAAACTAGTTTATTGGTGGCCCACGTGAAGTATGGTAAATATTTATTAAAATATTGGTAGTTATAGCCACATAAAAGTTTTAAAGTTTTTAGCTTGCGGAATTATATAAATTTTTACAATCTTTCTATAGTTTTAAATGTGTGCCGGGTAAAATTAAGAGTAAATGAAGGGAGGAGATGAGGTTCGTGAAAATAGGGATTTCAATTTATTTCATTGGTCAGAAAATTACTTGTCCCTCTATAAATTATGTAAGTTAATCTATACTCTCATTAATCTAGTTGCACTTGGTAAGATTCTTTTAACTGGTCTATGTCCTTTAAACCCCTTTAATAAAGGTTATGTTTTTATTTTTAAAAAATATATACTATAAGTTTATAATTTTTATGAACTATATGTTGTTTTTTATTTACATTCTATAAATTATATACATTTATGTATATATTTTTACATTATAAATTATAATATGTTATTATAATGTGTTAAAATATAACATCCCTAATATTATACGAAGACAAAATTCTAGAATTTCATATTCTGGAAATACATAGCATGTTTTGATTTCATTAAATTTGACGGTTAAATGACCGTCACACAAAGAAACCAAACATCGACAATATGACGGTCATTTAGACGTCAAATTTAAGCTCGTAGGTTCTAGAAAACTTTCATTGTGTTAAAATTGATGGTCAAATGACCGTCATGACAGACCAAAAAATAAGTCATTATGACGGTCATTTAGACGTCAAATTTAAGCTGGCCGGATTTTTGTCTATATTTTTTTTTTCAGAAATTTGAAGTTGTTATGCATTCTTAGGGGTCTCTTCTTCACTTCTATATGGTCGGAAATATTTTTTATATAAATCTGGGGTATAATGCGAGCCCTTTTATATTGTGGGTTATTATTTTGATCATAGGAGGTTAATTAGTATGTATTGTAATGACAAAATTAGTTATGATCAAATAGTTTCTTTAGATCTGATTCTATTAAAAGTGTTGTTTTTATTATCGATAAATATGTATCTAACTCTGTGGTACATTGTATATTATAATGAGGTGTGTTTTATAAGTTTAGGAAAACAATGGCATCCAACTATTTCTGTCTTGACAAAACCTAGATCCTGAATGAAACCAACTACAATATTTAGGTCAAAACTATGGCATGAAAGGTTAGAACATATTAATTATCGAAGTTTATATGAAATGTCTAGATATAATAATGCGGTGAAAGGTTTACATATGTTGTCTTCTTCTCTTGAAGTTACTTCATTAAATACTTCTAAATGATGGTTTTGATTCTGATTTAGTAAATGGTCATGATGATGTTTTGATGCTATAGATATTTCTGAAACTCTTATCTTCCTAGATAAGAAATTAAATTAGGCTCAATCTATGTTAGAAAGTTCAAATCCTATTAACCTTAAGAAAATGACTAAAAGTCATCATATGTACCATGCATTAATTACCTTGTATGAACTCGAGTGCATGAAGTATTATAGGGTCTAGGCGGATATATAAATAAAATATAATGATGATGGTAGTATTAACAAAAATCTAGACTTGTTCTTTGGAGGTTTCACTTAGAAACTTGCTATTGATTATGTTGAAACATTTGTCCTGTAGCTAAAATGTTGCAATTACACTTATCAAATTAGGTGGGAAATCCACTAAATGGATAAGAAAAATACTTTTTGAATTGCGATTTAAAAGAAGAACTTTACATGTTTCAACCTAAAGGATTTGAAGAAACTAGTAAAGAAAATTATGTTTGTAAGTTGAGAAATCATTGTATGGTTTAAAACAAACTCTTAGAGCATGATATACGAATATTGTTTCTTTATTTAAATGTTAGGTTTTGTTAATTGTTCTTCTAACAATGATATATTCATTAAGCAAATAAGACTCACATACTATCATTATATGTATAGATTTTGATGATTTGCTTATGTCTCGTGACAATTCTGGTTTAATTCATATGATTAAAGAAAAATTGAAACAAGACTTTGAAATGAATGAGTTAAGTTTCTTACATCATGTTCTTTGTATGATTGTATTTCATTCTATTTTTATTTTTTAAAACACAATATACAACTATTGTATTGAAAAAGTTTCATATGATTGATTGTAAACTATTTTCTACTTCAATGAAAGTTGGAATAAATATTGATCCTAAATCTACACATAAAAATGTTGATCCTATTTTATATATGTTGTTAGTTGATAGTTTGATTTATCTAACTATAACTAGATCGAGATATTTCCTATACGAGGAATTACTTCAAGGTTTATTCAGAACCTTTTTAAAGATCATTGGAATCTTACAAAAAGAAATTTTAGATATAATTTGAAAGGAATAATCAATTATGGGCTGCATTATAATTTGAGAATGAAAATGCTATCTTATATGGATTTTTTGATTATAACCATACCGATGTTGTGTTATAAAATATACTTTGGATATGTGTTTAAGTTTTTGGTGTATGAACCATTACTTAGAAAAACAAATGCAATCAATGGTCTCCATTTCTTCTACTTGAGGTAGAGAAGTACAATGAAAGAAGTAAAGGATCCATGTGGTTAGCGGTAATTTGTTGGTAGAGATACACCGGAAGTTAAAAGAAGTATTCCTCTTTTTGTGGTGGTCGAGCTTTATTACTCTTAATTAAGAATCCAGTTCAATATCGGAAGATGAAGCACATTAGGATACAAATAAGCTTCACCCGTGAGGTGTTAAGTGATGAGATAAATCTCAAGTTCGTGTTGATTAAAAAGCGATTTTTGACATTTTCACAAAGTCCCCGAGTGCTTTCAAAGTTTTGTCACTTTCATGAAAAACTTGGATTATCGGAGTTTCCATTGAGGGGGTGTGCATAACAATGTCACCTCCTAATGGAACTTGGTTTTTGTAAAAATACCTTCAGACATTTATAAAGACCTTCGGACAAGTGTAAAAAGACCTTCGGGCATGTATACCTCATCGGTTTATTTTTTAGAAAGAAGTGTAGAAAGATCTTAAAGGAGGTCTTTAGTAAACTCTTTAGTGTTATTGCGTTTCTTGGTAAACATCCAAGATAAAGCATATTATTAAGGAGGTCCTTGATTATAAAAGGCTCCTATATGCTTCGGTTCAATAAATTTTTATGAGAACCTATGAGAATATGTAAAACTCACAAATCATACTTAGCCACCGATCATGAGATGATCTTTGGGATTCCAAATCCTTTTGTACTAAAGTAACTTGAGTATGATGAAGATGTTATAATTTCTTCAACCGATATGCTAGCCTAAAACCTTTATGGTTTAAGAATTGTAAATCTGTAGTGTACCACGAGCGGGTAATCTATTGGCATATGTTATGTTATGTTATCCCACTTAATATTAAGGGGAGTGTTGGAACATAATGATTAAGTGGTGCTGACAACCCTTAATGTATATGGGTCCATCACTAATAATATGTTAGTATTTAATAATATGACATATTTATATTTCTATTATTAAATATGCTAACCTAGGTATATACTTTAGGTTTAATATTTAATATCATAAAATGATTATATTTCTAATATTAAATATTATAAACCTAGGTGTATGTGTCAAACCATTCAGGGTTGAAAAGGTGGGTCGGAGACATACTCGATCACCTTATATAAAAAAGACTTTAGGTCCTCATTTGATATATTCAGGAAATATATCAAAGGTATGTAAATCAAGTGATTTGGTTTTACCCTTGTAAATAGGGTTTTAAAGGAGGATGTGATCTTACTAGATATAAAATAAGTTCTCTGAAGTAAAATGTTATTTTCAAAGTGGTTTTTACCCTATTGGGGTTTTCCACTATAAATAATGTGTCACATGCGTTATTTATTTCCTTTACGTATTTCTTTATTTACTTATGTTATGATGTAATGTTTATTTAAATATTTATTGTAACATTATATAATATGTAAGTTGATTAAATCCGTATTTATTAGAATCCTCAAATTCTAACATGTTAAGTCAACAAGCTTTCTCATCTTATACTATGCTTTAAGTTGAACTAATACTAAACCAAGTCATTTACAAAGGCAAAACTCTCAACTCACCCAAAGTTGACATGGAACACAAATCCATTCTTCTTTAACAACAGTGTTACTCACAGACATGCACCATCACAACTCTACATAAATAAAAAATATAAGAGGACTTAATGATTTTTTTATTTTGAGCCGGTGACTCTCAAGGACAACACATACACGGCTTATATCCACCTCTGAGTTCGAGACCTGACCATTCGGGGCTACCCTAAACAAGCGCTACCACCACTATCATGTTTTAGCTACTCATGATCCCATTGTTTGGAGAATGCTTTAACATATGGATAGATGCGAGGAGACATCCATCCCAATGTGCCCAAAAATTCGTTCAATAACACCCATAGTTTCTGTCACCTCTCGCATGCCCGAAAAAAGGGTTTAACCTACCCGACTAGACGTTGGCTCACCATTACATCAACCTTAATTGATTTCTTTATTACATTTGTACATAACGGGCTTCATTACATAATTTTGGAACAATAGTGTGATATTAAAGCCATGTCAAAGTCATTTTCATGATTTTCTCAGTAACCAAGCATAGCCATGTGGATGCGATCTATATCCGAGAAGCATGAACTTATGCCTACAAGAGTGCATTAACCTTCCTACATAAAGCCACCATTTACAAATGATCAATAATCATTATTTACAAGTTCTCTTTTGACAACATTCACACACTATTTCATGAGTACAATAGAAGCAATAATGGAAAGAAACTATGATTGATTTGCCTAATTTCTTGTGAAAAGTAGTGGTTACCTCATCATCAACCTAGGAGGGCTTGGTAGGCAAACATCATTCTCAACCATGAGCTATCCGTATGATCCATCATTAGCCCAAAATTTTGATATTTAAAATAAAGAAACATATCTACCATAAGATTAAATGGGCGCTTTATATAAAGGTGTTCTTAATATGATTTTTGATGACTATTTAAATCAATATGGCAAGCACTTTATTTGATAATATGAAGAAATTCGGGTTTGTCCAACGACTGCAGTGTGAAGCTATAATATAGGCGAGCATCTCTATAACCTCTTATGGAGTACAATGCTTATGGGAGGGATTATTTTTCAAAGCAAAACAATTGATATTTAAAGTTAAAGACTTGAAGCTTAGATAAATAGGGGGACAAAATTTTCAATGAGTGGAAATGTCATTTTGTTTGAAAGAAACTTAGTAATGTTTAGAAATTTTCAACTAGTGGGATATGTCATTTTATTTGGAAGAAGCTTTTAATTGTTGTGTCCATAAATGTGACCTATTATGACAGCTAGGGGTGGTAGGAGTGAGTGTAATAATCGAGATGTCAAAAAAATGTTCGAACTTGAATTTGATGTCCATTTGACCATTGTAAGGTATGTTTTCTTCTTTCTTGGAAAAGAGAGAAAATCACAATATTTTGGGCATATGGTTGAGTTTGGAGCCGAGCCCAATAAAATGGTGCAACTAGATTGAGGCTATTCATCATCAACCAATACAAAATTCATGGACAAAGTGATGGAGTTGTTAATTAATGCAGGACCTTTCAATGGGGAAAATTATGATGAATCAAAAATAAATATCTCAAAATTGATACATATCAACATTTTATTTTTATTGAAAAGTGCACATTGTGTGTGTGTGTGAAATCAATACTAGTTAGAAAAACATTTATATTAGAAATAATGGCAAGGTAAGGGAATATGCAAAGTATCCAAACGTCCATATGCCATGGTAGGAAACCAAAATTTTAAAGTTATCCTCGTGCTTCCAAATGAAAATGCGTAAAACATGATTATATTTTATAAATTAAAAAAACATAAGTAAATCATTGATTAAAAATGTGGATGGTAAGAAAGGACATCCCGAGACATTACTAACCAAAGCCAAATTCGTAACAAGCATGAGAAAAAAGTGCTACAGGCCTAAGGCCACCACAATTACAGCCAAACACAAAAATGTCAAGTTTCCACAACCAAGTGCTACATGTACAAAATACTACAAAAAAACGTGCATGCTAAATTAGGCAATCGAAGTGCCACAAAAGGGTTGAGACTATTATGTTTACCTTTAGCCAAATTTTGGTGAGGAAACTTTCCCTTCCAAGTGCAACCCCTCGGTCCATAACCTCCATTTGTAGGGATTGACATTCTCCATGGCCATTAGTTGAAAAATTCTAAAGGGAGGAATGGAAAACTTAAGTGATTGAACCACACCTTCTCGCATTCCCTACATCCTTGACCTCTTCCAAGAGAATCATGCTTGGGAGAATAAAGAGAAATTTTGCTAATAGTGCGAGGGCATTGCCCTAGTGGCCAATCAAAGTAGGATGTGCTCTACCTCAAGTCACCTTCTTAGTTCGAACTTGACTTAGTAGCATTGCCTTTAATATTACAAAGATTTAGATATAAATAGTGAAATCCTTTTCCAATTATGTATGTTCAAAAGTGCATAATTTCCGTCTTTGCAAAGCCAAAAGAGAATTTCAATGCAAAAAATATGCCAATTTTTCTTGAATTTTGCAAGTTGCAAGGCAAAATCCCCAAAGAGTGCAATTTTACAAGTGAGGGTCTTGGTTTTGAAGGGGTTGAAAAAGAATCAATCCACTTCCAAGTCTATTGAGCTTGCACACAAATCCAAAAGATGCGGTTGATCATCTCGGTTTTCCCATAAGGGTGTTATCCGGGTGTGGAAATACCCACATGGACCAACATGTCATCTAGAGGAAGACCTTGGTAAATAATACACCAAGTAAATAAAGCTTTTGGGGATCAACAATTGTAGACCGCAGAATTGGAAATATTGTCCCCAATAAATGAAAACTTGGTGAGATTTCAATCCTTGTTGAGAATTTCATAAGGCATCACCTTAGGAGAAACCCATCAATAACTTAACTAGGGTCTATATAGAGCACAAGGGTAGCTACATTCCAATTTCAATCTCTCCACCACCGAGGAGGAGCTTTGAGTTTAATTTTATGCAAGGCTTCCTTCGAATAAAAAGTTTTAGATTTCATTAAAAGACTAAATATCTCTAGTGTTGAGCTTTCACTTAGCCTTTAGTTCATGCCAAGGTATCTAGGTTCTATAACATCTATAAAAATATCATAAATAGTGCACATGCCTTTTCTAAAGAATACACGTTCTTTGACTAAAGGAACTTCAACCATAAACACTCCATGGAAATTAAGAACTGTATACCACCACATAATGAGTATTGAAAAATAACTAGCATCCAAATTTACCACCTTTCCACACTAGCCATGGTTTAAGATATTCCCAATCTTTCCATGATTTTGGAAAAGAAGGTACCCATAATTTTGATTGGCATAGTGATGCAGTCAAGATTAGGGGTCTCGGTGGACGGAGGCCTTAAACCACACAACCCACATTTTCAGATTTGGATCTCATTGCAGTAAAGAAGATACTAGGCATTTCTAGAAAAAATGATAAAAGATTCCCTTATTGATTAACAATAAAGATTACATACTTTAGGGGGAAAAAGTGCTAGCTATACTATATATTACGATCTATGGGAAGATCATGTAGTAATTCTATGGGAATTTCAATCCTCGGACCTATCTTAGATAAGTTTGTAGACTCTGCTAAGCTTCTATAGAATAAGGCTCAACATATTTTAGTAATGGAGCTCTACAACACTACTCACAAGCTCGATTTATCTACTCCTTAAGGAAAAATGCTCGAGATAGGCACCTTTCATGCATATTGTTCCCTTCTATGTATAAAATCAAACTAGAATCAAACAAGAGAATAAATATGTCTTTGTAAGTAAAGATACCCTTTTAAAGATTTCTCAATACACCTAAGATCACCATCAATCTCAACAATTGGTTTATAACAATCCTCCCATGAAATCATTTCCATTAGATAAAAGTATACTAGGTTCCCTAGATTTTCCTTGGGTGAATAAAATAGATCAAGGCCCAAATGCACTCCTCCTAACTATATCAATGTTGACAAGAGATCCAGATTCTATCAAATATACAAGACACAAATATTTAACATGGTGGCATAAGCAAAAGGTTCTATAAGGTGCACATGTGCAAAAAAATGTTTTGTGACATCAATAATGCATCTCATGCTTTATATGCAATATCTTTATAGAACCAAATTTAAACATACTTGAGCAAGGTAATAATTTCATGCAATGGTACAAAAATAGTACTAGTGCAAAAGCTAGTGCAAGGCATCATGACATTGAACATTTCTTGTGGCACCACATGAGGCTAAAGATGGAATTACACAAGATGCGTCGGATAGAGCTTCACAAAGTTGTGTCACACAAAGGAGGAATTTTATAGCATGGGAAAAAGCTTCACGGTATTATGCGGTATTGATAGGCCTTTGTGGTTTTGCACAACATTGATACACCTTCACAACATTATATGAGATAAACAAGCCTTCGTGGCATTGCATGACATGTTTTGTAGACTTACACAAGATTTTCGTTGAAAGTGTGACTACACAAGTCTTTATTAGGCTAAATCTAAATGTTTTTGGTTTACGTAGGATTACACATGAACCTAGATGGTCATGCATCATGCACCTCAGGTAAGAAGAAACTTGAGCTCCTAGTCAAGTAAATATCAAAAGTTTTGTAATGGATCATCTAAGTTTACTAATCTTGGTTGTGCTAAAATAAGACACATCTTCAACTTCTTTGTTCTTCCATTTCACTAGATATTCTTTGTAGTCCTTTCTACGTATTTCCTTTGTTGTACATTCTTTCAAAATATGTTCAATTTATTCACATTTTGTTATGGTAGTTGGTATCTCTAGTGTATTTTCACATGATCTACTTCATTACTAGTCCATGATTTACGTATATGTATAAATATGCTACATTAAAGCTAGGAAAAATGTCTATTCCCTCTAATATTTCTATCTCATATACATTTTGCGTAAACTTCTTCAAGAATCTACATGGTCCAATCTTCTTCCATTTGAGATTGTCATATTTTCCTCTTAGGAACCTCTCTTTGCTTAGCTACACAAGAATTGTGTCTCCCACCTTGAATTCTAATTCTCTTCTCCTCGAGATATGCATGTTTTTTATGTTGCACATTACTTTTCTCCAACCATGTGCATACTTATGCAATTCCTTTTGTCACTACAAAAATCTTTGGTTTTTGTACTTTTCCTAGCAAAAATATCACAAGTTTGAATCTCCTCTTAGAATTATTCCATAAATAATTTTGAAAGGTGACCTCATAGTACTTATATTCATAGAGTTATTTTGAGAAAACTCTTCCTACACAAGGATGGAATTCCATGTTCCTACCTTATCTCCAACCAAACATCACAACAAATTGCTAAGGCTCTAATTAAAAACTTATGTTTGTCCATCTAGGTGGTATGCAAAATTAAACTGCAACTTCGTGTTCAACTTCTTCCACAATGTACACCAAAAATGACCCACAAACTTAGTATTTCTTTCGGACACAATCTTTGCACAATAATCCATGCAATCAAACAACTTCACTAAAAATAGGTTAACTATGTAATCTGCATAATTTATCTTCTTACAAGCAATCAAACGAGCCATTTTTTAGAATTTATATACAACAAATAAGATAAAATCATGAGTCTTTTGCATTCTAGGAAGCCCCAAAAAATACATACTAAGTTGTTCCCAAGGAAAACAAGTATTGATAGTGGTTGATATAACCCTACATTATGACTATTCTCTTTCTTTGTTGGTATACTCGAATCACTACACATATTTTTACGCATATGTAGCCATCCACGACCAAAAACACCTCTCACTTATTTGCACCAAGGTCTTATCAAGTAGATACTTCTAACAACTTAGGGTGTGCTTATATTTATGTGTGTCCATTCATATGATTTCCCATTCAACTAATCCAAAAGTATGACCTAGGCTAACTAAGCCAAGTTACCCTTTTTAAAAAATGATCATTAGAAAGATGCTCATGAAATGTGGGATAGGTTCATGGTTGAATCTATCTTAGACATATGAACCTATCCGAGGTGTGAAAGGAATCAATTTTAAGACAAGGCGAGGTGTGTATATACTTTTTGTAATATGTGCATTGATTCTCGAGGAGATGAGATGGAGAGTATGTTTCGCCTAGTGGGACTAAGATGCAAGATAAAGTAAGAGGGCACCTTAAATTGGTCATTTGTGTATAAATATTGCCAAGTGCTTAGACCAAATTTCAATTAATAAGAAAATTTGCAAATCCTTGTCTAATATTCAATCAATCTCTTACTTCTTCATAGAGTCTTAATCAACCAAGTAATTGATCTTTTCATTTTCTTGTTTTTATTAGATCAATTAGTCCTTTTAAAAATTAGTACAATTCAAGTATTTTTGTTGTGTTTATTCTATGTATGAATTGTACTTAGTTTTACATTATTTTAGACTCATAGGTATAACTCATTTAAAACACCTTTGGGAACTCATTCTAATAGAATATGAAGCAACACTCCTCTTTTTCGACCAAAGAGCCCACATTGTTTGTCTATGGCTTGTATTTTAGATCTTGTTGTATATTTGATTTAACTAGTCTAATATTATACTTTTCCTCTATCTCACCCATTTATTTTATTGGATCTCATCTATTCATGATATAATCACATCGTGAAGTCACCAAAAGTGGATACTAACTTAGAAAATGAACATGTGAATGAATCAAAGGGATACCTAATATGGAAACCCTATGACACTAATTAGTACGACATTCAATACTATTATAACTTAGCATCCTCTCAATATGTTTATCTATGGACCATGGTCTCTCTCCCATATGAGTCTAGCCTCACCCCATTTCTATCGGTGTAGGGATGCCAAAAAACCAAACATTATAAGTCAACATAGATAAATGAACTTAAATAAAATGACACCATGCAATAAAAAATTAAGTCATTATTATGAACAACAAATGGTCATGTACAAAAAATACACAAAAAGGGATTCAATAGAAATTGGTGAGAAATTGATATTTTGTAACCCGCCTAAATTAGAAGGTATTACAATTATCCTACCTCCATATGAGTGTTGACGATAATGGAACAAGGAGCCTTTTCAAACTTTATCAAATATCAATAGTAGGATTCCTTGGTCTTCCAACTTTTCAAATTAAGTATAATTTTATTAATTTATTCTACGAGAATCCACGTTCTTTTTGAACTCACGTGTTCAATAGAATAACCAACACTATTACCACTAGCAAGTACCAAAAAGAACCATCTCCTACATAGTGTACATTCCATGCTTACTTTTCATTTTTATACATATTTTTCAAGTTTTTCATCCACTACAACAATTTTTTTGTGTTGTGTATCTTATAGAATTCACTTAGATGTATAATTGATTTCCTAGTCTCAAATATATACCCAACATCCTTTGTCGCACCTCTTGTTATGTCACTATATGTCATAACTTTAATGTTTTGTTTATGGTTTTGACAATTCATGTGAAAATTATATAGCTACGAATAGTTTGAGTTGCCTAACATATACCACCCAATCTATAATCTACATCAGAACAATGATAATGGATAATTATTTGAGTTTTCCTTCTTTTGAAGATACTCAAATATTGAGCTTCATTGACAAATATTCCTTCAAACTGTACAAAACATTTCCTTAGGCAATTGTATTACAATGAATTCCTATAATATTTTAAAGTGAATGGGAGGTGCCATCACCTTTTGAATTATTACACATGAGATCTTCCATGTTATCTTTAATTTCATTAATATTAAGAATATTTTTCGTTGTATTTGACTCGATTGTATCTATATCCAAAGTTCTATTAATATATTGACTTGTCCCAATAAATTTCCACTTTTCTCACAATTTTTATTTGTAGAAGTTACTTTACTACTCACAAACTCAATAGGATATAGAATAACCTCGTCATGCATAATTTCATGCCAAATTTCAGAAATCGTCGAGCCTTCTTGGGACATAACTCTTACTATTTTGAAGTATATATTATTTTCTTCTTCCAAATTATTTAGTTTAGTAAAGCCTTAGTTTTTATTTATAGTATAAAAGAGTTTTTGGCCTGCGGCTGATAAGATATTAGTCTTTTAATGCTAAAATAAATACAAAATCTTTACTGGATGACAATTCAATATCCTTTCAAGAATATATGTCCTCCTCAAGTATGTTGTCATTGGTGGGTCATTATATATATATATATATATATATATATATAAAATTTAATGTGTACTTTGTAATTAATTTGAAAAATATGTATATGCAAGAATGTTAAAAAAATACATGAAACATACCATTTTAGTATCATCAATCAATCTAATATAATTAGAAACAAAAAAACGAGTAACACTAATAAGCAAATTATGCAAGATAAAATAACAAAGAATACATTTGCAATTATGTAAATTCCATAGCTAAAAGAAGAGTTTGAGAAATATACATTATGCTAAAACAAGACATAAACATAATAGTTTGATAACATATTAAATGTAGCATCCTATTTCTAGAAGAATAAAAATAAATATGACATTGCAAACACAATTTTAGTTTGTGTACCACACAAAACATTGTTTTTTATCAAAAACCCTCATAACATGATGCCTCAACATAAACCCAAACATTATACATCTAGGAAAAAGCCTATGAAATTGTTTTGATTAGTTTACACACACAAGCATAAAATGAATCAAAATGTATAGTCAAATTAATTTTTGTAAAAATTGTAATATGAACCTAAACTACGTTAATTAGGTAAATTATAAAGATATAAAATAAAGAGATACAACTAGATAATGCACAAATGCAAATATCCAACCTAATACTTCCTAAATGAGGAATATACAATACTCATAGGGACCTAAAACCAACCCAATAAAGTAATATAAAAGAATCTAACATAGGATATACTTTGAAACGTGTCTAGATATTACCGTTGAAGCACGAGGGGTTCACTTAATAAAAGTATGGTATAACACGTTCATTCGAAGGGTATTAAAGAATACTCTTAATGCTAGTTTTTACCTCTAATTATTCAATTGATAATACCCCCCGTTATATTATTAGAATGAAAATACCCCTATTTTTTCCATGTACCTTACTTACCTATTTTTCCATGACAATTTTATTTACCCCTTTTTATTTCTACCATAATATATTAAACAAAAAAATATCATATTTCTCACTTTTTTTGTGACATGCATTTTTTTGAAAGATGGTTTGAAGCTTCAAGACCTATTACCAATTACCTTATAAATGTTAAGCTTTAATAATTTATCAATAGTTCTTCAAATAATTAATATGGTGAAATAATATCACTTGTGTTGAAAAGCATACTCAATCCTAGTTTTCTACCATCTTATTATTTCTTGGTTAAGAATATCTTGATTGAGATTTATTTATTTAAATCGAGATTATAATTTAATTTTATGATCACACTCCTTAAATTGTAATTTTAAGGTATTTAGTTTTAAAAACTAGGGTTCAATTTTTTTGAGTTTTATATTAAAATTAAATGTCTCTTTCCTTTGGCCCACCTCTCTAACCTACCCCCAATACACTCTTCAAATTATTAATAATGAAACCCTTTCACCCCCTCATGTCTACCGGTATATTGAATTTACTTTTATTAATTTTAATTACCTCAATATGAACTCATGTGCTAGGATATTTCCTAGCTAATGAACCCCTAGTGCGTTGAGGGAAACCACTACTATCAAATAATAGTTACGTGGTTGATAGTGTCTATGGAGGTAAGCTAGATCTGAAAATTCCAAGAGCTAATCACCTATGTCCTAAATCTTGATTTTGGGCACCGAACATTGTGATTTAATGTGATGAAATTCTATGTGATATACCATTTATCTAAACCCTAACAATGTAATTGAACAATAATTCATCGTAAAAAGACGTGGGATATATTAGAATGGAACAATCTCATCGGTTTCCCAATGCATGTGACTATTGCATTTGAGGATCAAGTCAAAAGTAGTTATACCTCTTCTTATGTGAGTGTGCGACTAGAATAATAATGTTTAGTCTAGAATGGTCCAAGTTCCTTTGACCTTAAAAATTGGAACAATACAAGCTTGACCCTTTACACTTCATATTTAAGCTCATTGAATCCTATATGGCTACCCTTGAAATATTTGAGACGCGTACATTATTTTTGTAAAGTGCTCTATAAGGTGTGTAGGTATGCCTTACATGATAATAAACTATGGGGTCATTTATATATCTAGGAAACTCTTCATTAATTTCCCTCTATATTGAACCCTTTAATCAAGCCTCGAACTACCTAATGAAAGTTCCCATGGTAAAAAACAAGCCAAGTCCCATATGAGAATTGTGGATGGGGAAAATATTATCAGACAATAATGTCCAAGATGGATGGTATTATGTGGGATATAAAAATAAAGATATGTGAAATAAAGAATGTGTAGACACTCAAATTTGGCAAACTTAATCTTTGGAAATGATAAGTTTGGATATGATCCTTCACAAAGCCAAATGCTCACATTTTAAGTCCAATCAACACATCTCTCTAGATATTTCTTGAATTTCTCATCTCCAAACTCCGATATTTCACAAAATTAGGAATTATTATTGTAGAAAAGCAATAAATAATTTACATGTGCATCAATATAGAGCTTTTTATTTTACGTCATGCAAGTTGTTTGTCCAAAACCATATAATTTGGTCAAGATAAGATGTATGGCATTGACTAATTTGTATGGTCTTTCCCTTTGTATCTTATGATTTTGATTTCAATTTGAATATCTTAAGTGCATCATTTCATCTTTTTAGGGTCAACTATCATAATATTTCACCTACGAAAGGATATGTAGGAAATTTATGTATGGCGGGCCATAAATGTGTCTCGATAACTTGCCCTCCTAAGTCTTCCATTCTATTAGGGTATTGAGGAAATGAGTAAGAGATACACATGAACCGACACATAGTGGATAGATTTAAAGGGGCTACAACGAGTGCCAAAATCAAATATCTAGAGAGTAGTAATCCCTACAATAGGTCAACCTAGGGTTTTCAAGGCCCGCAATCAAGATAAAGGAGAGTACCCTACTAAGATATCGTAATTGGGTGAGAAGAGGTATGGATCAATGATAGATAAGGAAAACGTGCAAAATATGTATGAAATGAAAGTAAAAAGAAGCCAAAGAGCTAATCATGAGTAAGAGCACTACACTAATTAGTATCAAACCACATGTAACACTAAGCTAACATAGAGAAATGGGGAAAGGAAATGAACTAATCTATGTAAAATGGCAAAGATAGTGAGAGAAATCACCTCTACCTCGTAGGGTGATCACGATGCATCTAACTCTCTAAAGAAACAACACACCAAGAGAGAATCTCTATTAGATAGAAAAGGGAACACCATTCATATCCTATAATCACTATAGATGATCCAATAGGGTAAGCAATCCAACCCTAAAGAAGAGTTTCCAATCCAATCCAAGCCAAGTGCAAGATGAACCAAGAGATGAGCAAGAAAATGTGAAGTTGATTAAGAGAGAAAAGCATATGGAAGTTCGTAAGATTCAATATTTATTCATAAATGTCAAGATGTAGTAGGTATATATGTGACACCATTATCCATGGATGATGGAGTCATCCAAGAAAAACTTTGCACCGACACCATTGCCCACAGTGATGACGTTGGTCAAGGATGATAATGTGTCATGCAAAGTAAAAAAGTGTCACAGATCAAGAAGATTGATGAAACAAGGTTCCAAGTGGTGAGATACTAACAATTTTTCAGGTGTGCAATGTGTGTGAGACCTAAAAGGACAAGGATAAAGAGTGCATGAAAAACTAAGGCTAATACCGCATAGTGATACTCTCTCTATGTATTGTCTCTAACCCATAATGATTACATGAATAATCATTACCCATTCTTAAAGCAGCCCCCCTTAAGGAACCCACTCAAGAAATAGATGTATCAATGACAATTATCTGCACAAGGAAGTTGTTAGTAATAGGTATGAAAGATGAAAAGTGAAAAATTAGGTGTATACATATGCCCCTGCCATTAATACCCACATTTTGCAATAGCGAAATATGGGGTGATCAACATAAAGAAATAATCCATAACACAAGAATTGAAAGTAGACACTGAAAGTAAGAACATAAAGGACTAGCTGAAATGATATATAGCCATTGCGTACACTGATTTCATCCCCGCCATATGCGGGCATAATCCATCTGTAAGAACCTTGAAGAAGTAAAAATGAAAGGAAACACTAGAGGATCATTAGTAAAATAAGACATAAATCACCTATTTAGGGGCCCATGGGATGGATGTCATGTCGAAGTGTTGAGATGTCGTATGGTATGGTGTCAAAATAGGCCAAAATCAAAGATCGCTGAAAGTATGCGTGTAATAAATCAAAATGAACGGTATGAGAGTATGATCAAGAGATAACAAACACCGATTATTGCTGAGTTTAGGAATGAAAATAATAGTTATTTGAAGATTTAGTTTTATCCGGAAGAAGTTGAATAGAAAATTTTGGTTTTATATAGTGATTTTGATTTTTATTTGCTTATTGTTATTTTGGAATTGAGAGAATTGATCTCTAGAATTCCAAATTTGAGTGTATTTCAATTTCATGACATGAGTACGTGGTGACAATGGAGTACGAAGAGGTGGTACACGCGGTGGGGTACGACCACGGGTAATTCATTGCATTTAATTTTGTTGAGTAGATTAGGTGTTATTTGGTATTTTTACTTTTTTGGAGTCAATACCACATCATTTTGTCCAAAATTATGTCATTGGGTAGGTTAGGAAAAAATACAAGTGGGTTTGGAAGGGATTTAGATTTGGTTTTCTTATTTTGTTACATTTGGAAAGTCAAATTTTGGAATTTTTTTCAGGGTCCAATGACATCTATCGAGAGGCTAACAACGTAGGTATTTTTGTGGATGTAGGTGTAAATTTTAAATTTTCACTTCAAATTGAATTTTCATAAATGTAATGTTTGTTCATTGTCGTTTTATGTGTGCGGGATCTTCCTATGGTGAAGTGTGGATGTATCGTGGCTCAATGCGATGATTGATGGATTAAATTAGGAATATGTGCCCCTGATTGCATGGTTGGGGATTTGGGGCATCATGTAAATGCTGAAGATACCATTATATTTGGATTTATTACAAATGTTTTAGCCGCATGGGAGACCAGGTCCAACACCTTTCGGTGGTGGATGGGATATGAGACTATGGAGATGGCATTGACCTTGGAAGATGTACATGAGATTATGGGGTTACATATTGGAGGAACCCATATGTATTGTGATATGGGTCCGAGATGGTGTAGATTGGAGATCCTTGGCCGTATGGGATATTGGGAGCGGTACATATGACGAGAGTATGTCATTGTTTTGACTCAACACAATGTATGCTTTGCGAGGATTCTAGATATCTGGAAAGTAGTGATGGGGATTGTTGTGGCATAGATAGTGTGCCACAAAGTAGATGGATCCATCTCATTGTTTCTTATTGCGGTATGTAGATATGCTATAGATCACGAGGTTTTGTTTAGGTGGGTACCATTATATGGGTGCGGTTGGTGCATGATTTATATAAGGTCAAGCGTAGGGACGAGAGGGTCGTGGGACTGTCATTTTATTGACAACCTTTGAATATATGAAAGATTACTGATGTATAAGACAATAAAGACACCATAGGAAGTAGTGGTAGATGCTCCGAGAGTGCTTCGGTGGGCACAAGGGCCAATAGTGAGATCACTCAAAAGCATTCCACCACTAAAGACAGTAGAGTCCGTATGATGTTACATGAAAACCCTACATAGGGAATGTGGATAAGTGGCCTAGTTGTCCTAGAGCGAGCTCTTGGTTGTCATCACCGAGGTGTTAGGGAATTACATCTTAGGTGGAGAACCATGTGGTGCACAAGGTCCTGAGATAGTTTGGGCATCTAACGCCCATGGTGATCTTTGCCATTTCCACCCTACCAATGTAATCATGCGCAGAGGGTCAGTAGGAGTAGATGTTAGGGTACCAACATTATGACCTCGTAGGATACGGGCGGTGGGAAAACATGGTTGGAGGTATCATTAATGTGGTGGGGATGCTTGAAGCCCAACAAAAATAATAATTGTTAATGGTTCAAAGCAGGGGATCCAATCAAGTATCCATCGATACAGTCCACATGCTAGAGGTACAAGTGGAGAAAGTCCTTACACGGAGGAGTAGCAAGGCAACCGTCACCATAGCTCAAGGAGCATAAGATGTAACTGATAGGAGGAGGTTACTTGAAGTTGATTGGGGTTTAGATGGTTGTGCATTTGAGATAGAGGCCCATACCAAAATGCAAAAGGGACATGATATTATTGCCCCGAGATAGGTGGGCACAATACGTAGGAGAAATACCTCATCGGGATGACAAGGATGAGGTATTAGGTAGTCACGAGGACCGCAAGACTATCATGGAGAGGCCCAAGTAGCCGTGTATGTGTGTCACAATGTTATTTAGATGAGTTTTGAGAAATGGGTTTGTGTCATATGGATATTGTGAGTAACATGTGTTTTTTTTGGTTTTACAAAGCGGACAGTGGAGGAGTGGCACTCCCTAATAGAGAGTGCCCACCATGAGATCATGTATCCAATGTCTTTGGATGTTTGGGATACTACGGTGATGGTGGATCCATCATCACCGTAGGTTAGATTCAAGATCTCATTTTTTTGGCTGGAGAGGCATCCCAAACCTTATGGAGATATAGAGATGCACAGTCTTGGCAGCCTACCAACAACATAGATGTGATGCTACAGAGTTTATTGTAGGAGTAGGTGACATTGGTTCAAGAGAAGAAAAATCACCTGTCGAGATTCTCGGAGAGTCATGAATCAAATTACTTCATTAGAGACACAATTGACAAGAGTGTAGGAGATGCCTCTAGAGCCCAATCTAGGCAGAGTCCTAAGCGCACACAACTAGGGATATTAGCACAACCCGATTGGCCCAAAGCATCCAATGACCCCCACAAGGGGTGAGAGTGCTTAGCCATTTTGTAGATGGGCCAAAGTGATTTTGTATGATTATGTTGATGTTTAAAACTAATTCGATATATATATATATATATATATATATATATGAGTTCATGATATTTGGATGTTTGGTGTTTGTATGCTTATTTACTTATCATTTTCATGCTTTACTGCATGTGTGTATGGGATGATATCCATGATACTTAGGAATAATTATAATGCAATTAGATAGGTAAATCTAGTGGGAAGGGGATTGATAGGATAGCCCAACCCATGTAGTATG
This sequence comes from Taxus wallichiana var. yunnanensis, assembly GCA_018340775.1. NCBI lineage: Eukaryota > Viridiplantae > Streptophyta > Pinopsida > Cupressales > Taxaceae > Taxus > Taxus wallichiana. Next base: position 758,289,051 of record CM031241.1, read on the forward strand.
AAGAAACCAATAGGTGGAACAAAGAAAAGAAATCCAATGGTAGGATGCTAGTGCATGACTAGGTGTATAAATCCAAGAAAGGCCATATGCCTAAACGAGGATGTAAAAAATAGCTAAGTCGACACAATATGAATGAACAGGGGTGAATTGGGACCGAGGTGCTCCAATGGTAGGATAAACCAAGGCATACATGGTGATAAATCCAAGAAGAGAAAACAACCCAAGTAAGGATGTAACAATATATTCGAGATAGTGTGAAAAACCCAAGGGGGTCGAGATCCCAAGTGAAGGAGAAATGTAGTGTGTAAAAACCCAAGTGGGAGGCTAAGAGCCCAAGTGACGGAGATAGTTCAATCCAAAGGAGAAGAATAATACGTAATCAAGGTCCTATAGATAACTAGCCATGATGGGAAAAACATTACAATGCATTAGTAATGATATTGTTAACTTGATTCAAGATATGAATTCTAGAATGAATCATGAGGTCCTTTATGGCATGATGTGTAATAACAACTTACCAATTAACTTTAGATATCGCAGGTGAATAAGGTTTCATCTATCCAGTCCTCCAGTTAGAGTGAGAATGTCACACCAAATATAATTCATAGAGGGACAAGGATCAGGGTGAGTTGGTCATCCGTAAGTAGGTTTTGGTCTAGTCGGTTGAGAGGAAGGTGGTTAGTTTTGGGAGGAATTAGATCCATGCTTCAAATTACAAGAAGAAGTTTTGGAATTGGATGCTTGCTTTGCAAAACCCGATAGTTGGCGTCAATATGCATGCAATACCCATGATGAGAGAAAAAGAAGGGAGATGAAGCAAAAGGTTGTGTAACACTTTTGGATTGGTTATGTTTGACCTTAGCTTTAATATTCTTCATGTGGTGTCGATAGGCTATACACTCCAAAACATCATGCCTCAGAGCCTCATGCCATATGCAATATAACTTAGTCATAGAGGACTGAGGATCCATAAGGGAAAGAGGTACAAAGATAAGTCTCTTAGGTCAGTAGAGGGATAGTGAGATTATTTGATGATGAAACTAATGCAATGGGTGAAGAAGGTGCCGATGGAGCAACATGTTGCTCAATCATTGATGAAAAATAGATAAGATCAACACCCATGAGGTCATCGGCTTCGTAGTCAAAACCAACAACCCAATCATCAAATTTTGTAAGGGAAAATGGGTCAGCTAGGTCAATGATAGTATGTGGAAGTGTAACCATTGGAACAATTTGAGGCTCAAACACATGTTGGGAAGAAGTGTAAAGTGCACTTGAGGGTTCTTCTTGTATCAGGATGACGTTCACGTCATGAGAAAATTCGGTGCCAAGGGTTTCTTGTTAACACAAGACTTCCTATCACGAATTTGAGCATAGCTATCTAGATGAGGGTTTTCTAAAGCATATCCATCATCATAATCTGATGTAGAGATATCCACTTTGCACAAGAATCAACTATGGTCTCTAGTTAGACCACATGTTCTAATGGGGGCTGCAATGTATGTGAGATGATTGTGGGAATAAAACGCTCCTTCTTGTGAGACTACAAGGAAGGAGGTAGCTAGGATATGATAAGCTCATGAAGATCGAAGCGATGATTCTAAGCATGACCTCATGGTGATTGTCGTCATCCAAATCTAAGATATTGGGAGGCGTGCACTTGACCAATTAAATTTTATCGACATTTCCGTGAAGAGTATCTATAGGATAATTAAAACACTAATATTCTTAAAATGGAATAGGAGATAATTTATTAAGTATGAGGAGCTTGTATGTCCCTTTTTGTTGGAGTGTATCATAGATCCACAGGTTAGTGTCCTCTTGAATCTTATAAATAGATCCTTAGTGAGTGAAATTCACACACTAAATACGGGAAGAAGCAATGGTGTGCATATGATGAGTCCAAGGACGTCTTAGGATATATTATAAGTTTTGAGGTGAATTTTTGTTAGTCAATAATATGATGAAACACTAAAAAAACTCTAAAAGTAACAAGGTTTAATGATATTTGCACCGATAAATACAATGTTAGGATGAATGAATGCAATAGAATTGAGAGACTCCTTCCAATGAGCGAAGGAATCTGCGTGCAAAGACAACTAAACAAGGCAAATATAAGATAATGATTAAATGAGTTTCTCGACAACAAGCAATCTCGGAACTAATGGGATTCCTCGAGGATGTCAACTCATGTTTACAATCAAGTGATATGATATGAAATAAGATAATAAAAATATGATTAGAATTTGAGAGGGATGGAGAGATTACATTATGCTTGATGGGTGGCCCAAGAAAGGCTACGGAGAGCTCAAATTTGAATAAGTATTCAAAACAGCAATTTATTGCTATGTCTATATTTCACATATCACTTCAAGTTATTCTTTGAAGTGATATGTGAATTTCAGGATGAATGGATGCAATATAATTTAAATACTCCTTCCAACGAGTGAAGGAACTCTGCATGCAAAGACAACTAAATAAGGAAAATATTAGACAATGATTAAACGAGTTGCTTGACAACAACCGATCTCGTGAACCAATGGGATTCCTTGAGGGATGTCAACTTGTGTTTAAAATCAAGTGATATGATATGAAATAAGATAATAATAAAATGATTAGAATTTGAGAGGGAGAGATTATGTTCTGCTTGAAGGGTAGCCCAGAAAGGGCTACGAGAGATCTCAAAGTCAAAGAAGTATTCAAACGGAACTTTTCAGTGCATCATGTATTTCACATATCACTCTAAGGGTTTCTTGTTAACACAAGACTTTCCTATCACTAATTTGAGCATAGCTAGCTAGATGAGGGTTATCTAAATCATATCCATCATCATAATATGATGTAGAGATATCCACTACACAAGAATAAACTATGGTCTCTAGTCGGACCACATGTTCAAATGGGGGCATGATGTACGTGAGATGATTGTGGGAATAAAAGTCTCCTTCTTGTGAGACTACAAGGAATGAGGTAGTCGGGATATGATAAGCTCAAGAAGATCGAAGTGATTATTCTAAGCATGATCTCATCGTATCGTCGTCATCCAACTCTAAGAGATTGGGAGGTGTGCACCGACCAATTCAATTTGATCGACATTTTCGCGAAGAGTATCAATAGGATAATTAAAACACTAATATTATTAAAATGGAATAGGATATAATTTGTCAAGTATGAGGAGCTTGTATGTCCCTTTTTTTGAAGTGTATCATAGATCCATGGGTTAGTGTCCCCTTGAATCTTATAAATATATCCTTGGTGAGAGAAATTCACACACCGTGAGTACGGGAAGAAGCAATGGTGTGCATATGATGAGTCCAAGGATGCCCTAGGATAATATTATAAGTTTTGAGGTGAATTTCAGTCGATCAATAATATGATGAAATACTAAAAACTCTAAAAGTAACAAGGTTTAATGATATTTGCACCGATAAATGTAATGTCAGGATGAATGGATGCAATATAATTGAGATATTCCTTCCAATGAGCGAAGGAACCTGCATACAAAGACAACTAAACAAGGAAAATATTAGATAATGATTAAACGAGTTGGTCGACAACAACCGATCTCAAGAACCAATGGGATTCCTCGAGGGATGTGAACTCATGTTTACAATCAAGTGATATGACATGAAATAAGATAATAAAAATATGATTAGAATTTGAGAGGGATGGAGAGATTCTGTTATGCTTGATGGGTGGCCCGAAAGGGCTACGGAGAGCTCAAATTTGAAGAAGTATTCAAAACAGACTGTTCAGCTACATCTGTATTTCACATATCACTTCAAGTTATTCTTTGAAGTGATATGTGAATTTCAAGATGAATGGATGCAATATAATTGAGAGACTCCTTCCAACGAGTGAAGGAACTCCTGCATGCAAAGACAACTAAATAAGGAAAATATTAGATAATGATTAAATGATTTGCTCAACAACAAACGATCTCAAGAACCAATGGGATTCCTTGAGGGATATCAAATCATGTTTACAATCAAGTGATATGGTATGAAATAAGATGATAAAAATATGATTAGAATTTGAGAGGGATGGAGAGATTCTATTATGCTTGATGGGTGGCCCAGAAAGGGCTATGAAGAGCTCAAAGTCAAATAAGTATTCAAAAAGAATTGTTCAAATTGTGTCTGTATTTCACATATCAATCCAAGGGTTTATTGTTAACACAAGAATTCCTATCATGAATTTGAGCATAGTTAGCTAGATGAGTGTTGTCTAATGCATATCCATCATCATAATCTGATGTAGAGATATCCACTGCACAAGAATCAACTATGGTCTCTAGTCGGACCACATGTTCAAATGGGGGTTGTGATGTACGTGAGATGATTGCGTGAATAAAAGGATCCTTCTTGTGAGACTACAAGGAATGAGGTAGCTGGGATATGATAAGCTCAAGAAGATCAAGTGATGATTCTAAGCATGACCTCATTGGGATCGTTGTCATCCAACTCTACGATATTGGGAGGCGTGCACCTAAAAATTCAATTTGATCGACATTTCCGTGAAGAGTATCAATAGGATAATTAAAACACTAATATTCTTAAAATGGAATAGGAGATAATTCATCAAGTATGAGGAGCTTATATGTCCCTTTTTGTTGAAGTGTATCATAGATCCATGGGTTAGTGTTCCCTTAAATCTTATAAATAGATCCTTGGGGAGAAAAATTCACACACCGTATGGGGAAGAAGCAATGCATGCATATGATGAGTCCAAGGATGCCCTAGGATAATATTATAAGTTTTGAGGTGAATTTCGGTTTGTCAATAATATGATGAAACACCAAAAACTCTAAAAGTAGAAGGGTTTAATGATATTTGCACCGATAAATGCAATGTCGGGAGGAATGGATGCAATAGAATTGAGATACTCCTTCCAACGAGTGAAGGAACCTACATGCAAAGACAACTAAACAAGGAAAATATTAGATAATGATTAAATGAGTTTCTCGACAACAACCGATCTCGGAACCAATGGGATTCCTCGAGGATGTCAACTCATGTTTACAATCAAGTGATATGATATGAAATAAGATAATGAAAATATGATTAGAATTTGAGAGGGATGGAGAGATCATGTTTTGCTTGATAGGTGGCCCAGGAAAGGGCTACCAGAGAGGTCAAAGTCGAAGAAGTATTCAAAACGGAACTATTCAGCTCCGTCTTGTATTTCACATATCACTTCAAGTTATTCTTTGATGTCTTTGATTTAAAGTGTTAGGGAAATGAAAAATAGGTTGAGATTGTGGATGATGTTGAACTTATCCCATAGAAAGGGATTTTACATGATCGGAAGATCGTAGATATTGGTAATGGGGTGTGATTCACTTGGAACTCTCATCTACAAGGAAGCACATCTTGAAATAGACATATTAGATGAAAACAAAATGATGAAATAATATGAAATATTAAAATGTGGTATAATGATAGAATGACAAGAATCATGGGATATTCAGCGTTAATCACTAGTGATTCGAGATAGAATCGCTAGCGATCATTGTGTAAAAGTTGATATTTTGATAGAATGTAATTTAGACAAAAAAACACTAATGATTGATATGGATTTTAAGGTGATGAATTGATAATACAAATATGATAATAAGGATGCCTTGTTAGAAGCACAATGGACTAAGAGGGGGTGAATCAGTCCCACAAAATTTTTAATTCATTTACCAAATCATAATTTATGAATTAGATTGTCCATACATCATTCATAACCATGTGTGCTTAATAAGATATGCAACATAAATCACAAGAGCATGAAATATATTACACAACATTAAAGTACCATATGTAAGTGGTAAACCATCATAGGGATGAATACCCAATGAAATGTTTTTGATATTACACCCAACAAAGAAATTTAGTGAAGCACCAACTTCACAAGGAACACCAACCCCTAATTTACCGGCTTCAACTCCATAAGGAGGATACAACCCCTAGGATGAATAACCACCAACTCAGCCTCATGACGATTTTTATCTCTTATTTTTGTTGCCACAACCGATGGAGATCACTTATTCACTCACAAACCCTTGCACAAAACCTATGTCTTCAATCTTGCTCTATCTTCTTCTTTTCAACTTGTCATGAATCTAAAAAATTAACAAATGCTATCTAATATTCCTTAACCTATCATGCTCTTCCTCAACATTGAAATTATGCACACATACCTGAAAAACACTTCTATATGGATCACACTTTTCCATCTAAGAGCACTAGTTCATAATTGATCCAAACAAACACTTAAATATGCTTTTCTTCCTTCAAAATCACCATAGGTTAGTCCTAAACATTTTTAAAAACCAATGAATCATAATATAATATCATTAATTTCATTACAACGGTCACATGTGACCCATATAGGTCGACCTATCCAAAACCCTTCATCCTTGCACCAAAAATCCTCAAATTGCCATCACTAGAATGAGAAAAATGCCCTCATGCCAAAACTATTTTTAGTAAAGATCTAAAAATCACCACACATGATTAAAATGAAATTTAAAAATCATCCATGGTCTCAATTATCATGAACCAATCATATTATTTCATTTAATGGGCCCACTAGCTCATTACCTTCACCAAACAAGCTCATTTATCAACAATCTGATTTCACCTTTGGGCCTCAAGACCACCCAAGAACACCTCAACTATGGCATGTGACCACTCAATGGAAATATAAATACCTTTAAAACACATCTAAGCAAGTTATAGCTCATGAAACATCCCTTGGTTCAAACCACATCAAATTTTGTCTTCACCAAATCAAGCTGCCCAAAAACCTGTTTTCCAAACTCAGCTAATAAACACCCTTTCTAATACTTTAAAGATATAAAAATGAATTAAATAGATGAAAAATCCACCACTATTCACTTTCCGGTGATAAAAACATCAACTCATCCATCTCATGCCTCAAACAACTCAATACTTCAGCAAGAACAAGACTGTCCCGAAAATGCAGCTACAAACTTCTTCACAAACTTACCTGAATGACCAACCTAAACACCTCATCATGATACAAGTAATACCTCATTGAAATCTATCTGAATTACCTTTTTATAACATATAATAAATCATTCCTAATTAACTAAAAATAGAATTTGATGGCTATTTTATGAGTTAATCTAAATAGAAACTAAGTGTTGTATTGAAGTGCTAGATCTAAATATTTTGCTTTAATATTTGAATGGATTGAAATAATGGAAATAAGAGGGATATTGTACTAACCTTGAATTAACTTACCTCACTATGTGCTGGACTGTAGCAGACTGGTACGTGGACTGGGAAAGTTGTAACTAAATGGCCTTAGGAAGGGAAAATGCTGATTGTTTATCAGCTCGTATTGAGGTGCCTCGGAGGATACTTTGGGGCACCCCAAGGTTCCTGGTCTAATATCCTGGGCAATGTAGACTACAGAAAATCTTAGAAATTGAATTTGGTAGTGTCGTAGTATCTTTGAAATACCTTCACTCCTATCACACATGTGTCATAGTAATGTCACCTATATCGCTGTGAATGTTACCTGCAAAACCCTATCCAAAGCATAAATTCCTACAAAATAAGAAATTCATATGAGGTCGACTGACCTCAACTACTAAACTAGTGGCCTTATGACCGAGCGCTGCACCAAATTTTGGACCCAATGTAGTTCTCTATGTGTGTGTGTAATTTTTTTGCCTAGGGTTCCCTAGCGATAATGACGGTAATAAGAGGCAATAAATAGATGTAAATGCAAATGGTGGATGGAATGGAAAGAATACAACCATTTCCCCTATGCTTGTGTGATGATGCAGATGTAGAAGATGCCTAAATGTAGTCCCCTATCTTAGTAGCTAGCTACCCTTTCTAGTGAGATGCCACCCATAATGTAGTGAGTATGTTATGTTTATATAGGATCTCTTTTTCAAATTTTGACACTAGTGACCCGAAACTGCCGACTATGACCTAGGGGAATACATGGGGTAACCATTAGGACCGACCTCAAACAAATAAATTAAGACCACAAATTACGATGACACGAGTGCCTAAAATCACCGACAGGGCACCCGAGATGCCCCAAAGGCAACCCTAGGCACCCCAGCATATACCTAAAGATGAAAAATGAGAAAATTATGACACCTGAGATACCCTAAAAGATGCCCAAAACTACAGAGACAAATGATGATTGAACTAGACAAAAAAAAATGACGTCCGAATAACTAACAACAAGACCAAAGGATGGCTCACTAGTGAATACTTTTATTACTTGAGATCCATATTTAAAATAACATAGTGACAATATTAATGTAATAATAAGTGTGTGATTTTTGAATCCATTTTCCCCTACTCTATGTTGGTGAGCGAAAAGCTCGATAACATAAAGTAGATAGAGATGCGTACTTGAGAAAAAGTTGGAGAATCCCAAGCTATAGAAGAACACATAGATGTGTAGTAGAAGCATGCCAATAGAACTATAAAAGCGTGTCGAACCATGGATCAATGAGTTGATCCATGTAACGTAATGAAAAAGCGTAAAATGTCATGATGACATGTGTTAAATGAAAGTGATGATTAAGGTGTATGATGGTTTTGAACGTGGTTTAATGATGAATAGGTGGGTAGGGAGTGATCAGTTCCCAACCCAAACACTTGTATATAAATGAATAATCGGAGGATTTGGGTGTCTTACCGCCAAAGGAAGAGTGTAGGGAGAAAAGTGTGTTATTCTCCAATCTTTAACTACATCCTCAAGATCTAGCCACTACAAACAAACTTAGATCAAAATGTTGTGATTTTGGATCCAAATGATTTTGATTAAACAGTTGACCCATATAGGAGTGATAAGGGGAAAGGAAATATTTTCCCCACTTCATGGGTGTCACCATGCAATGTAAAGGATTCCATGTTAGGTCATCTAGAAGTGAATATGATAGAGAATGAGATGGCTTCCATGTTAGGTCATCTGGAAGCGAACACGATAGAAAATGAGATGGCTTCCAAGTTGGGTCATCTGGAAGAAAATGCGGAGTATAGAATAAAATCCCAAGTTAGGTCATCTGGGAAAAAAGTGGTGAATGTAACTCCCAAGTTAGGTCATCCGAGAGACCGCTCGTGGATTTGAATGGTTTGGTTTGAATGTGTTGATTTTTATTGGTTGATTGATTTGTTTTGAGTGGTTACTTCATGGAGAGGTTTTTCGCTAATTGCCCCCAGGTTAGGTCATTAGGGAAAGTTTTTAGAAAATGGATGAGATGTCGCGTAAAAATATTTTTAGTTGCTTGTTTCCCCCAAGTTAGGTCATTAGGGAGATTGATAGGTTATAGCATGTGATCATGTTTGGGAGGTGTTAAATGATTTTTCCCCCCTGATTAGGTCATTAGGGGAGATTGATGATGAAATTTCATGGTATGAATTGTGAGGTGTTGGATTCATGATGTCGGAGTACGTGGTGACACAAGGGGAATTATAGGGGGACCCCTAATAATATGCCCCCTTTCAGGTGAAAGAGGAGTGTTGAAAGGAACAAACTCTTAGCCGAAAGTAACAAAGAAGAGGTTAGAACTTGTATGCAGAACTTGGAGATAATGTTAATAAGATATAATGAGTTTGACATGTGTACAATATGGTGGTAGGAAGAATTCTAAAAATAATGCCATAAACAAGATGTAAATCGGAGTAAAAAAGCTCAAGATATAAGCAAAATGGTGTCGTGTGTATTAGTTGTGGTAATAAGCACGAAATATGGACCATAGTAAAAATATTATTGAAAAGTGACTATAAATAGTAAAGTGAAAGGGTATCTTATCACTTCATTTGTCTTTGTGCGAGTGTGAGAGTGTATGCAGAAGTGACTAGAGACATCTCAAGTGAGACCGTTTCCTCCTAGTCGCTTTGAGAGAGTGGCGATCGTTATGGTGTCACTTACTGTGACGGAGTTGGTAAGTGTATGATTTTTGCAAAAATGTAGGGTGGACTAGGTATTTGAGTTGAATTTTTGAAAATTTAGGGTTTTTTTATTTTCTTGGCATTTGGGACCCAAACAAGAGCAGTGAGGGTGCTAGTGACCCCTAGGATTGGAGCACCCAGATCCAGGCGCTAGTGTCCTGCTCTAGGGCACCCCATTCCTCGCATCTGGGCGCCTTGGTCCATAAATTTTTGATTTGATGGAAAATGCTAGGGAATGTGTCTAGTATGTTGAATTGTTTTATTTGATTTTGGGAAGTGTGCTAATGTTGCTTTTGTTATTGTTTGTTGTGTTTTGCGAGAGGATATCCAATCGAGGAGTTCCGTGGTGATCAACTCTTGAGTACATTTTGGGATTGGGACTTTCAGACGATGATGGGGATGTGATGGACTGTGGCTTGGCTGTGGTATCTAGTACGAGATAGGGGATGTGCCCCATAATATGCCCATGTTGACTGCATTATGTAATAGGTGGTGTGCCGATATGTGCACATTTTGGTTTCCCACGGGAGATGACGGTGACATTGGAGGATGTATATCACATACTATGATTTCCAGTGGTTGGAGAGAAAGTATGGGTTATAACAAAGAGTAGATATGGAGTGCCATATGCACTTGGATAGATGATATTTTGTGGGGGCCCAAGTACCAAATGAGGCCCATATTAGTTTGATTCGATATTGCTTCAAGGGTTCTGCGGTTGTGGAAGTTCATCACAGTGGTGATAACGTCTTGTATATCAATGGAGGGAGGAGGTGTCAACATCTTGTATAAGATGGATGACATACATCAGCAGATAGAGGAGGATGGGGTGAGATATGCATGGGCGCAATGTGTGTTGGACCATTTATATAGGGATTTGTATCGATTTATGTAGGATGAGCATGGTGGGAGTATAAGGGCCACCACATTGCTACATGTATGGGCATATGAGAAGATAGCCATCTTGAGACCAGTTTAGGGCCATGAGGGGAGTGGGATCAATCTGAGATATTTTCTCAACGCTCGGGTTGATATCCATGGTAGGAAGATGGACACAGATATTTTTAGAGCCCCAATCGATAGGATGGGGCGGGAGTCAGTGATATGGAGGACATATCGTGATTATGGGGGATGGTCCGAGGATGCTACAAAGTTACAATGTATTCGAGGACCATGTGGTTAGAGGACCACTTTCCAGGTGTGGCAGAGCTATTTCAGGTGGAGAGGGTATCGCATCGCCTTTAATATGGTGCAGGAGGTTCCCCAAAGCCATACATATGATTACAAGTTGTTAGGGCCCCTAGGAGGGCGGGCACTAGGCCAGGGGCCCACAACAAATCTGTGCTGATACCACCAGGATCGATGTGGTAGACCCAATGATAGCAGTTGTAGATGGAGATGACGTGGGGTGTATGAAGGATTATCGAGCATGGTGGGTAGTGCATCAATGGGTGTTATTATATCCAATGTTCACAGGTGCCATGGAGTTTTCGGTAGGAGTGGGTGAGGGAGATGTCCCTGACCCTGTAGCGGCGGTGGTGGCAGATCGTAAGTATTTGTGTATGCTAATGTCATAGTTAATGAAATGTCTATGTTGGTTTGTATGTGGTTGACTAACATGAGGTTGTATGTTGTGTATGCAGGAGATGTCTATTGGTCATTGATAGTAGACACATTGATCCACACGTTGACACGGAACATGCCTAGCGATGTGCTATGTGGAGGGATACTAGAGCACATGGAAAATATTTCGGTAAGCACACCCATCTTTTGAGCCGGTAGCCATAGTAATGACGACATGTACGATGTTTCTTAGTGTGAGGGAAGAGGCATGTGAAGATAATCGTCATGCCCAAGATGCGTGTAGGTGGTGGTCCCTTGTCCCAAGATGTGCTCGCATGATTGTAGATTTGTAGATTCGAGTTCTCGGAGAATAGAACATGGAGATTGCGATGTTACGCATGCAGGTGGAGAAGTTTTGGGACTGTGAAATGTGGTGTCATGTAGGTGGCGAGGCATCTAGTTCTAGGGCTCTCATGGTACACGAGAGTGATAGTGATGATGAGGTTTGATAGTGATGATTGTATATGATGTAGGGGGTCCATGCCCGCAGTGATAGTTATATGACCGATATGTGTATGGACACCTATTTTTGATATATATGCGAGATCGATATTTGAGATGTTTTTCCATTGTGATGTAATGGATATTGTATGGTTGTATGGTTATTGTTCTAGCATGTGTATTGTTTTTATGTGATGAATATAAATTTGTATGATGATGTTTGTAATGGTAGATAGAGTATGCATGGTAAATGATAATGTAGATAACTAATGTAATGTGATTGATGAGATGAATAAAGTATGTAGCGCGTAGGCAATGCAATGGGGATGATAGAATAAATAGGAAATAGATGAGTATATCGTAATGAATGGGTGAAAATTGTAATATGATAAGGTGATGAAAATAGGAGGGGGAGATTAACGATGCCCCCATTGTATGGATGAGTAGGCTCATGTAATAAGACCCCTCAACAGTCAAGTATGAGCCACGTAAGCAAGAGTGCATCACCGGAAATAATATAGGTGCACTAGATGAATGATGGAGCACGTGATGAAAGGTTCTTAAAACTAATCCCTAAACATTCATGTAATAACTGTAAGAATGCAAGTGCGACATCGAGGGTGAGGTGATAATGATCACCTACCAACAACCATGACGATGGGTGAAAATGGAAGCATATGGAATGGATGGAGTAGGAGTGTATGAACTGAAGTGCATGTCATATGGAATGACCATGGGGTGTGTAGAGATCTGGTGGAAACCCATGGGATACATGTGATAGATAGTGCGAATGAGGTAGGCTGTAATGGATATGGTGGTGGAAGCAATGGAGGTGGTGTATGATGGAAAACCGAGCACCAGTGGAGAATACTTAGGGGGTGTATGCCTATGCTATTGTGGTGAAGGAGATAATGATCACTCCCAAGATGTAAAATATGTGACACTAGTGTTCTCGAGTTCTTGCAACATCTCATGTAAAGCAAGAAAGTCACTATCACGATGGCCACTAACATGATGGTAATTATAGTAATAATGATCATGCTTTGACGACATTGTAAATGGTGTGGTGGGTGGTGTTGGCTAGAAGGAAGTTGAATTAATTTCTCATCAAGTAATATATGCAACACATCATGAGCTTCAACATTAGGTGAAAAACAAAGAGGCTCCCAAAGTACTAAGGTGAAAGAGTGGTAGTAGAAACGGTGGCGTGAGTAGGAGAAACATGTGCAGTAGGTGTGGAGAAGGGGAATGAGGTTGTTGCCTTTACACTTTGGGTTGAGATACGGGTTTCTTTCGATTGTTGCTAGGAGGTGGAGTAGGAGGAGCACACTTTGTTTGAATTTTATCCAAGGGTGGAGGTTTCTTAGGATGTACAACTAGAGGTGTAGGTGGAACAATAAAGGACATAGTAATCAAAGAAATATGAGGAGGCTTCTTTAGAGGAGAAGAAAGAAGGTCCTGTTCTAGATCGATAACCTTGTAACAAAAAAGTATAAAGGACTCACAAGTATCATATTGTAAGTGTTTCTTTAGAGGAGGAATAAGACCATGACATAAGATGAACTGCTTTTCCAAGTCACTAGGGTGAAAGATAAGTTAATGTATACATGCATTAAAGCATAAGATGTAATCCTGAATAGGTTTAGAAGAGCCCTGATGCAGAGTAGGAATGTGATCGTATGTGACCCTAGGACCATTATTGATAATAAAACGATGAAGGAATGCATCCTCCATGTCATAGAAAGTGCTAATAGAACCAAAAGGGAGATGGGTATACCATTGTAGTGCATCATTAGTAAGACTATAATGGAAGGCCTTAAGCAACAAGCGATCATTAGAGTAGTTGGCCATAAGTGTGCGGTAATGTATAACATGGGCATGAGGATCACCAGTACCATCAAAGCATGTGAAAGTAGGCATGAAAAAGTCTTTGGGGAAGGCAGAATTATGAATCTTTTTAGGGACGGGGTTGCCATGTAAAGAGTTATTGTCAATAGAGGCATAATAGGCTCTACTTTCTAAAGTAAGATTATGAACTTGTGATTGAAGTTGTCCTACGACATGCATGAGAGATAGAAGATCTTGTGAGGGGATGGAAGGAGATGGAAAAAGTGTATTAAATGGTTGAATTTTTCCATTATGAGTGATCATGGGAATGTCAAGTGGTGATAGAGTGGAACCAACTTCTAAAGGTGCGGTGGTAGATGTAGATGTAGGAGTGGTAGTATGACTAAGATAAAAAAATATAGTAGGTGTAGTGAGCAAGGAAGAAACCTCAATAGGTGAAGATATCATAGGGGATATGTGAATAGAAGGAGAGGTGAAATTGGACAACTAAGCGGGATTACATGCATATAGAGTCAAGACGGGCCTATGGCCCCAAGGCACTCCATGTTACTGATATCCAACTTCACGGGATTAAATATACCTAAGTGACAATACTTGATGAGGAAGTTAGAAAAGGGGGTCTAAAGGATGTCATGTGATCTAGCCCAAGCTCAAATCAAGCTTCCCAGAGCTCTTTAAATAGCCCATCTAGGGGGTTATTTAGGTCATCCACTAAAATATTTGGAATGGCCAAGTTTGTTTAGTAGCATCTGGACTGGCGATCTCTTTTATCACTTGCCAAGTCATAGTCAAAGAAAGGGGGATCCCTGTTGGATGCACCAGCTATTTTTATGATGTCTAGGATCAAGGTGTGAAGAGGCCACCGAGTTACACTAATTATGGGTGATAGAGATGTTAGGGCTCATACAAATGATGATTGAGCTATATTGGTAATGTGGAAGTGCCGAGTCAAACATTAAGGAAAGGAGGAATTGAACCGGTTGTCTGAGCCAAGAAGGAAGTCAAGTTGGCATGAATTGACTGAGTTCATGTAGAACTCATACAAGATGATTAGGCATGGAAATATCCATGGGGAGTTGAGCTCAACTCTACATATCTCTAAAAATATTAAATGAGCCAAGGCTTAAGGAAGGAAAATTTGATCTGCAAACAAAGCATGATAAATGGAGTTGGACCTCTTTAGAGTGGGAACTATTACATAAAAAAATGGATGAATTGGCTAAAATCGAGTCATTAGGAGGAAATTGTTATAGAGAGAGGTGGGTTTGACATGGATCATGAGCTCACATCAAATGAGTTAGAATGGGTCGGTCTCGAGCAAGCAATAAAAACTAAGTTACTTATTGAAGAATCCAGAGAGTTCAATATTGAGCTTTGCAAAAGGGTAATTCATGAACCATGAGGTTGCTGGCTAAACCATATAAAAGTGTCAAACTATGTTTGATCGGAGTGTGAAATGGGAGTAACTTGGGCCAATGGAGGGGAAGGAAATAATAACTCGCCAAGAGACTTAGGAATGAGGCGAGCGAAGTAGGGAAAATCTGTCAAGAAAATCAATGAATCCAAGATGTCCTCCCAGTCAAAGCTCATTTCAAAGTCATCGTAGATGAAGGAGGATGCATGAGGGGTCACCATGTGGCCCCTCGGCATGACTTCTAAAAGGTCAAGAAACATAGAGAATCTAGGGATGCTCCAGCCTCCATGTGGAGCTCAGATGCTTAAGAGGAGCCACCAAAAAAGTGTGTCAAATGAATCAACATGATGCAAAGGAAAGGTGGCATGGTAGGTGAGAAGGATGAGAAATCGAAACATGGAATGGAAAAGATAGGTGGTGAGCTCGAGGTAAGTTAACACAGGGGTTAACGCTCAATATGAAGAAGCCCTCCATGCACATGAAATCACTTTGAAAAGGGTGAGATGATAATATACAAAAATGGTCAGCGTGTAGTTAAAAATCAAGCCCAAGGAGTAGAGGAGCTTGGCATATGAGGAAGGACCCATCGAAAAAATGAGAGGAGATCCAACTTGGCCGAGCTAGTAAGATGTTTCAAAAAAAAAAACATGAGGTTAATGAAGGCCCCACCATCTTGAAAGAAAAACCATTTCAAATCATTTAAAAGATATGAAAAACATGAAAGGAAGGGGAAATATTTTCAATGATGCATTTCAAAAAACAAATTAATTGCACAGTCCCATGAAGAAGAAGAGATGCCCAACAAACCCTAAGGAGCTGCAGTCACTCAAAAGCCCATAACTTGAGCATTTCTCAACGAAATTACACAAAATTGGTCTCATTGGAATTTTGGTTCCATAATGATGTAGAATATTAAAAAAATCTAGAGTATTGATGAATATTAAAGGGTGTATTTTTCATAAAAATGAACCTGTTCAAAAAGGTAGCTGGATGGTGGGTGGAAGTGCAATTAATGGGCATGGATGGCCATTTCTCCATTTACTGCAAGTTATGGGTAGTATGGGGAGGATTTTTCAAGTTACAATCATGATTTTCACCCACTTTGGGTACTTTGCAATTGATGCAAAATCTAGATCCAAGATTTCTTTCCCCCCTTTTTCCTTCCCATTTTCTATAAATTGGGGATTTTCCCTCATTTGGAGGGAGGATGATTTGAGTAGAAAAAATCTACCCATTTTGTTTTGTGAAGCCAATGTGCTACAAGGCATTTGTAGTGGACTCCTTGCATGGTGATCCAGGCCTTTCATTTGTAAAGATTTTGAATTATGCATACCCATGAAGCAATAGATGCAAGTTTGTGGATGTATCTTCCCTTGTGTGTTTATTTGCATTCTTCTTCTTTCCCTTCAATCTTATTGCAGGTGTATTGTGTCTACTTATGCTCTTGCAGGTTTCATTATTATTGTGTTGTATGTTGAAATGTTGTTGTGAAGTGTTGTTGTTAGATTGTGGAAAATTTTATCACCCTCTCTAATCTATTTTGCTTCCATTTCACACATTGGGGATTGTTCTCATACCCTTCTTTTGGTGCATCACCTCTATAGTGTAGATTTCTGTTATTTTCATGCTCTTTCTCTCTCCCTGGTCCTTGGAAGTGATAGATTAGGAGTAGTTAGTCAATTTCATTTCAGTAGAGTTAGTTTGCACTAGGATTAGGAAGAAGAACCAACTTTCTCTGGAGGTCTATCTCAAGTAGCAAGTCCCACACTTGGAGATAGTACCCATGTTACCTAGTCACACTGTGAGCTCAAGCACACACACTTGTGCAAATCGAGAGGGTGTTGTGATTTGGTGATAATAGTTCTGACATGCCCGATGGGAAATGAAGAAGTCTTCATTTATTATAACAAGTTTGATGTGCTCTTGTTGTAACATTCCATCTTGTAAAAGGCTTTGAAATTGCACATCTAGTGACTCCAAAAGGGAAGAATCTACTAGTTTTAGCAGCTCAAGATTTCTCAAATTTATGAGAAGAATCCAAAAAAGGTCTAGAACAAGAGAGGAAGGAATTTTGAATACTTGCAGCTATCTCTAGGTAGAGGAAGAAGGGGAAGAAGATCCCAAGGTCTCCATCTCCACCGAATAGAACACTATCAACACCTCCACCTAGTAGGCCTTTCATTCAATCAACCAGAGTCTCTCAACCAATCATAATGGCACATCTACAACAACCACAAGGACCACAAAATCCCTATGTCAATTTCATGGGTAGCATTCCACTTGCTCTTAATGCACAAAATCCAATCCCATAGTTGCAGCATTAAAGAACATTCCTTATTTCACTAGGGAGAACCATACAACCCCAATTGACCATATCCAAGACATTGCAAATGTTTGTGTAATTCATGAGATTACTTGAGATGGATGTTGTAGTTAAATTGTTGGCATCCTCCTTCAAGGGTAAATCTTTGCAATGGTTCAGAGAGTCTAACAACAGGGTCTATCCAGAATTGGGACCATTTGTGCATGGCTCTCTACAATCAATTTAGGGAAAAGGGAGATAATTTGTCTTTATTGGAACAATTGAAAACAATTAAGAGGGATCCTAATGAGCAATGACTGATTTCAACTTCATATTTCAAAGGACGTGGGATAGGATTCCATTGGCCATGAGACCAACAGCTGAAGGTGCTTTCCTATACTTTCTAAAAGCTTTAAATTTTAATATTTCCATGATGATTCAATCCATGGGAGAAAAACTTTACCCAACAACTTATAATATTGCTATTAGAGCTGAAAATTGCCTGATTCAAGCTGGTAAACTTGCACCTAGGCCACCCATGCCTCTTTATCTAGAATTAGGAAGTCCAAGCACTAGCCAAGCACCTACATTAGCTCCCATTCCTACCCCAAAAAATCAGAATTTCTGCTGAAGCTTCTACCTCTCTTCTAGTACCTCAAATGAGCTCCAAGAAGTCATGAAATAGTTAAAAAAACTTAGGCAATGAGTTGGTGATAATTAAGAGGCAAAAGCTCAAAATTTTAGGTCATATCAGCCTCAAACCCAACCCAATAGACCTCTATATCAACCTAATAAGCCACCTTCTCAAGCTACAAATCAAAACCAAGTAAAACCTCCTACTAATAGGCCATTTCAGCCTTATAATCCTAATGTTGTATCCACATCTAGAGCCATGGTACCAATACAAAATAACATAGCTCAAGAGTATGACTAGTGCTTCCCATGCAATCAACCTCATAACCAGTCAATGTGTTTTAATGGTGCCTTGAATCAAGCTCTTATGGTGACAACAATGGGTGTGGAACAAGAGACAAACCAAGAAGAAAATCAAAAAAAGAAGCTACTCAGAAGCACCTCCAAATGAGACCTCACTTGTCAATTGGAAGTTGAAGATTTTTTGGTATGAATCAATCAGTCCAACTCAAGGTGTGGAAGAAAACACATGGTCTAAGAAGAGGAATATTGAAGAAGGGAAATCATCTAATTCAATGCTTTCACATCCCTCTATCATCCACAAGGAATTGGTAGTCAAAGTGCAGCTCCAAATGTGCAAAATCAGTCTAAACCATCTTCTAGACCAACTCATATACTAGTTGTAGCAACTCCCATGTGCAAGAGAAGATTGTGCAAAGTAAAGGGAAGTAAAAGATAGCTCATCCCATTCAATATCATTGAGAAATGAAGAAAACAAATGTGAACATTTCAATGTGGGAGTCATTAGCTATCCCAGGCCAAAGAGATCTTCTGCAAGATGCTATGGAAAATTGGTCCATCAAATCAATCATCCAAAGATCAAGATAAAGTGCTCACTAATGCAGCCCCACAAGGAGCTCCAAGAGGTCAAAAAGGTAAAAATTTGAAGCCCCCACCATTCTATATCTCATTGATCATCGGGGATAAGTTGGTACACAATTACATGATTGATTCGGGAGCAAGTAGCTCCATAATGCCAAAGCAAATAGTTGATCAGTTGGGTCTTCAATATGAAGTCATTTCTAGAGGTGTGGTGCAATTAGATGGGACAACAATAACCACAATTGGAGTAATCAAAGGATTGAGCCTCACATTGCATGCATGTCCCAATGTTACAATGTTGCAAGATGTTTCAGTCATTGACTTGCCACCACTCTTCACTCTATGCTTGTCAAGGGACTTCACTACTAAAATTGGAGGCTACTTGTCTGCTGATTGGTCACATATGTTATTTAGAACAAGGTATGGAGCTAAGGCTACAATCAGATATGAGACAATTGCTAATTTTCATATTGAACCACATGTACCAAGTCCAATCAATGCAAATTGCTCAACATTTGATCAAGAAGATTGTCCAAGTATTTATGAAGTAGATACTAAGGTTGGAGGCATTCTAGACTTGACTCTTGATGATTGGGCCAACAAAAGACATGCTTTTGATCCTTATAAAGAAATGGAAGAAGCTGAGCTAGGATTCTATTGCATGCATGAAGAGAATCCACCTCTCTCCTAGCATTACCAAATCAGATCACAAAGATGATAATGAAGTGTGGCAGCTATTCTTTGATGGCTCAAGGAGTAGGAAAGGTGCTTGGAGGAGGAGAAATGCTTGTGTCACCTCAAGGTATCAAATATTACTCAACTTTTTGTTTTCAATTTTCTTTCTCAAACAACACATAGCCAAGTATGAAGCTTTGATTCATGGATTGCATTGGGAAAGAAAAAGGCATTAAAAAATTGCAAGTTTTTGGAGATAGTGAGCTGATCATGAATCAAGTTAGAGGAAAAATGCTGCTAAGAATGATCTTTTAAAAAACTACAAGAATCGGGTATGGGATCTAATTGAATATTTCAAATCTTTTAACATCAATTCCATCCCAGGAAGAAGAATGATGCAACATGAAAGCTTGCATTGGGGCAACATTTGATGTTGTTGAAAGTATCATCAAGAGAGATCAAGTTCAGCCTCATATAAAGGTGATTGTCAGACCAGCTGTCCCAGATAACAACAATTCAAGCTAGAAAGTTTTTGAAAATGATGAGAAAATCATCAATTTCTTGCAAGAAGAAGTTGAGTTCTCCACTTGAAACCAAGATAAGTTGGAGCAAATTGGAGTAGATGGTATGGTGACCAAGTGGTGAACTAAGAACAAACAAATTACCAAAGGGTCTTGTGACTTTGGAGTCAATCTTCAACCCAAATGACCAATTCTAGAAAGAAAAGGAAAACATTCAAGTAAAGGGTGAAGATTCAGAGCCTATTTCAGTAGATGAAGGTAAGATATTGCAAATTGGAAAAGTAAGTACTCAACAAGAGAAATCATGATTTTGTTCAACTTTTCAAGAATTTTCTGATGTCTTTTCTGGAATTATAAATATTTGAGAGGTTTCAATCCAAATTAGCTCAACATACTATCGAGTGGATCCAGAATCCAAGCCCATCAGGTAGAAGAAAAGGCTGATGAATCCTCACATTGAACCTCTCATGAGGAAAGAATTGAACAAGTTGATTGAGGCCAACATCATATTTCCAATTAAGCATTCAAGTTGGGTTGCAAACTTGGTGCCTATGTGAGAAAAAAAATGAGAAATCAGATTATGTGTGGACTTCCATGATTTGAATAGAGCTTCACTCAAAGATCATTATCCACTCCCATCAATGGAGAAAATTTTACAGGTTGTAGCTGTTTGGAAAGGTTCTCATTGTTGGATGGTTATTCAAGCTATAATCAGATTATGGTGAAAGAAGAAGATCAATTCAAGACAACCTTTCACTACAAAATGGGGCACTTATGCTTATAAGAAGATGCCATTTGGATTGTCAAATGTCGAGCTACATTTCAAAGTGAGAAATGGATATGGCATTCAAAGGGATGATCAACAAGATAGTGCTTGTTTATCTTGATGATATCACTATTTCTCAAAAATGCAAGTAGACCATCTCTTTCATCTCAGAAAGTATTTCAAAGATGTAGAAGATTCAGAGTGTCTTTGAATCCAAAAAATGTATTTTCTTAGCACATGAAGGAAAGTTTTGGGCCATATTGTTTCAAAGGAAGGATTACCATTGATCCTGAAAGAGTTGAAGCTATCCAGAACTCTTCCATTTCCAAACCACAAGAAGGCTCTCCAAAGCTTCTTGGGAGAATTAATTTTGTTCATAGATTTGTGCCTAATTTTTCCACTCTTGTGAAGCCATTGACAATGATGTTGAAGAAGAGCCTTGCATTCAAATGGATAATAGAAGGAAAAGAGAGTTTTGAGGCCATTAAACATGCAATATCCCAAGCTCCAACTCTTATCAACCTAGAATTTTCAAAGGATTTCATGTTGTATGCTTTTGGAGGTTCGGATACAATTTCAGCTATCTTGGTACAATTGAATAAAGAAGGTTCAATAGCCCATAACATTCTTCAGTCAAATCTTAGAAGATTATGAAGTAAGGTATTCTTTCATTGAAAAACATGTTCTTGTTGTTATTAGGAGCTTGAAGAAGTTCAAACATTTGGTCTCAAACAACAAGATTCAAATTGTTAGTATCTCATGCGGTGTCAAATATTTTCTCCTAAACAAGGATTTGAATGAAAAGAGTAGGTTGGATCACTCGTGATGGAATATGACATTGAGATCAAAGTGACAAAGTTGGTCCATGGTAAGGGATTATGCAGAAACTTGCTTCCAAACAACGTGTTGATTCAGTAAGTGAAGAAGGAGTTGTCCTAATGTTACAAAATGATCAAGAACAATCAACAAATGATGCACCTATTCCATGTTGGACTCAAGACATGGTGCATTATCTCCAAACAGTTTGTGTCCTCTCGAAATGGAACAAAGCTAAGAGAAGATATTTCAGATTACAATCCATTCCCTATGTGCTCATTGATGACATCTTGTTCGAAGGATGTGAATGGGGTATTATTGAGGTGTGTCCCAACAATCATATTGAGAAGGTATTGCATGAGTTCCATGATGGAGAAGTGGGAGGCCACTTTGCTCCATGGGTAATAACTCAAAATCATGAAATTGGTTACTATTGGCCCACAATGTTTAATGATTGCTACTCATGGATCAAGAGGTGCAAAAATGTGCATTTTCATAGGGAAAGAAAAGTTAGCAGCACTTCCCCTTCATCCCATTTCAGTGGATCATCCATTCATGCAATGGGGATTGGAATTCATTGAGTTATCAATCCAAACTTGAGCCAAGGCCACAAGTGGATTTTAATGGAAACATATTACTTCACTAAGTGGACTGAAGCGGTGGCACTCAAGAGGAAAATGAATCCAACATCTTGGATTTCTATGAGGGGATCATCACTGAGGTTTGGTGTCCCTACCACTATCATATCAGATAATGCATTGCATTTCTTGGCACAAAATCATTGAATGGGCTGTTAAAAAATGGAATTTATCTCAACACTTCTTCTAATTATTACCCCCAAGGTAATGGCCAAGTAGAATCCATGAATAAGAACTTGCTTGAGAATCATAAGAAGAACTCTTGATGAGAACCAGAGAACCTGACATACAAAGCTTAAATCAGCCTTATGGGATGATAGAATCACACCCAAGAGGTCAACATGTAGCTCTCCATACAAGCTTGTATACGAAAAAAGAAGTAGTATGCTTCCCATATCACTTGAGTTTTCGAACATTGGAACTCATGAAGCAACTGGAATTAGATGAGTTTGAACCTATGGAAGCTAGGTATGTAGAATATGATGGAATTGGAAGAAACAAGAGAACATGTAATGCAAACCATGGAAAAGATCAAGAAATTGATCAAGAGAAGCTTTGATAAGAAAGATAAAGGCAAGGATCTTCCAAGAGGGAGATTTGGTACTAAAGTGGGATGCTTGATCAAGAAAAACTGGGAAAGCATTCCAAATTTGATGCAATATGGAGTGGCCCATACATGATCACTAAATGTAAAAGTAGCAATGCCTTCCAACTGGCTAAGTTGGATGGTGAAGAATATATTCTAGTCAATGGAATCTACCTCAAACATTGCTACTAGAAGGAAGATCTCTCACCCTTGTACATATTAGTTTAGAATTTTCATTCCTCCAAGTGCTTATGCACATTATTGTTGTAGATTAGTTTTCAGTTTTCCTAAGTGTTGGTGCACATGTCTATTTGCTTCTAGTGTGTGCCTTGTATATAGTTCATCATGCTTCTATAAAATAAATTGCAGCAGAGAAACTCAAGGTTGTGAAGCAGTAGTTGTCCATCTTCAAAAGAGCCCAAATACAGAGAAACTAAAATCAAATCAAGAAAAATTTCAAATGTATCATTGCTTGCTTCTTCAGACCAGCAGTTGAGTTTCTTAGTTTCCCCAAATCAAGAAATAAGATGTTGAGGCAATAGTTGCAGGGGTTCATTATTCAACCTTAATGGATCAAAATTGTTGGGAAAGGTGAAATTCAAGATTGGAAACAATTTTCTACTCTCACAAAACAAATTTCCAGATTTTCTTATGAGAGTTAAGAATGAATGTGGAATGGCTCCAAAGTCAAACAAATGCAATGATGAAGCATTCCAAATTCAAAGTTCAAATGATTTCATGATAATTATACATCTCCATGACCCAATGGATGGATTCGTGAATTTGGTCATTCCATTTAGTAGGAAATGGACCCCACGAGTCACATAAAATTATTATCCAATTTTACCCCTGGGAAATGAAATTAGAAAACTAAGTTGGGATTACATGATTTCTACAAAGTTAAGATGGGCCTATGGCCCCAAGGAACTCCATAAACCGATATCTAGCTTCAAGAGATTAAAATATACCTAAGTGAAAATAATTGATGAGAAATATTGGAAAAGGGGTTTATAAGGATGTCATGTTTTAAAGTCTATCCCAGCTTAAATCAAGCTTGAGCTCTTCAAGTGCTCACCAAGCTAGGTTCTTTAGGATATGTGACTTGAACTATTTGGATTGGCCAATTTGTTTGGTAGCATGTGAACCGAGCTTATTTTATCAGCACCAAGTCATAATCAAAGAAAGGGGGAGCCCCATCATGAATTTAGCCGAAAAAATTTTCTATGATTTCCGGGGTCAAGGTATTGAAGATTCCAGTTGATTGAGTTATACCAAGATTATGGTGATAAAAATGTCATGACTCATAAAAATGGCAAATAAGCTACATTGATAATGTGGAAGTCCACCGAGTCAAACATAAGGAAAGGAGGAATTGAACTATTTATGTTGAGTTGAGAAGGAAGTCAAGTTGGCATGAATTGAATGAGTTCATAGTAGATCATACCAAACTTAGTATTTTATGGAAATATCCATGGGGAGTTAAGTTCAACTCATGCGAGATCTCTGTCAAATATTAAATGAGCCAATGATTAAGGAAGGTGGATTTAGTGAGATGAAAAAATCATGAAAATGGAGTTGGGCCTCTAGAGTGGGAGCTCTATTACAGCATAGAAAAAATGGATGATGAATCGAGCTAGGCCGAGTCCTAGAGTGGGAAAATGTTGTAGAGAGAGGTGGGTTTGACATGGATTCATCCAAGCAAAGAGAGCTCAGCTCAAATGAGTTGGAACTATTGAAAAGCATGTCTCGGATGAGTAAGTGAGTAACTAAGTTGCTGGTGAAGCCAACGAGTTCAATGTCAACAGGATTCAAAAAGGGTAAGTCATGAACTATGAGGCCATCAGGCTGATCTGGTGAGAGTCTATACCAAACATGTCAAACTAATTTATTATTAGAGGGTGAAAATGAAATGAAAGTAACTTGGGCCAACGCAGGGAAGGAAATGGCCACTCATCAGCCAAATGGAGGACTTAGTAATGATGCGAGAAAGTAGAAAAATCATCAAAGGTTAAATTAACAAATCTGGTGAGTCCCCATCAACTACTGAGTTGGGATGAGTCAAATATCATCATGGCCCATAGATGAGGAGGTTTCATGAGGGTCACAACATGGCCCTCATGAGGGCACATGTGAGTGGACTCTACTAAAGGTCAGCAGGAGAAAAAAGCTCAACCCAAGAGACCCTAGGGATGTGCAAATTCCAGTGGAGCTCACATGGTTCGAGGATCCATCTCAAGAAAGTGTTCCAAAATGAGTCAACCTGATGTAAAGGAAAGGTGACATGAGGTGAATAGGATGAGAACTCGAC
The DNA here is from genome assembly GCA_018340775.1 of Taxus wallichiana var. yunnanensis. Taxonomy (NCBI): domain Eukaryota; kingdom Viridiplantae; phylum Streptophyta; class Pinopsida; order Cupressales; family Taxaceae; genus Taxus; species Taxus wallichiana. Next base: position 758,314,442 of record CM031241.1, read on the forward strand.
ACATGGAAGGGAAAAATGAAGTGGAAGCTCGATGTGAAGTTAACATAGGGGATGATGCTCAATACGAAGAAGCCCACTCAAAATATAACAATGAATTGACATTCAAATGATGAGATGAAAATACAAATATGATCTGGTGGTGTCATTAAACATAGAGGCTCCGAGGAGAGAGGAAATTGCATATGAGGAAGGACTCTGATGAGGGTAATAGGTGAGTGAGAAAGAACCAGGCTTGAGCCAAGCTGGCCGAGCTTGTAAATATAAAACATTAAAAAAAAAATCCCTCCCATAAAAAAGATTAAAAAATTAATGAATGGGCCCCACCATTTAAATGCAAAAAATCATTCTAAAGATATGATGAAACATCAAAGAAAGGGGAAAATATTTTCAATGATGCATTTCAACAAAAAATTAATTACACAATCCTGTGAAGAGGAAGAAATGCCCAACAAAACCCTAAAGAGCTGCACTCACTCAAAAGCCCATAACTTGAGCATTTCTCAATGAAATTACACAAAATTGGTCTCATTGGAATCATGGTTCCAAGAAAAAGACACAAAAATAAAAAAATCCAGAGATTGATGAAGATTAGAGGTGTATTTTAGAAAAAATAACCTGTTCCAAGAAGGTAGCTAGATGGTGGGTGGAAGTGTAATTAATGGGCATGGATGGCCATTTCTCCACTGCTGCAAGTTATGGGAAGTATGGGGAGGATTTTTAAGTTACAATCATGATTTTCACCCACTTTGGGTACTTACAATTGATGCAAAATCCATATCCAAGATTTCTTTCCCCCTTTTCCTTCCTTTCCATTTTCTATAAATTGGGATTTTCCCTCATTTTGAGGAGGATGATTTGAGTAGAAAAATCTTCCCATTTTGTTTTGAAGCCAATGTGTTGTAGGCATTTGTAGTGGACTCCTTGCATGGTGATCCAAGCCTTTCATTTGTAAATAGTTTGAACTGTGCATACCTAATGAAGCAATAGATGCAAGTTTGTGGATGTATCTTCCTTGTTGTGTTTATTTGCATTCTTCTTGCCTCTTCAATCTTATTACAGTGTATTATGTCTACTTATATGCTCTTTTAGGGTTTCCGTTATTATTGTTGTTTTTGCATAGAATGTTGTTGTGAATGTTGTTTGTTAGATTGTGGGGAACTATTATCACCCTCTAATCTATGTTTTTCTTCCATTTTCACACATTGGGGATTATTCTCATACCCTTATTTTGGTGCATCACCTATGTAGTGTAGATTTATTTATTTTCATGCTCTTTCTCTCTCCCTAGTCCCTTAGAAGTGATAGATTAGGAGTAGTTAGTAGTTTTTTTCAGTAGAGTTAGTTTGCACTGAACCAAATTTCTCTGAGGTCTATCTCAAGCAACAAGTCCCACACTTGGAGATAGTACCCATGTTACCTAGTCACACTGTGAGCTCAAGCACACGGAGCACTATATAAAGCCCTAAGTTCAGCTATGACAACCTCATCATAAATAGGATTAACACTAAAATGAGACATGATGCGGAAAATAAAAACTATGCTAGCTATTAGGGTATAAAGAGGATCAAAAGAAAAATGTTTGAAACATAGGGTTCACCAAAATGATTAACTAAAAATAGAATTTGATGGCTATTTTAAAATTTAATCCAAATAGAAACTAAGTGTTGTATTGAAGTGCTAGATATAAATATTTTCTTTATATTTGAATGTATTGAAATAATGGAAATAAGAGGGATATGGTACTAACCTTGAATTAACTTACCTCACTGTGTGTTGGAATATAATAGAATGGTATACTGACCGGAAAGATATAACCTGAATGGCCTCGGGAAGGGAAAAGGTTGGCTATTTTTCGTAATGAGGCACCTTGGAGGATCTTGAGGAACCTCGGGTGCCCCGGTCTTATATCTAGGTCTATAGACTGCGAGAAAATATCATAACTTGAATGCGTAAGTGTTGTAGTATCTCGAAATACCTTCAATCCTATCGCATAGTGTCGTAGTAATTTCACCTATGTCATTTTGAATGTTACCTATAAAACCCTATCCAAATCATCAATCCCTACCAAAAAAATGCATATGAATAGGTCGGACTGACCTCAATGCCAAACTAGTGGCCTTACGATGAGCGTTGCACTACATTTTGGACCTAATGTAGTTCTATGTGTGTGTGTGTGTAATTTTGTGCCTAGGGTGCCCTAGTGCCAATGACATGGTAATAAGGGGCAATAACTAGATGTAAAATGAAAATGGTGGATGGAATGGAAATAATACAACCCTTTCCCCCTATGCTTGTGTGTGATGCATATGTAGAAGATGCCCAAATGTAGTCCCTTGCCTTAGTAGATAGCTTCCCTTGATAGTAAGATGTCCACCCATAATGTAGTGAGTATGTTATGTTTATATAGGGATATCTTGTTCAAATTTTGACACTAGTGACCTGAAACTGCCAACTATGACCTAGGGGAATACATGGGGTAACCGTTAGGACCGACCTTAAACAAAGAAATTAAGACCACAAATTATGATTACTGGGCACCTAAAATCATGGGTACTGGGTGCCTTGAGGCACCCAGTGCAACCCTAGGCACCCGATAGGCCTAAAAATTATAAGCGAGCAAATTACAACAAATGAGACACCCTACAAGATGTCAAAATTGGAGAAGGAGATTGTGATTGAACTAGACAAACAACAATGACGCATGACTAAATGAGAACAAAACCAAAGGATGGGTCACTAGTGAATAATTTTATCATGCAAGATCCATATAAAATAATATACCCGACGGTATTAATGTAATAGTAAGTGCGTGATTTTGTGACTAAAATTCCAACTCCAAGGGAAGGCCTTCAACCAATCCAATCTCTATAAACTACTTTTTATCTCTTCTTAGACTCAAGAACTAACAACTACCCATTATAATCGATCACCACAAAAAAACTTCCAATATTAACCAAATAATGGAACACACTTATACATGATTTTTAAGCCATAAAACACCTTCACCAAACTTTAAAAACTCAAAATCATCATTTTACCTCATGTAGCTACTTGCACCCTATTAGAATGAGCATCCTCCAAACTTGAGCCTCAAAGAACAGCTCATAAATTTTGCATACCATGTCCAAACCTCAAGTTTGATACACCATTGGAAATTTATTTGAACCATATTCACAAAACAACTTTAATGGAGTTCTAACTCCCCCACATAGCTCTGTAATGTAAATTTTATTGAAGGCTTCTCCAAAATACCCCAAAAACTAGTCCTCATAGATAGGGCACACTTTTAAATTTTTCATCAAAACCATGACCTAAAACTATCATGGAAATTTGGAAAAAAATTGGGCTATAATAAATGGTAATTTAATCCTTACATCATTTGGAAAAAGCATCCTTAAATTAGAACTCTTCAAAAATAAAATTTAGGTGGGACCCACATATCACCACATTCTCTAACATACCTTTCTAGAAATATGGAAGAGTCATCTACAATATCCAATCATCAATTTTACACTATCAATCAAAACAGGCTCAATATACTCACTTCTCTGCAAGTTGCTCCTAGCTAGGGTTTTGCTAGGGTTTCAAACCACTTTATCTTCTTAACGATCATTCATTAAAACATGACGATAAAACCACCTAATTATTTTTGTGAAATATTCATAACTGACCTTAGAAGATATTCAAAATATCTCAGGTACCCATGTAAAGCATACAATTCACAATGAACATCAAAGGTCAACTTTTACTTGAAAAACACGGTCAAACTTACCCGGTTTTTCCATATCTTTCATATATTCAAAAATTATTATTTAGAATGACCTGAAATTTGGCATGAAGAACCATGAAAACCTTATCTAACTTTCCATGCTCACCATCTAGCTCAATTATTCTGTAACTCTCTATCCAATGTCATTTGCATGTGTTAAACTGCATGTTTCTCACTTGTTACTTCCCAAGGACCTCATAGAAGCACCAAACCTCTGAATTATTTCCTTAAAATAACCATACATTCCCTTTCCACCATCAACATGATTCTACCATACTTCACCATGAATCATCATCTACAAATATCATACCTCTACCTCATTCTGGATGCTCCAGGGCTAGAAACAAGCACAGGATAACTTGACTCAACTACGACTTCACATGAACCGACCATGTTGAATCAATGAAAAAACTTAGACACCTTTAAGCCACATTATGGAACATGAATAACCTCATGAAAAAAATCCAACCAGCTTGGGAGACCTCATATTGTGACTCATCTCACTAGACCATGCACTAGGACAACACCGAACTCTCCAAACTTGGACACTACTAATAAATATTCTTCAACTTCTATACCTTGGAACATTGAATCACCTTGAAACTTAAATTTTAGGTCTAGAGTAATAATACACCCACTGATCCATATTTTCTTTGACACATTAGCTACATCTTTGAGTGATTAGGTCATGATGATCTTTAGAACCTAACCCTCATCTACAAGAAATATTACAAAACCATAACATAAACATATAAACATCAGTTACACCTATAGACCATCATTATGAATAACAAGAAGACGCAGAAGGCTTGGAACAAATATGATAAAAAAATGGCTCAACCTTGAAACTACTTGTGACATCATATAACAAACTTTTATGAATTTTATGAAGTTTTGAGAGTTAATAATCATGCTATCAATCCTTCCTTCTTGACTTAGATAGGACAAGGCCCATATTATTTTGTTTCTATTGTAATTAAATGGCCTTCAAGGGATTCCTCTGTCTCATAAGCTTCTTATAGAACACCGTAACTCTTCTTACATGTAGGATAATGTTTCTAAGGTACTTCACATCTTCTCGATTATGAAAATGCTATAATCCTTCAAAGTAGCATACCAACTATACTTTCTCAAGATTCCTAGACCTCAAAGGTCATAGATTCACATTCATGAATCTCCTTTTATAGATCTCTGTTATCAATACTTCAACAACTCATGATTGTACCCTTGCATTTGTAGCCATTTTGATCAACTCGGGTTTACAATTTTGTTGATAACACAAAACCATATACTCTTCCTATAGATCCACATTTCAAGTCACAATATTACAACTTTGAAACAACCAATACTTATGCTTCCATGACCAAATAATAGTCTCAAACATACTTCAAGGTGTAACAAGCCAACTTACCTTTAACTATGAAACATGACACCTTCTCTCGTGATAGGATTTTCTCATTTTCAGACCTCTTTAATTTTACAATTACGAGACAATTTATCTTAAATCATCATTTGGTACCTTGATAAGGTGCACACATACTTCCATTGATATACTATTGAGCATGAATTTTGAATCCTATAGAAGAACACTACACATTTGATCCTCACTACATTCTCTTATGTGCATACAGATTGATATCTATAGGCCTATATCTCATAACAATCATACTTGTCCTAAAAATAATCTTGAACCTTATGCTTGTAGCTCTTAATATTTCATTTTTCATCCACATACTATAAAATATTCTTTTCTTTATGATCCCTTCTTGATCATGACTAGATACCTTAGATCATTGGGACAACCCTCATTGACCTCATAAAATGATGTAAAACAAACTTCAAACCATGTCATTACTTGATTTAACATATATATTGTCACAATGTACATATTGATGGTTTCAATCATACCTTGACTAAGAAATTATCATATTTTTTTCACATAGGAACTAATACAAGTACTTGAGACAAAAAAAAACTTTTATGACTTGAAAAAATCATAACAACAGAGACATCTTCATAGAGACTACAAAAATTTCTTGTCATTGACACACCATAGACCCAAAATTGTACTTGAGGACTCAACTCCCGCTTGGAGAATCACTTCGTATATTTGGAGAATCTAACATAGAGATTAATAAATTTTGAAGAAAAAAACAAGGAAAGATGAACACATCCCATAATCCCAAAACATCTTTTGACAACTTTAATGATGCACATTGACAACTTGGCTGACAGACCTAAAGCTCGGAGAGAAAATTTGGAAAATATTGAACATCAAGGAACAACCACTAAACCTTGCTTTGAACCATCTATGTAACCATTGAATATTTGGATCATATTTAGACATAATGGAGGACCAACAATGTAAAGACACCCTTTCAGGACTACCAAACACATCTCTAATAAGACACTATAGACAATGATCAAATTCTAGACTCGAGACACCACTATCCTAAAAAAATGAATTCCTACTAACATACAAGAACTTGAAACTAATTAATGGATAATTTCCCATACCTTGGTACCCTTTAAGTGCCCAGAGACCTAATTTCTTCAACTTTTCTTACAAAAGATCTTGAAAGGAATTCAAACACATATGATCTTCTTCAACAAGTGAAAACATTCCTCTTTGAACTGGTTTAGACCATTCTTTGAAAAATATCATGAGATTAGGCTACAATACATAATGAGAATCAGTTCTCTTAATCTCTTTGACTTGAGAAACCTCCTTTTTTTTTCCTTCAAATCTAATATAGTAGTATTGGACTCATACATGGGAATAAATTTCCTTTTGAAAATTGATGTTTGAAAGTTGCTAGCACCTCTTAGTGTTCCATCTTAGACACAAATTTTTTTAATATGTCCTTTTTGTGACACTTATGGCATACAACACCACTCTTGGTTCTCCTTGGTTCAAACACTCTTAGATTCCATCCACAATCCTTAGCTCTATGCCCATATTCACAACATGAGTAACATTCACCCTTGAAGATACCTACACCATTCTCAAGAGACCTTCTCTTACAATCTCTAGCTCTATGACCAAAATCATGAAAAAAAAAAACAATATCCATTGAAAATATTACCATACCTCATAGCATTAGGTTGTCTAATAGGATTAGGCCTTAAATATACCTTCTTTCCATGAACACCATAATCTTCACTTCCTTTGGAACTAGGACTAGCTATTGGATCTGTAATAATAGGATTCTTAACTTCCTTGATCTTTATGGTTTGAATCTATTCTCTAAGGTTGAAAAACTCTTCTCATTTCATCTTGAGTATTGCGGACATATATTTGATTTCGTGGCTTCAATCTGATGTTCTCCATCCTATGAAATGATAGGTCTGCTTGTAGCTCAAACACCATCTCTTTGAGATCATATTGTCCATGCATACACACATCACAGGTCTTATTTTTAGTCTTTCACACTCTTCTTATTTTGAACTCAAATCTGAAATAGCCTTCTCTAACTAACTTTTGATATCTTTTATGGTTTTTCATCCTTCTTGGCAATAGATTTCAGCTCCTGGTTCTCTTTCCTAATTTGCTTTTCCATTTTGTGCTTCAAGGATCTCCTTCAAGCTATAGACTTGCTTCTCAAGGACCTGATCTAATACCAATTATTGGAAGCATAATGTAATGAGAGGGGGGTGAATCAGTCACTTATTTTTTTTTACTTCATTAACCAAACCATACATTCATGAATTAGATTTTCCATACATCATTCATAACCATGTGTGCTTATTAAGATATGAAACATCAATCACAAGAGCATGAAAAAAAGTACAAAACACAAGAGAACCATATGTAAGTGGGAAACCCTCATGGGGAAGAAAACCCACTGAAACTTTGCTTGATATTACACACAACAAAGAAATTTAGTGAAACACTAACTTCACAAGGAACACCAACCATACAAGGAGCACCAAACCATAATTTAGTGAAGAATCAAATCCACAAGGAGGATAAAAACCCCTAGGATGAATAATAACCAAATAAGTCTCCTGAAGATGTTTAATCTCTTATTTTCCTGCTGCCACAATTGATTGAGATCACTTATTCAGCTCACACCCCTAGCACAAACCCTAGGTCTTCAATCTTGCTCTATATTCTTCTTCTTCAACTTGTCATGGATCTAAACACATGAAGAAATTCTCTCTAATATTATTCAAATAGTCATTATCTTCCTCAGAATTCAAATCATGCACACATACCTGAAAAACACTTCTATATGGATCACACTTTTCCCTCCAAGAGCACTAGTTCAAAAATGAACCAAACAAGCACTTAAATATGATTTTTTTCCCTTAAAACTCACCATAGGTAATTACTAAACCTTTTTAATGAAAAATTAATCATAATACCATCCCAATAACATCATTACAATGGTCAAATATGACCCATATCGGTAAACCTAGCCAAAACCCTTCATCCATGCACCAAAATCCTTAAATTGCCATCACTAGAATGATAAAAATTATCTCATGACAAAAATATTTTTAGTCAAGATATATAAATCACAAAAATATTTAAAATAACATTTAAACATCATCCATGGTCTCAATTATCATTAACCAATCATATTATTTCATTTAATGGGCCCACTGGCTCATTACCTTCACCAAACAATTGCTATCAACAACTTGATTTCACCTTTGGGCCTCAAGACCACCCAAGAACACCTAAAATATGGCATGTGACAAATAAATGTAAATTTAAATAAATTTAAAACACATATAAGTAATTTATATCTCATGAAACATCCCTTGGTTTAAACCACAACAACTTTTATATTCACCAAATCAAGTTGCCCAAAACCTGTTTTCCAAAATCGCTTAATAAACACCCTTGTGGATACTTTCAAGATATACAAATGCATTAAGTATATTAAATATTCACCCTTCTTAACTTTCCATATTATAGTAAGCATCAAATAATCCATTTTATGCTCCAAACAACTCAATACTTCAACAAGAACAAGACTATCCTGAAAATGTAGCTACAAACTTCTTCTTCAAAATAACATGAATGAAAAACCTAAACAAGTCATAATGAGACAAGTCATACCTCATTGGAAATATATCTGAATTAAATTTCCATAAAATATAATAAATCCTTCCAACTCCAAGTGGAAGGCCTTCAACCAAGCCAATCTCTGCAAACTTCTTTTTATCTCTTCTTGGACTCAAGAACTAACAGCTAGCCCAACATACTCCATCACCACAAAAACCACTTAAAATCTTAAAAAAGCATGGAACATAATTATACATGATTTATAAGCCATAAAAACCTTCACCAATCTTTAACAACTCAAAATCATCACTTTACCTCATGTAGCTTCTTGCACCCTGCTAGAATGAACATCCTCCAAACTTGAGCCTAAAAGAATAGATCATAAATTTTGCATGCCATGTCAAAAATTTGATTTTTATAAACTATTGGAAATTTATTTTATTCATATTCACAACACAAATTAAATGGATTCCTAACTCCCCTATAGCTCATGCAATGTAAAATTTCTTGAAGGCTACTCAAAATCGCCCCAAAACTAGTCCTAATAAATAGGGCACACTTTGCACTTTTCATCACAACCATGAGCTAAAAATATCATAGACATATGTAACAACTCCTGGTCTATCATAAATGGTAATTTAGTCCTTACCTAATTTGGAAAGCTTCTCCTTAAACTGGAACTCTTCATAAAAATAAAATTCAAATGGGGCCCACATATCACCACATGCTCTAACTTACCTTTATGGAAATATGGAAGAGTCCATCAAAAAGGCTCAAAGTATAATCAATTCTTTGCAAGCTACTCCTAGCTAGGGTTTTTCTAGGGTTTCAAACCACTTTATCTTCTTAACGATCATTCATAAAAATGTGACAATCAAACCACCTCATTATTTTTTTGAAAGCTTCATAACTGACCTTAGAAGCTATGCCAAAGAGCTTATCTTCCTGTGCAAAGAATACAATACAAAATGAGCATCATAAGGTCAACTTTTGCTTCAAAAACACTCAAACTTACCCAATTTTACCAATTCTCAAATATCTTCAAAAATATTCTTCAGAATGACCTAAAATTTGGCATGAAGCACCATGATAACATAATATAACTTTCCATTCTCACCATATAGCTCAAGTATTCCTATAACTCTCTATCCAATATCAATTCCAAACTACCTATTTCTCACATGTTTCTTCCCAAGGACCTCATAGAAGCACCAAACCTTTGACCTGAAAATCACCATACATTCCTTGTATACCATCAACATGCTACTACCATGTTTCACCATGAATCATCAACTCCAAATCTCATACCTCTACCTCATTTAGGATGCTCCAAGGCTAGAAACAAGCATGGGATGGCTTGAATCAACTATGACTTCACATGAACTGACCATGCTGACTTAATGTAGACACTTAGACACATGTGACACACCTCATCAACCATGAATGAACTCATGAAAAACTCTAACCAGCTTGGGATACCTCATATTATGACTCATCTCACTAGACCATGCACCAGACAACACTAAACTCTCCAAACTTGGACACTACCAATCAACCTTCATATTTGACCACTGATTGACACCTGATAGGGACTCATACCATGCCATGAAACCATTTTACATCAATTGAGTTGACATAAATGAAAACACTAACACATAATGGCAAACATACCGACTCACCTTTGGTGATGAATGCAAATGGATATTGTTTGTAGGACTCTTACAAGATTTATGGAGCTTGAAATGGTGCAACAAGGATGCTTTGAAGGTGTCTAGATGTCTTTGGTGATGTTTTCTTAGTATTGAATGAGACAAAACTTCACTATAGATGGTTTAGGATCCTAGACAAGGAGTTTGGTGTTTCTTTTATAATCGTTGGTGATTCAAATCGAAATCGGTGGTGATTTGCGAAAAGTGGATCAGCCCACTTGGAAGTGGTTTCAACCACTTCCAAAATGATATTTTTAGGTATAAGGACACAAGAAGAGGTTAGGAAGAGGTTAAGGGGTTAAGGGAGCTAGGATGTTAGGATAAAAATGGGTTAAGATGGGTGGTAGATGGTTAGGGAGGTTTATGGTGGTAAATAGGATAGGTAGATAGTTTTTACAAAAGGTAAATGTGATTTAGGATAGGTTTATGACTTAGTGATAGGACTAGATCAATATTTGAGATATGAATATGAGGGATGTATGTCGGTCATCTAGGGTGCCAAAAAATTGGTGTCTATAATAAGATAGAGGAAAAATGAAGACCATGAATTTGACGTGGAAATTCCTAGGGGGAATGGTGATGGGTAACCAAATACAACCCATAAGAGACATCTATTGGTGATCGTATCCTTGACAAGTGGTTCATGTAGATTTTAGGTTATCGATAGAATAACCAAGAGAATTAATAAATTCTAATGAGGCCACACACGTGTTGAATCCTTCTTCAATGAGATAACATTTGATCGTAGTGTGACCAATATGAAATGAAATGAAGAGAGGTGGATCATCTACATGAAGTAAGAGCTCATCTGGGATCATAGAAGATATAAGAAAATGAATGTAAGAATGAGCATCCGTAGTAATATTGGTATGAATTAAGATATCCTCACATTATCGACAAATGCTTTCCCTCGAACCATGCAATGTAGGGATCTTCCCCAAAGAGGGAGGAAAGGGAATTTTCATATCGAACAATGTTGTCATGAGACACTCATGGTGGTGAGGCGACATACACATGAATTCTACGAAGCGGAATTGTCTTAGAAGTTGGGAATTTTTTTCAAGAGGATCCCACTCATCATGATTAGAATGTGTAATAGGATGAGAGTGTTGGGAGTCCTCAAAAATAGATCTAGAAGGAACAAGAGTGATTAAGGATACTTATGAAACTTTTTTTTTCTTAGTTCTTACGTTGTCGAGACTGTAAGTTTGATTTGCACAAGAGCCGATGGTATGTGTGGCTAGAGAAACAAATCCGCACACCATCGACCTTATCGAATTATTTTCATAGGGACGATGACATCCTGAGGAGGTATATTTTGCTTTGATGATATTTTTTTGAGGTACATAGGGATATATGACCTATGAGTCCAAGGTTGGAACGCACTAGGATATTCTAGTTCTACATAAGCTATGACACATTTTACATCATTAATTGCAACTATATTTTTAGGAGGATAATTTGTGTCAAATCGTTATCCGTAGTATTATTTTGCTTCTTAGAAATTTCAACGACATTGTGATTAGGCATGGGATTAGAGAAGAATCTGTAGCTTCTCATTAGCTTGGTTGATGACTTCATGGTGATTGTTTTGTTGAGCGCATCATGATCTTTGACCACTTTAGTCAAACATTTTTGAGTGATGGGATCATATTCAAATTAGGGACCTAGGAAGAAGATGATGGCAGCCATTCATAGTGCACAACAATTTTCATGGGAGTGACCCCAATTAGCATGCCACTAATAGAACTTACTTTCATCATGCTAATGAGGAATAGGTTGAGAAGGATCCAAGATTGTGATAAACGAATTAGGTAAGTGACGTTTAAAATATTCCTTACTCAATGATTGATGATAGTTAGGATGGATTTTATTTTTATTAGGTTTTTGGTCAATGTTAAAAATGACCATATTTGAAGAAGTAACAAGAGGTATAATATCAAAGAAACCATCGTTTGTCATGCTTTTGTTCTTAGAATGTTAGAGGATTTGAAATTTCTTGTTATTTTGTGTCTTAAGAGGATATTTCTTGAACTACCTCATGAGATAATACTACCTTTTGGCTTGTTCAAAGACCTCTTCTAGGGAAGTGAGAGAAATGACCTCACCTTGTACTAAAGGCAAGGTTCAAGATCTTGTAAGAAAATTTGGAAGAGGATATCACTAGGCATATTATGTTCTACTCATGTGGATAGGGTATTCAATGCTCGATGAAATATTATGTTGATTCATTTTTAGATTGTTGGCAGTTAATAAAAACATTGATATTATTTTTAGGTTGATCATGATATTGGAATTCGTTCACTAGGGTTGTCACTAAGGACTCTAGCTCAACTATGGAACTAGGAGGTAAAGTGTGTGTTGAAAAAGTTTCCTCGTACCTTTTTTAGATTAGTGAAATGATAACAAGAAAATAAACAACTCTAAGTATGAGAGGGTTCAAGGTACCTCTAGATAGGTGATAATGAATACGGGGAAAATGAGAGATCCTCCTCGTAGCGAGCTAGGTGACCTACACAAAAAGAGAAATGAAAACAAAAATGGATTAATAGATAGATGGGTGGGTTTCTGACAATGTTAGTCTCGAGAAGTGAAAACTTCCTAGGATGGATGTCAACCCACATTTTGATAAAAGATAAGTAAAATAATTATTTATAAATTGGATGTAGTGAGATAACTAAATAAAAACATAAACCTAAAATATAATGAAGATGATAAGATGTATATTTGATCTAAGAAAATCAAACAAAACTCGTGTAGGTCAATGGTGACCTAAGATTGCAGTCCCAATTGATGACAAATGAAGTAGACCTAATGAAACAACAACAAAAATGTAGATTTGAAGGCTTGGAGGCGGATCTAGAGTGACGATGAGGTCGAGATGAAGAACAAGAACTCAGTAAGAGATATGGAACCTGTATTTGACAAAAATGATGCAATAAAATTATAAAATATGATGGTGGATGAAATTAACACTAATCTATTTAGTGACGACTGGTTAAATCAACGGTGAATAAATTTGGTAGAAAGATCTAAGGTGACAAAAAGGGAAGAACGATCGAGATCTGAAATTTGAAGGACTGTGGGATCCAAAAGGGATGATTGAAAAGCGAATGACAAAAAAACCAATAAAATGAGAACCATGTTAGGTGACCCGGTAGGGTTGATAATGCGGCGAGGTGATCTATGGTTTGGTGGAAAGGGATGGATAAAAATTATGATCGAAGATGGGAATGAAGATCGAAAGGACAAAGAAAAGGATCTTGGATGATTCTTTGAACTCAAACAAAGTTGATAAGAAATAGGATGATAAAATTGTAATAATAGATATAATCATGCAAGAGAGAGAAAGGTATTCAAATCTCCAAGAGTGTAGTACAATAATTCTAAAGTGATGGTGGCAAATGCTACAAGAGAGAACAAAAAATGAAGGAAAAATCACAAGAAATACCAAAGTCTAAATTGCATCCTCGAAATGGAGGGGTAGGGGTGACTTTATAGGGTTGAAGACAACCCAGGATGGGTCATCATTAATTATGGAGGCTGTACATTTGAGTGGTGGAAGGGTGATGAACTCGAGGCAATGATCCCTTATGAGGTGGGATTAGGGTTTTGAAAGGTGAGGACGAGTTAGGGTTGCTTAGGATGGATAAATGGGTAGGTGGGAGGTGGAAAATATTAAATAAAGGAAAAGGGGAGGTGAATTTATTAAATGAGGGCCTAGGAAGGATAAAATGGAAGATTTAGGGAGAATAAATGAATTAGATGAATGTTTAGAATTAATTAAATATGATTAGGGATGATTAATTAAGGGTGTGATTAAGAAAGAATTAAGGTGAGAAATAATGATTAAAGGGATAAATTGAATTTAGGAGGGAAGAGGGATTTTGAATGGGAAGAGAGGTATGTATGTAGAAAATGATGATGTCGGGAGAAAATACAAGATGAGGGTAAGCATACCAAAAATTGGTGTTTACATTTTCCCTTTTTGTTGAGTGGTTTGTGTTGGGAAAGCCATGAGACAAAAACGAGAAGAGATGAAAAATATGATTGATGAGGTGTTCCCCTTGGAACTAGGGATTAACAACACAAAGTGAAATAGATCACGTATTTGAAAGAGATAGATGAAGGTAGTGATTTTGGAATCACTTCGGTAGGGAACAAAGTATGGCCTCAATGGAGATGAAGGCAATGTCCTGCAGACTTGTGAGCGGAAAACCACCTTGCAAAATGGAGGGAATCTAAGGGCAATTTGTTCAAATGGATGTATGTGAGAGACCAATGGGTCAAAGGAAGACATCAAATATATACAAACAAATGCAAGGATGGTCAAGACAAAGGTCAGTAAGGCGTGAGGGAAAGTTATGCGATATATTTCATAGATGAGGAATCGAGTAGATATGCATCTGAGTAGGATGAGGAGAAAAAGAGGAAAATAATGGTACTCCAATAGGGGACACGAAGATGGCCATAAAGGTGAGATGGGAAAATAGGCAATGTTAGGAATATTTGGTGTAGTGCTCACATTGGTTAGTGTTGTTTGTAATATGAGTTGTATTTACAACTCATCTAGATATAATATTTATGAGCGAGATAATATCGTTGTAATATGTGAAGTTGTATTATTATACAACCCATGTAGCTATTAGGAGTATGTAGGGAATAAATGATTATTAGAGTGATTCTAGAGGTGAGAGAGATATGAGGAAGACTAAGTGATTAGAGTTGAATCCTATATCATAGGATCAATTTTTTTATAAAAGCTATCTCTAGATGAATAAAACATCCCGAATGAAAAAAAAATGAAGTATTCTTATATTTGGTGTTTCTATTATGTTTTTCAATTCAAATTTTTAGCAAAAATATGACCAAATTTACATTTGGTATTGGAGAAGGAAGTTTCTACAAGAAACTCAAAACTGAAGTAGACACATGACTGATAAATTGATTGATTCTCGAAAATCAAGATTTATAATTTTTCAATTTTTAATGAGTTTGAAGATGGATGCCCAAGGAAAATACTATACAAATTTCAACCAAACCCACATCGTGGTTTAAGAGAAAACGTGAAAAATTTACTAAGATATGCTTCATATTTCCACTTCACATTTGACTTGGAATGTGTCCGCTATTATTCTTAATCAAATTACATTGAATCAGCCTTTATGAAGCTCCTTAATTGAATGCAGACATGTGCATCATGCATTTCTATTCTTTACGGATCTAACTATTTTTAATTTTCCATTGGATTTCAATACACATATATTGACATAAATTCGATCTACGTTATAGTGATTTGCATCAGATTACACAGTTTTAAAGGCATTGGTTTTTTTTTCGGCATAGAGTCTTGAACTAGAATTATATCTATTCTCGGATTCATTTCTCACACTGTATTTGGTACACTTTCCGTTCCAACTACCTTCAAAATTTCATTGCAGCAGATAGCTACCCACGTCCCCACCTCAAAATAGCCCACAAGTTCTATAGTTCTGGTGATAGTTTACCCAATGTGTTTTAAATTTTTAATTGAATTGTGTTCCTAGCGTGTTTTTGATTTATAGTTTTAATGTTTTTTTAATCTCAGTTTAAAAGTATATGCTATTTTTTTAATAAATTACTTGTAGGTATGTAAAGTGTATTTTTAAATAACAAACGTGGTAAGCTTTTGTAATAATGTGTGTGTCAGTTATTTAAGGTGTCTATTTACTTTTATGTTTAGTCTTTTAAGTGTTATTCCCTTAGGTAGTTTTATTAATGTCCAAAATTTTGTAGTAAAATGCTTATCGGACCATTAAAAGTTGCTTTTGATTTTTAAAGTGTACTCATATTTATTTTAGTCATTTTCTTGTTATGTTTTTAAAAAGTGACATAGTATAAAATGTACCTTCAAAATTTCATTGCAGCAGATAGCTACCCACGTCCCCACCTCAAAATAGCCCACAAGTTCTATAGTTCTGGTGATAGTTTACCCAATGTGTTTTAAATTTTTAATTGAATTGTGTTCCTAGCGTGTTTTTGATTTATAGTTTTAATGTTTTTTTAATCTCAGTTTAAAAGTATATGCTATTTTTTTAATAAATTACTTGTAGGTATGTAAAGTGTATTTTTAAATAACAAACGTGGTAAGCTTTTGTAATAATGTGTGTGTCAGTTATTTAAGGTGTCTATTTACTTTTATGTTTAGTCTTTTAAGTGTTATTCCCTTAGGTAGTTTTATTAATGTCCAAAATTTTGTAGTAAAATGCTTATCGGACCATTAAAAGTTGCTTTTGATTTTTAAAGTGTACTCATATTTATTTTAGTCATTTTCTTGTTATGTTTTTAAAAAGTGACATAGTATAAAATGTTATTTTGGGTTAAAATCTATTGTGTCATAACCGTGTCTTATCATTAATGTAATTGACATAGTTGTCAAAAGTAAAAAAATATACTACATTTTAACGTGACACATTATCACTTGTACATGGCATCCATTTTGTAAACCGAGTCTCAAAGACTTATTCGGTTGAGTTAAAAAAACATATAATTGGAGGAAGGAGGTCAACCAATGACCTCTCGCAAGTTGTAAGTTTAGACACCTATAATTACACCCAAACAATTTAAATACTTAAATTGCGCTAATTATCCCCTTTCTCACAAATCGACGACATATCGTCAAAAACACTCATATTCCCTCTTGTTGTCATTAATTAATTACAATACGCTAATTGATTAAGTCGCATATCCAACTAACACCCTAATTAACGACCTTCTGTTAATAAATCACCTCTTCTATCTAGATTAATTAATTATTATTAATTAATTAGTCTTCCCCTTCATTTAACTAGTAAATCAATATTTAATTGATTTAATCCCTTTCTAATAGCCTAAATCGTACTAATATTCCTCTAATTGGCTTCTATAAGCTCACATCTACCTATTAGTTAATCACATTTGATTAATTAAAACACCCCCCAACTCCCATGACTTGCTAATTATAAATTAAACCCTTCTAAAGTAAGGTTACCTTTAATAAAACAACCTTATCCATTCCTAATCATGTTTTACCTTTATCCCACATGCAAAGGGATGAAGTGTTTCCTTTATCCATTGGGCTATATAAGGAGCCCTCCTTCTACCTTTATACCTACACCTAAAATTCTTAAGAGAGAAAATGCAAAGCATATAGCAAAGAGACTAAGAGCTTGCCTTTTGTTTTCTTGAGAGGTCACCATTGTTAAGAGCTAAAGCTTCCTATTCTTGCATTCTTTAAGGATCAAACAAAATAATTGTTGATTTCCATTGGAGCTAAATAGGTCCATGCATTTTGTTGGTAATCTAGGAGAGTAGAGATGTTAAAATAGCATGCATAGTTTTGATCTCATGTTTTCAAAGTTATAATGTTAGTTTAGATCTTGCTTAGTTCTCTATCTTGATGGTGTTTATGCTTTGTTTTAGCTAAATTGTAGAACTATTTTAGGTGGTAGTTCTTGCTTCATTTGATTTAGCATTAAGAAAAGTATACATGCACACATTTGGCACACCCGGTGGGACTTACTCCATTGTCCTTTGCACTTAATTTCAAGTTTTTGTAGTTAAGTTTCATTTTTGGTTACTAACCCTCTTTTACACATGTTGATCTAACTTATTTTTCTTAACTTGTTTTGTTGAGTTTACATGTGTTGAGTCTTCCTTGTAGGTATAAAGGAGGTGAAGTGCTTTCAAAATTGGAATTGATAGGAAAAATTTACCATTTTTCTATGTTTTCATTTTTAGAGCTTACTTTTTCAACATTCTACATGCTAGTTTTGTCAATTTCTTAACAATTATAAATTCTTGAGTATGTAGGTTAGTGTTATATAGTGCTAAGTCTTCTATTTACATATTAATGTGGTGGGTTGTTGTCAAAATTTAATCTTGGTGAGAAAATTTCAAGATTTCATCATGTTTTCATTTTTAGAGCTTACTTTTTCATCATTTTACATGCTAGTTTTGTCAATTTCTTGAAAATTTTAAATTCTTGAGCATGTATGTTAATGTTTGATAGCGTTGAGTCTTTTATTCATATATTAATGTGATGGGTTGTTATCAAAATTGAATCTTGGTTGGAAAAATTTACCCATTTTGCAGATTAAGGGACGTTTTTGACATTTTTGAGTGCATGTCAAGTGCATACCCGTGAGCATAAGAGCATATGCGAACCAATCTTCCGAAGGCCATAAATTTTTCTCCCAAACTTGAAATGACTCCATTTTTTTGTGTTGGAAAGGTATTGAAGTTAAATATGTAATGAAAATATAAACTTGGGATTTATACTTACAGAAATTACATATTTTTATATTAGTTTAAAATTGGTCATTTTCTAACATGTCTAATGTTTTGATGAATGTTGTATTTCCATGCTTACTTGATTTAGACCAAAGTGTGTGTATGCTCTTCTCTTGTACCTTTTGGTGATCTTGAGAATCAAAAACAACTTTGATCTCTATCTTTTTAACATTGGGATTAAACTTAGAAATTTGATTATTCATTTTGCTTAAGGGAATGAACCATTTACAAATCATTTTTCAATACTCATTTGATTTGAAGTTTTTATTTCTATATAGTTGGGATAAAGTTTGTGTATGATCTTCTATTGCACATTAGAGTGATCTTGAGAATCAAAAGTAACTTTAGTCTTCATTTTATAACATTTGGTAAATTGGAAACTTCATCTTTCGCTTTTGGTTTAGGGTTATGAACATTTATCAAGAATTTTGTATGGTTCAATGATTAAAAGATTGTCTTTACTTTTTAGTTGGATTATTTGTTGTTTATGCTCTTCTCTTGCATCATTGGATGATCTTGATAATAAAAATCAACTCTTAATCATCTTTCAAATAATGTGATTTTCTTGCAGAACTATTAACGCTTGAGTGCAGGACCTAAAAACTTGTCAAAGAAAGGAAGAATCAAAATGAAATCAAAAATACTAATATAGTTGTTATACGGGTTGCCAAAGGTATTCAAGAAAACCACACCTAATTAAACAAGATAAAAAGAACAACATATTCAAAACAACGTATTGCAATTTTGGAAAAGGGTACGTCCCTCTCTCTTTCACCGGAGCATAACCCCTTTGGTATAACACCTTAAGCTACTACAATGGGGGTGGTTCCAAGAACCCCAAAGTAGTCCACGCAAGAGGGAACCTTGTGGACGAAATGAGGAAGTGCTCCGCACTACCTATCTGACTAGTAAATCCTTTGTGAGATAGAGTTACAAGTTGTCCCTACGTGACCCTTTTAAGTACACATTTGGATGCATTTATTTCCCACTGTGCTTGAAGGGGGAAAAGTCGAGATACTCCCAAACTAGTCATTGCAACTTTTTGGGTAAATCATCCCACTCATGGATAATCTTTGTAGCACCTAGGATGAGAGAACCACCTAGGAAGATATACTTTGGCCAGGATCCCACTTTGACCATTCTAAAACAGTGTTGAGTTGTGAACCATATTTTCATTGAGAAACGTGTGATGCGTTACTTTCACCTAGTTTTTACTTGCCTTAGGGCGAGGTGAAACTCGCCAAGTGAAGCCAACATTTTCATCCTTTTTGATTTACTTCCTTCACATTCTTTTGACACTTTGTTGATCAAAAGAAGGGTGACTACCTTTGTGTTACCAATCGACTGTTTCTCTCACTTTTATGTCCGTTTACGCCCATCCATGTTTGCGGCTGGGTTAGTTAAACGTCTAAAGTGTGTGGAGGTATTTTCACGTCATTGGTAGCCATTGTGATCTTGATACCCATGTCAAGATCGTCATTGTAGTTAGGTGTGGTTCATCACCGCGGACTTCCTTAGAAGAGTTAGCTTGTTTGTATCGTATCACTATAATTTCAATATTTACGTCTTGTTTCTTGTAAACTTGACATAAATACCTATATTGTGCGGTTACGTTGCACACATTTTTAACTATTCCTAGCTATACTTTGAGATTTTTAGTTCGGTTCTATTATTACCTCGATTTCAAAGAGTGCTAGGTGTTACCATTTGTGCATGTTATATCAATAACACCTCGATATCAATACTTCACTTTCTCGCAAAGTGGGTTAACATATCTTGGTGATATTGTTGTTTCATTCATGAATTATAATTGGAACTTTTTGAGATATAGGTCTTAATCAAGTTTGAGCTTGCTCATCCTATATCTTGATTGGGAGATCGCATTGACTTCTTGTATTTACTTATGTTTTGTTCATTTCCTTGAACTTGGCATAAGTGAAAACATCTTGTTGATCATCTTGTGACGCAAACTACTTTTTGAAACGTAGTCTAGGAGGTACTTCATTTAAGCAGGTTTCAATACCAAACACTTGTATCACGGGTGATTTATCACTCTATCACATTGGTATTCTCACATTGTTGACTTATTCATACTCTTAACAAGTACATCTTACATTTCACTTGGGGGTGATCATTAAGTTTTACGCACATTTACAACTTACCCTAGTGAAACTATCATGAAAACATGGCTCCTAAAACATGTCTAGGGTTAAAGAAACAGACATATGAGGAACAACAAGTGCAAGCTTGGGAAACCTCTAACAGACAAGGGTCAAACCCCTTCATTGGACATGACCTAGGACCACTATTTTCTGCAGAAAAGGAAACAGAAGAGATGGTCGATCATAGTGGAAATGAATTAGAATCACCACACGCAGACTTTGATTTTGACCCCACTCTACTAGATGAGTTTCTCCTTAGAAACAAAGATAGAGTGTTGGCACGGGTCGTGGAATTAGGGGCCAAATTGCCCACCAAGAATGAACCAATATTACCTACAAATGACACTACTAAGGAAGAACGCCCCCTTATCAATATGGAAGATATTTTAACAGTAGGCATGCTTCCACTTCTTATGCAAAAATGATAAAGTGGTAGGGCATAAAATACCCCTCATCAAAGTTCCACGAAGAAACAAGATAGAACATGAGACATGGGAAGAACCTCCATAGTACGAAGAGGAGGAACCTTTAGAAGAAGAGGCTATAAACCAAGCCACAATCCAACAACAAATCAGTAACCTAAGCCGAAAACTAGATTTTCTTGCTTCCCATGTACAGAAAGATGCAAACAAGAACATTCAAAAGTTGAGGCCTAAGGTTAAGATCAATAAACTCCATCGGGAAAAACAAGGAGAAGAAGACATAGGGTATCATCGCATTTACATCCCCGCTTCTCCCACTAAAGAATAATTTCGACATAGGAAGTGCAATCTATGAAAGTGACGCTTGCGAGCTAAAAGAGAGAAATATAGGGAGCATCGGGAAATATCAATACGAATAATTATGCCCATATCCTTTTGATAAGACAATGACCCTTGACCCTTTCCAAAGAAATTTGACATGCCAAAGTTTGACAAATACAAAGGAAAGGGAGACCCAATGGATCATGTTAAATATTTCTACATGGAATGTCAAGAGGTGTCTTATAGTGATAATTACCTCATCAAACTTTTCCCAAGAGTCTCGGAGGTCAAGCATTGGAATGGTTTACGCACTTACCACGAGGATCAATTTTCACTTGGCCAGAATTGGTAGAAAGATTCATGCGTCACTTCTCATATAACATAGAGAGTGACATCACCATGGAAGACTTGTGTGGAGCCAAGAAATGCCCAAATGAGACCTTCACCAGCTTCCTCTAATGGTGGAGGGGATAGCTAGTCGCTTCCCTTGTGCTTTCCCTGAAAAGTAGCTGGTCAATATTTTCATTCCCAATCTCAACCCGGATATAGCCTTCCATCTCCAAATGCATTGTGTTCGTACTTTTGAGGAGGTTATAGAGAAAGGGATTTAGATAGAAAAGGCTCTCATTGCCAAAGGCACCCTCAAAACCCAATCTAAAGACAACCAAAGTGTCAAACCCACGGAAAAGCCGAAGATCTTTAACAAAAACAAAAACATGGTGGGAGACAGAATCACTGATTCCAAACATGTTCAAACGGTCCAAACTGGTAAACCTTTTAAACTGACCAAGGGCCCAATTCAACCACCACCAAAGTGAAGAACATTCACCTCTCTCAATGAACCGTTGTCAGTCATACTAAAATAGTTGGATGCGGCCCACATGATGACTTATCCTACGACACAACCATTTGACGAAAATGCTCTGAAACCTTCATGGTATAAGGAGCATGAATATTGTGAAATACATTGCGTTAAAGGTCATAAGATAGATAAATGTCTACATCTTTGTCACTATATTCAGAACCTCATAGACAACGAGGAGATAGAGGTGGATAACCCTAGCAAAACGCAAACACCTAACGAGAAAATGGGGATTTATAAGGAACCATTCCCCAAGCATGATAAGTCGAAAAGATAAATCCGGATCGGGGAGAGTCATCCCAAACCTATAAAGCCATGAATTACTTGTATACCAAAAGAGATAACAATCATTATGATTCACTTATTAGATGTATTTTCTCCCCTGTTGACCGTGTCAATACCATCCACATCAAGGGAAAGGACTACGCTACGGTAACAAGGTGTGCCCACCTCGTGATTCCGAACCCTCTCCGTTGACCCCGCAAACCGGTAAATATAACCTTTTAGAACAACTTGAGAAGATGTCTGCTAAGATTTCAATCTTAGATCTTCTCAAGATATCCAATGTGCATAAGGAAATTTTGTATCAAACTCTTCAGGGTCAGGAGTTCCTTTAGAAGTCGATCCTATGCACCTTCAAGCTGCGGTGGCAAACATTGCACCAAGTGAGCATCTCACTTTCAACCATAGGGAGGTCCCTACCGAGAATCCTACACATAATCTTCCCTTATACATTGAGGTAGTTGTCACCCGTAGGAAAATCAAACGGGTGCTTGTGGATAATGGTTCTGGGTTGAACATCTGCACGCTTAAGTTGGTCAAATAATTGGGACATACGGAGGAAGATCTTGAGTCCCATATTATCACTATCACCACATACGACAATGCGAAAGAGAGTCAGCAGGCACCATCACGCTGCCCATGGAGGTGGGCCCCACTTGTCACCAGACAAAGTTTCACGTCCTAGACTTGGAACTTCCATATAATATGTTTTTAGGCCGACCATGGAATCATGCCATGTAGGCCGTGCCATCAACGTTTCATCAATGCATCAAGTTGAAGCATGAGGGACATATGGTTACAATACTAGGAGATTCGAGTCCTTTTCTCATTGTAGAGCTCTCAATAGCTTTGCATGAAAGGGTACATACACATGTCCCTCCGCAGATATAGCTGTCCCTCTTCAGTCTGAGGCCATGGAATCCTGAGTAGATTCGGATTCTCTTAGTTCTTGCGCTCATGGGGCATCTACTTCAACATCTCCATTTGATTCATGGGAGATGAAAATCCTAGAATATGGCTACGGGGAGTATAATGTACAATAAGTGCTCTTGGTGTCAGATCTCTCTTTGTCGCCCAAGACTAGAGGTCGACCCAACTACCACTTCAGGAGACCTAGAGAGGAACACACTATTGGGTCATTCCTACTTGGGGGCTTGTTAGCTGAGGAGAAATTACTTGATCCACCTACTACTTGGGTCCCTGAGGACACTCAACCATCCTGTTATCGAACCCCGAAATATGAAAAATCTAGTAGAATGATGTACTCCATGGGCTACAAAGGCCTAGGATGTGGGAGGAATGAACAAGGACAAAGAGAACCAGTCCCTCTTCCACATTTCAAAATAGAAAGATACGGCATTGGGATTCATCCTTATGGAGTGCACCCCAACGATCAAGATGCGACTTGTTTTGAGCATGAGGATAGTTCCGATTATCTAGATAGTGATACGGATTCCCATTGTAGCCAATATGAGGATCTGGCCTCCACAAACCTTTTCATGAACAATGCTTTGTCCTAACTGAACACAATGGTAATCAACAACTGCTTTGTTTGATCCTTCACAAATGCAAGAATAGGAAGCTTTATCTCTTAACAATGGTGAACTCTCAAGAAAACAAAAGGCAAGCTCTTAGTCTCTTTGCTATATGCTTTGCATTTTCTCTCTTAAGAAGTTTAGGTGTAGGTATAAAGGTAGAAGGTGCTCCTTAGATATCCCAATGGATAAAGGAAACACTTCATCCCTTTGCATGTGGGATAAAGGTAAAACATGATTAGGAATGGATAAGGTTTCTTTATTAAAGGTAACCTTACTTTAGAAGGGTTTAATTTATAATTAGCAAGTCATGGGAGTTGGGGGTGTTTTAATTAATTAAAGGTGATTAACTAATAGGTAGATGTAAACTTATAGAATCCAATTAGAGGAATATTAGTATGATTTAGGCTATTAGAAAGGGATTAAATCAATTAAATATTGATTTACTAGTTAAATGAAGGGGAAGACTAATTAATTAATAATAATTAATTAATCTAGATAGAAGAGGTGATTTATTAACGGAAGGTCATTAATTAGGGTGTTAGTTGGATAAGTGACTTAATCAATTAGCGTATTGTAATTAATTAATGAAAACAAGAGGGAATATGAGCACTTTTGACAATATGTCATCGATTTGCGAAAAAGGGATAATTAGCGCAATTTAAGTATTTAAATTGCTTGGGCATAATTATAGGTGTCTACATTTGCCCCTCTTTGGGGTGGCGTAAGTGATGCCACTTCAAAGATAGTAGATGGAAGATATTTTGAAGGGATAGAAGAAAAATTAGTAGGAGGGAGAGATGCCCCCTCGAGTGTCGATGGGGTGATGGAAGAAGCCGATCGACGATCGAAAAAGGTGAGATATAGATAGAAGAATGGGGAAGAGGCAGGATGCCCTGATGAGAGAGAAAATTAGGGGTGAAAAGGGAAGTGGTGTAGAAGAAATAAGGAAGAGGGGAGAGAAGAGCTTAGCCTCTAGCCACTTGTTTATTTGGAACAAATTTGATGTCATCATATTGCCATAGGAACTACATCATCGGTCCTTATGAAAAATATAAGCATACGAAAAAGGTAGAATGACATGAAAAGCCATACTACGAATAATTGTCCATTGCTTGAAAGTACCAACTCCACGTAACATACAATAATGCAATGCAATATGAGAAGGAAACAAGTATGAACGCACATATCAACCCAACAACGGTCAAAGGCAGGTTGTACAAATGTTTTGTTATCGGTCTTTGAAGAGATCCACAAGTTCATGATTAATGAAAAGGGTTAAAAATGATGCCCCGAGAAAGGATACATGCAAGGGGAAATGACAATGGACACGGGTCCATGAAAAGTGTTTGTGCACAATGAAACAACACCAGGAAACAAAAGTGCCCTAGAGTACAGATGAAGCAAGCAACTAGCTTTGTGAATGGTTGTGAATCCGGTGATCCGCGAGTCATATTAATTGGGGAAGATGTGAGACAAACCAACAGGATATGGAGAAAATACCATGCGCAAGACACAAGTTTCAACTATAATAAGCAAGTTACCATTTTTGTAGGGTTTTTTACTTTTTAGGATTTTTTGGAAAATTTTTCCATATTTTTGATTTTTGATATATATATATATGTTATTTTGTTTTCTTTCCAAACCATGGTGAATAGTAGAAGAAAGTAGAAGAAGAAAGCGAAGGGCCTAGGGGCGATAGAAAGTGCCCTAGGTGGAAGAAAGGAGAAATAAAGGACAAATAATGTCCTTGTTAAGTGGAAAAATTAAGAAAAAATAATTATTTGAAAAATAATTATTTACGAGAGTGTGAAGAAGAATAAAAATTGCCAGGGAGCAATAAAATTGCCCTAGGGAGAAGAAAGGGGTATCGGACAACAAAAATTCCCCAATACGGTGAAAAATAAGAGAAAAATAATCATTTAATAAAAATAATTATTCCACAGTGAACAGAGGAGAAAACGACGATCGAAACGGGTCTCCCAGCCTTCCGAATGGTGAAAAACAGGTTAATATACCCCCATGGGGGGCAAAAACATCGCGAGCAAATCATTTTAACTGACCAGTTTAAAAATTTTTACTTGTGAGGCAGAAAAAGATAGGAAAGTGTCCAAAACATGACACTTAGAAGAATTTTTGGGTTAACCCTAAAAGATAAGATAGATTTTTAGAGGAAATGCTAGAAACTAATGAGTGGCATGTTTTTTTGCAGAGACGACTACCAGTATTACAGACATGGGAGCGTCACTCAAGGATTGTCGAGTTAGAGGCGTATGCACCTGGTGCAATCACCAAGCGATGGTGATACTACTGGAGGTAGTGGGGCTAGGCCCCGTGGCTCAGATGCCATCGATTGTATTAGATCATGGCCTCCTTTGTCTGTGCTAGCCAAGCGATGGCATAACGAGAGTCAGTGTTTCAGACTACCCACAGGGAGATGACAGTGACCATAGATGATATCAAATGTTTTTCTCATGTGTTATGTTGATGTATATGGATGGGATGATATGATGATATTGGTGCGGGGGGGATATATTTTTGATTATGCGTAACCCCTCTTGCCCCCATTGATGATATGATATGTGATGATTAGCTTAGCATACATGCATGATGTAAAACTTAGCATTTTTGTTTATATATGATGTATAGATGATGCTAGATGTGATGATAGTGATGGTAATGTGATGTGAATGATAAAAAATAGAGCACATGCAAGAAACATAGCCAAATGCTAACAAAGAACACCAGGAATTAATGTAATACACCATGATTCACCATGTCTTATTAACAAGTAACAAACACAACCAAATGCTCAAGAAAGAACATAATGAATTAACACATTACATCATGATTTCCTAAGGTTCACTAGCATGTCGAGACACACCGCAATATGCACAAGCAAGAATGAATCTAATCTAAGCAAGAAAAGATGAACTATGACAAAGTACACCCAAGCAACAAATAACTCAAAAGCAAGCACGCAAAACACTATACAAGCAACAAGCAAAGCAAGGAAACAAGACAATGCAAGTAAATTTTTTTGTAAGATATATTTTCATGCACCAATTTTCTATTGTTTACATTTTTGTGAAACAATTTTCTATTGTTTTTGTGTTTTGTGAAACAATTTTCTATTGTCTTTTGTTTTTTCTCGAAACAATTTTCTATTGTTTTATGTTTTTCTCTAAACAATTTTCTATTATTTTTGTGTTTTTCTCGAAACAATTTTCTATTGTTTTTGTGTTTTTAATGGTTTTCCAAAGCTATGTGCAGTAACCAGAAAGCATGGATTCCCTAGAGTTAGGTGGGAATATACAAGAGGCGAAGGGATGCGCTTATGAACAAGAAGGTGAAGTTGTTGAGTTACCCCCAATGTAAGATGGGAAATAATGAAAGACCATGTCCCTCACAGATGAATAGAAGAAGGAAAATCTATATTAAGGCTAGACAAGATGGTGTGCACAAGAAAACTCAAAGGCAGAACCAGGCCCAGGACAAAGACAAATACCCTTCTAATATAGAATTCTTGTGAACAACAAATCCTCTTGAGGTGCCGGAAACTGGTTTCACCCAGGACTTGTCCAAAGTGCCACAATTGCGTGGTTTTCACTAGTGGATGACCTGTTTTCTCTTTTTCTTTTCTCGAATTTTTGATGTTTTTGTATTTTTGATTTTTGTTCCATGTTCAAGCATAGAACTTCTTAAGATGCATGGTGTTCATGAGCTCCTAGAGCTCATCACCATTAAGGAGCCAACTTGTATGCATTGGTGTCGTACTTAGAAACTATGACATAGGGTCCTAACCAATTTGGTTCGAATTTCCCTTTCTTTGCTCGCTCCACTCTAGTGTTGAACTGGTTCTCCTTCATAACCAAATCACCAACCTCAAACTGACGAGGGATTATTCTCTTGTTGTAATTTCTGGAGACTCTATGTTGATACACCTTTAGGTGATTAAGGGCGCGAATGCACCTCTCATCCAGTAGCTCCAACTCAGCCAGTCTTATCACTCGATAATCTTCATCCTCATCCAGATAGTCTTGAAGAGAGATCCTCAGGGAAAAAATTTCAATCTCTAAGGGGATGATAGATTCTGTCCCGAACACTAAGGAATATGGTGTCACACCTGTAGGGGTGTGAATGGATGTTTGATAAGCCCAAAGGGCTAGATGGATTTGTAGGTGCCAGCTTGAATTGTTTTGCTTGACCATCTTCTCCATTATCCTAACCAAATTCTTGTTTGTTGCCTCACTTGTCCATTACCCCGAGGGTAATATGGTGTAGACCATTTCAATCTGATTTGGAACTGTTATGGCAAAGAATTTTCACGATTTTGTTTTTAAATGACTTCCCATTATTTGTAACAATGGCTACTAGAATACCATATTGGTAAATAATGTGATTCATGATGAATTTAGAAATTTGTGAAACTGTGAGATGGGTTAAAGGGACGGCCTCCACCCATTTTGTAAAATATTCTTTTGCTATGATGATATGTGTATCACCATCATATGAGGTAGGAGTAAGTTTCCCTATTAAATCGAGTCCCCACTTGGAGAATGGCCATGGAGTAGTGATTGGTAGCAATGGTTACAACGGAGCATGGATGAAATTTCCATACTTTTGGCAAAGCACACATTTGCTAACATAATTGCAACAATTAGTTTTCATGGTAGGCCAATAGTAACCTACTCTCAACAGTTTCTTAGCCAAGACCATTCCGTTTGTATGTGCTCCACATACCCCTTCGTGCACTTCTTTGATTGCCTGGATTGACTCCGTCACATCCAGACAACGTAATAGATTCCCATCGTAGCCATGACAATAAAGTGTACCTCCTAAAAGGGTGTAACAGGCTATCTGGTAAATCAGGCTCTACTTTTTAGAATGGGAGATATCGGGAGGGAATGTGCTGTCCTTAAGATAGGTGAAGATGGGTTCGTACCATGGGGAATGGGGACAATAACCTCACAAGCCAGGCAAGATTCTGGCATGTCATACGCAGGCTGGTGTATATTTTCTATGAAGAATGGCATATCATTGTTCCACGGTCGTGGAAGAAAAAGCATAGATCCCACCATTTCCATGGCATCCACCGATCTGTTTTGCACTCTTGGGATTTACTCAAAGGTGATGCGCACAAAATAATCCTTTAGAGTTTCCACTAACTTTTATAAGGTATGAGCTTGTCACCCTTAACTTTATACGATCATTAACCTGTTTGATGATTAGCTACAAATCACCTATGACCTTAACATGATGAACATTCCACTTGATGGCTAACTTCATCCTTGCAATAAGTGCTTCATATTCTACAATGTTGTTCATGCAAGCGAAGGCCAGGTGGAAACACTATAGTATAGGATCACCCGAAGGAGTAATAAGGACCACTCCTGCACATGAACCATGAAACATAAAAGATCCATCAAAATTTATCTGCCATACAAAAATATTATTCAATGTAGAGCAAACATGCATCTGGAAGATCCAGACTCAAAGGTTGTGTGCTTTGCAAAGGTGCTTCCATGCTAGTCTACAAGTACTTGTCCTTTAACTAATTTTTGATGGACAAATTCTATATCAAATTCACTTGAGTAGAATGATTCAATTAGCCATTCTACCTGTGAGGGCGGGTTTGGACAACAAATACTTGAGTGGGTCGACCTTGGATATGAGCTTGGTCTTAGTATTTAGCAGGTAATGGTGAAGTTTCTAAAAGGTAAAAACAATGGCCAAGAAAGCCTTTTCAATCTGAGGATAATTACGTTCATAGGTGATGAGGGTGTGACTCGATAGTACATGAATTTCTCTTTATGGCTAAGGTCGTATTGGCGTGTAGCGCACCAATAGCATATTGTGTAGTGGAAATATAGAGTAAAAGTGGTTCTCCCAGTGGGAGGCATGAGGACAGTGGATTATCCAGTCTTGTTTAAGCAAAGTAAAGGCTTGTTGTTGCTCGGGTCCCCAGATGAAAGCAACGTCCTTCTTAAGAAAATGAGTGAATGAGTGACATTTATCTGCAAGCTGGGAGATAAAGTGGTGAATGGCTTGAATTTTTACTCCGCAAGCTACGCAGTTGCTTGATATTCTCAGGTGGAGGCATTTCAGTGATGGCAGACACTTTAGTAGGGTCTACCTCAATACCTCATCTTGACACAATGAAGCCCAATAGTTTCCCAAATAGCACACCAAAGACACACTTCTTTGGATTCAGCCTGACTTTATATTCACGCAGGCGTTTAAAGATATGCTGCAAAATAATAGGATGATCCTCTCTTGTTTTGGAATTTCCCAGGATGTCGTCTACATAGTCTTCCATGATGTCATGAATCATATCATGAAAGATTACTATCATGGCCCGCTGATAAGTTTCTCCCGCATTCTTAAGGCCAAATGACATCACCTGATAGCAGAAGGTGCCCCAAGGAGTTGTGAAAGCTATTTTGTGTTGGTCCTCCTCGGTGATCTTAATTTGATTATAACCCAAAATCCATCCATGAGTGATAGCATTTTGTACCCTATGGTTGAGTCAACAATCATGTCAATGTTGGGCAATGGAAAATCATCTTTAGGGCAAGCTTTATTGATGTCCCTAAAATCCTGTGCAGATTCGGATACCAATAGGTTTCTTCTAGACAAGAACAATGTTCAATATCCATTCAGAATAATCAATTGGTCTAATGAATCCTGCTACAAGCAACCTTTCCAACTCTTCTTTAACCAACAAGGCCACTCTTGGGTGCATCTTTCAGAGCTTCTGTTTGATAGGCTTAGCGTCTGCGTGCACAACCAGTTGTGCATGACCAAAGTTGGATCTAAGCCGACATGTCTTTGTAACACCATGCAAACACATTAATAAACTCTTTCATTAGCATAGTGAACGTCTTTTGTTCTCTGCCGAGAGTGATTGTCCCAATTTTACTATCTTGGGATCTTCTTCGGTACCAATATTGACATCAATGGTTTCCTCAATTAACAATTTTGATAAATCCTCCATACGCGTAGGATCGAGAGGTAGGTTGAGATCTTCATCCAAGGATTTCTCTATGATATTTTCATCCTTAGCATGGTCACTTTGTTTGTCCTTTGATTTTCTTATTTGTTTGTTAGCCAGTGCCTCAAAGAGGTTTTCACTGTGCGACTTGGACTTCGATTTTTCCGAGGCTTTTCTTTAGAACTTTTTCCCTCGCTTTGCTTTAAATTTTGCTGAGCATGAAGTTTAGCCTCCTCACCGAAGTAGGCACAGGTGTCTAAGTTGATAAAGAAACCTTTCTTGTGATCTCCAATGGGGATTGTATCCCTTATGCCCATGAAATCTGCAATAGCCTTGTCGTTCTCGAATAAATCTAGTGACACGTGACGTTGTTGGTCCCATTCAACAAGGGAAGGGTAGACAAGGTCAATGATAATGGGAAGTAATTTAAGAACAAAATGTGAAAGGTATTTGCCAACGGTTCCAAATCAGATTGAAATGGTTGACACCATATTACCCTCGAGGTTACTCGGGATAATGGATAAGATGGTCGAAAAAATAGGTTGAAATTAGCACCTACAAATCCTTCCAGCCCTTTGGGCTTACCGAACATCCATTCGCACCCCTACAAGTGCGACACCATATTCCTTAGTGTTTGGGACATAATCTATCATCCCCTTAGAGATTGAACTTCCGTCCCTGAGGATCTCTCTTCGAGACTATCTAGATAAGGATGAAGATTATCGAGTTACAAGACTGGTTGAGTTGGAGCTACTGGATGAGAGGTGCATTCGTGCCCTTAATCACCTGAAGGTGTATCAACATAGAGTCTCCAGAAATTACAACAAGAGAATAATCCCTCGTCAGTTTGAGGTTGGTGATTTGGTTATGAAGGAGAACCAGTTCAACACTAGAGTGGAGCGAGAAAAGAAAGGGAAGTTTGAACTACATTGGTTAGGACACTATGTCATAGTTTCCAAGTACGGCACTGGGGCATACAAACTAGCTCACCCCAATGGTGATGAGCTCCGAGAGCCCATGAACACCATGCATCTTAAGAAGTTCTATGCTTGAACATGGCAAAAAAATCAAAAATACAAAAACATAAAAAAATTAGAAAAAGAAAAAGAGAAAATAGGTCATCCACTAGTGAAAACCATACAATTTTGGCACTTTGGACAAGTCCTTGGGTGAAAACTAGTTTCCGGCACCTCGAGAGGATTCGTTGTTCACAAGCATTTTGTATTAGAAGGGTAGTTGTCTTTGGCCTAGACTCTGGTTTTGCCTTCAAGTTTCCTTGTGCACACCATCCTATCCAGCCTTGATCTAGCTTTGCCTTCTTCTATTCATCTGTGAGGGATGTGGTCTTTCGTTATTTCCCATCTTATGCTGGGGGCAACTCAATGACTTCACCTTCTTATTCATAAGCGTGTGGCTTCTACCCTTGTATATTCCCCACCTAACATTAGGGGCATCCATGCTTTCTTGGTTACCTGCACATAGCTTTGGAAAACCGTTAAAAAACACAAAAACAATAGAAAATTGTTTCGAGAAAAACACAAAAACAATAGAAAATTGTTTCGAGAAAAACACAAAAACAATAGAAAATTGTTTCAAGAAAAACACAAAAACAATAGAACATTGTTTCAAGAAAACACAAAAACAATAGAAAATTGTTTCACAAAACACAAAAACAATAGAAAATTATTTCACAAAAACCTAAACAATAGAAAATTAGTGCATGAAAACATATCTTACAAAAACATTTACTTGCATTGTCTTGTTTCCTTGCTTTGCTTGTTGCTTGTATAGTGTTTTGCGTGTTTGATTTGAGTTGTTTGTTGCTTGGGTGTACTTTTTCATAGTTCATCTTTTCTTGCTTAGATTAGATTCATTCTTGCTTGTGCATATTGCGGTGTGTCTCAACATGCTAGTGAACCTTGGGAAATCATGATGTAATGTGTTAATTCATTATGTTCTTTCTTGAGCATTTGGTTTTGTTTGTTACTTATTAATAAGACATGGTAAATCATGGTGTATTGCATTAATTCCTAGTGTTCTTTGTTAGCATTTGGCTGTGTTTCTTGCATGTTCTCTATTTTTTTATCATTCACATCACATTACCATCACTATCATCACATCTAGCATCATCTATACATCATATATAAACAAAAATGCTGATTTTTACATTATGCATGTGTGTTAAGCTAATCATCACATATCATATCATCAATGGGGAAAAAGGGGTTGTGCATAATCAAAAATCAACCCTCCCGCACCAATATCATCATATCATCCTGTCCATATACACCAACATAACACATGAGAAAAATATTTGATATCATCTATGGTCACTGTCATCTCCCTTGTGGGAAGTCTGAAACATAGACTCTCGCTATACCATCACTCGGCTAGTGCAGTCAGGAGGCCGTGATCTAATACAATCGATGGCATCCGAGCCATGGGGCCTAGCCCCACGCCTCCATGTATCGCCATCACTCACGGCCGTGTGGCGGTGCATACTGCCCTCTAACTCGGCAATCCAGGAGTTATGCTCCCGTGTCTGTAATACTGGTAGTCGTCTCTACAAACAAAGCATGCCACTCATTAGTTTCTAGCATTTCCTCTAAAAATCTATCTTATCTTTTAGGGTTAACCCAAAAATTATTCTAAGTGTCATGTTTTTGGACACTTTCTGTCTTTTTCGCCTCAGTAATTTTTTAAAAGCTGGTCGATTAAAATGATTTTCTCGATGTTTTTGCACTTTCTGGGGTATATTAACCTATTTTCACCATTCGAGAAGGTCGTGAGACTGTTTGATCTTCGTTTTCTCCTCGTTATTTGTGGAATAATTATTTTTATTAAATGATTATTTTTCTCTTATTTTTCACCGTATTGGGGAATTTTTGTTGTCGATACCCCTTTCTTCTCCCCTAGGAAATTTTATTGCTCCTGACAATTTTTATTCTTCTTCACACTCTTGTAAATAATTATTTTTCACATAATTAATTTTTCTTAATTTTCCACTTAACAAGGACATTATTTGTCCTTTGTTTCTCCTTTCTTCCTTCTAGTGCACTCTTACGTATTTTTAGGCCCTTCGCTTTCTTCTTCTACTTTCTTCTATTGTTCACCACGGTTTGGAAATGAAAAAAACATAACTATATATATATATATATATATATATATATATATATATATATATATCAAAAAATAAAAAAGGGGGCAAAATTTTTCCAAAAATCCTAAAAGTAAAAAACCCTACAAAAATAGTAACTTGCTTATTACGGCTGAAACTTGTGTCTTGCGCGTGGTATTTTCTCCATATCTTGTTGGTTTGTCTCACATCTTCCCGATTAATATGACTCATGGATCACTCGATTCACATCGATTCACAAAGCTAGCTTCTTGCTTCATACTGCACAGGGCACTTTCGTTGCTCGGTGATGTTTTGTTGTGCCTGAAACACTTTTTATGGACCCGTGTCCATTATCATTCCCCTTACATGTATCCTTGCTCAGGGCATCATTTTTAACCCTTGTCATCAATCACGAACTTGTGGATCTCTTCAGCACTAATAACAAAACATTTGTACAACTATCTTGACCGTTGTTGGGTTAGATATGTGCGTTAAATACTTGTTTCCTATTATATGAGCTTGTTTCCTTCTCGTATTGCATTACATTATTGTATGTTGCGTGGAGTTGGTATTTTCAGCAATGGAAAATTGTTCGTAGTATGGATTTTCATGTCATTCTACCTTTATCGTATGCTTATATTTTCATAAGGGCGATGATGTAGTTCTATGGCAATATGATGACATCAAATTTGTTTCAAATAAATAGCAGCTAGAGGCTAAGCTCTTCTCTCCCCTCTTCCCTTTTCACCCCTAATTTTCTCTCTCATTGGGGCATCTGTCTCTTCCCCATTCTTCTATCTATATCTCACCTTTTTCATCTTGATCGGCTTCTTCCATCACCCCATCGACACTCGAGGGGAATCTCTCCCTCCTACTAATTTTTCTTCTATCCCTTCAAAATCTCTTCCATCTACTATCTTTGAAGTGGCATCACTTATGCCACCCCAAAGAGGGGCAAATGTAGACACCTATAATTACGCCCAAGCAATTTAAATACTTAAATTGCGCTAATTATCCCCTTTCTCACAAATCGACGACATATCGTCAAAAGTGCTCATATTCCCTCTTGTTGTCATTAATTAATTACAATACACTAATTGATTAAGTCACCTATCCAACTAACACCCTAATTAACGACCTTCCATTAATAAATCACCTCTTCTATCTAGATTAATTAATTATTATTAATTAATTAGTCTTCCCTTCATTTAACTAGTAAATCAATATTTAATTGATTTAATCCCTTTCTAATAGCCTAAATCATACTAATATTCCTCTAATTGGCTTCTATAAGCTCACATCTACCTATTAGTTAATCACCTTTGATTAATTAAAACACCCCCCAACTCCCATGACTTGCTAATTATAAATTAAACCCTTCTAAAGTAAGGTTACCTTTAATAAAGCAACCTTATCCATTCCTAATCATGTTTTACCTTTATCCCACATGCAAAGGGATGAAGTGTTTCCTTTATCCATTGGGCTATATAAGGAGCCCTCCTTCTACCTTTATACCTACACCTAAACTTCTTAAGAGAGCAAATGCAAAGCATATAGCAAAGAGACTAAGAGCTTGCCTTTTGTTTTCTTGAGAGGTCACCATTGTTAAGAGCTAAAGCTTCCTATTCTTGCATTCTTTAAGGATCAAACAAAGAAATTGTTGATTGCCATTGGAGCTAAATAGGTCCATGCATTTTGTTGGTAATCTAGGAGAGTAGAGATGTTAAAATAGCACACATAGTTTTGATATCATGTTTTCAAAGTTATAGTGTTAGTTTAGATCTTGCTTAGTTCTCTATCTTGATGGTGTTTATGCTTTGTTTTAGCTAAATAGTAGAGCTATTTTAGGTGGTAGTTCTTGCTTAATTTGATTTAGCATTAAGAAAAGTATACATGCACACAATAAGCAACGGGGCCTATTATGTCCTTAAAATATTGACTAGAAGAAATTATGGAAGGGTAGCCGGGTGGAGTACAAGAAAGCGCATGGGTGCGCGAGGCATAATTCAAGAAGGCGCGTAAGGAAAAGGTGCATAGAACATGGTTTTAGAAGGTTATAATAGAATACTAGGAGTGTGTGCAAGGTAGAGAAAAGGTGTTGTGACTTAGCCATAATTGGCATACCGGGTAGAAAGCAGAGAAAAACATGACTGAATGCGCATGTGGAGTTGATAAGGTGTCATCTTGGTAACTTGGTGCCCACGAAAAGAATATTCCTCATGATAGAAGATTCCGGGGAGGTCATCATTGTGAAGAGTGGAGAGCTCGATCTTGAAGGAGCATGCTCCCTTGGAGGACCACCTTGGACACTTGGCAACATATCCGTAACTCCCGAGAATGACATGGTGGTGGTTCTTTGAGGCTATAAATGCAAGCACCTGTAGAGGAAAAGATATAGAATGGAAGAGAGGAAAAGCTCTGCGAAATGTTATGAAGAGTTCTATGGGTTGGGTTTAGAAGATCTGTAGGAGAATGATGTATCAAGGGGATGCGCTTGCATTTTTATTTTGTAATATGAAGGACTTAAGTCCAGGTTCGATGCATGACTTTAGTACTGCAGGTCTATATGGATATGTGATAGCCTTAATGAATGTAATGTGGTTGATAAACATACTTGTTATGAATATATGTGATTCTAGATTTTACTTATATCTATATGGGTCGATTATATGAATATTTCCTATGAGTGGGTGTAAACCCTTGTGCATTTCCTTTCTATTATAACTTAGATTTGTGTTCTGTAATGCTTTTCTTGTCATAATGAGTGAATTAGTCTAGAAGTCTATTACGAGCTCTAAGATGAATGTATGGATTGTTTCCAGTCTCTTCATTTAAGTTTCTATCATAGATGATGCATTCTCACAAAACTCACATAAAGGAGTGGCTCAATGCTTGCATGCGTTCCTTGGGTGAGTTCCCAAAACCCGTTGGGTGATAGGCGGTGCGCATGGGATTTCCTTGTTCTTTAAAGGGCATAAAAATGACTACATCTTAGTTCCATTTATGGGACCTCTTTTGAAGTTGTGGTGAAAAATGGCATACATCTTGGTTCTGTGGTGTCGATGAAAAAGCTTTTGACCTTGGAGAGTATTGAATCTTGGTTTAAGAGCATGGAGGATGAGTTTTCTGAGAGATTCAACATTGGACCTGAGTTTGATGCACGTAGATGGGTAGAAGAGAACACGTACCATGAGTTTTATGATTTTTTTATGTTGTTTCTTGGTAGAGTTTGTATGAATGGATTTTAGCATATGCATCCAAATTAGGTGGTATTATAGAGCATGTGTATGGACCAAAGAAGATTACCGGAGGCTACATGATGCATATTTGACTTGGACATGTGCTTTATTGATCATTGGTGGAAGGGAGTGTTGACCAAATATACTTTAGAATATGCCATTTCTACGTATTCTTTCCCGAAGTTGCTGAGTTTGAATTTTTGAGGGTGCTATAGGATCATTTCTCGTGTTATCCCCACGGAAATGAAGATCTTGGTCATTACCATAGCGTAGAGGAATTTCCCATGGCCGAATAAGATTATCTCGAGTGTCTTTGGCGAGGAAGCTAGGGTGGAGGAAGATGGAATACATTATGGATGAGAAGGAAAGAGAGGAGATATGGCTCAAGTATAGCGAAGCTCGTGAAAGGGATATGACTAGACAACACGAGGTTGCAAAGTGTGATGGATCTATGGAGGTAGACATTACGATAGGGAGTTGAAGTTCACGTGGAGGACATGGAGCCTTAGCAATCTATGTTACCCCATATTGGTAAGTGTGGGAGAGAAGCCCCTTGACTTCGATGAGATTTCGTTATATGGGGAAAGGAGAGTCATCTCGCCGCATCCCGAACCCACCTAGTGACCGACCCCACAGGTGCTTGGTTTTCCAAATCAAGGAAAGAGTATTGTTAACCTAGTTGGTATCTGTGGGAGTGGCCATCCACGCCTAGAGATACAATTTTTCCTTTGGGACCTCTATGGATGCCCATACCATTCCAATGTTTGGAGGAATTTTGGGCAAAGTGAAAGTACACGAGAGTTTGGGTAATGCGTGCAGGGAATGACCTTGGGTATGTAATTGGTAGCAAAAAGAAATATCACGAGACCATTAACACACGTTGTTCGAGTGGAACATTGGGGACACTAGGCGTGACCACTATAGGCCTATTTCCAGGCTACTGAGGATCTGGAGGTGGAGGCGGGTGGGTTTGGAGGCTTAGAACAAGGAGGATCTAGTGGATCGGTGGAAGAGGAAATGCCGAGAGAACACTAAGGATCTGATCGGGAGGAAGGGCCTCAACCACCTCCTTAGGTGTTTTTGAGATGTCTTTACACTTTCCAGATTACCAAGGTATAGAAGATGTTGCGAACACGTGCACAAGTGTGAATTAATATGGCATGCGAAGGGATTACCACCCCGAAGTGAAAGGAAAGTCAATTTGTAAATATGTTGTAAGGGTGCCTGCATAGCTGGTATTGAAAGTATGACCCACATCGGATAATGGTGGATTACATTGCATTGAAGAAAACCCTTCTAGAAGAGTTCCATATACACGAGTTCAAGAAAAAGAGCATCATCGCTTTTAAGGAGATCAGCGAGGAATGGTAGAGTGTATGCGGGAGTATGATGCATAGTTCAAAACTATCTTTTCAAAGCTGTCATATGACATTCACCCTTCACAACATGCTCAATGGTTTTTGGAGGGTTGATTACTCCATTTAGGAGGGCATTATCACACAAGACATTCATTGACTTGTGTGAGGATTTGGAAAGGCCGCCTTAAGTGTTGAATCGATTGGGATTTTGATCGGTGTAAGCCCTTTTTGGAGGCTCAAATCGCTACTGATGGCCAAGTAGTTGGAAAAGCTTTACTGAAACTCAATGCATGAGACTCGTAATGGTCTTTGGTGCATATATTGTGAAGTAGAGGGGCATTTCAGGATAATTACCGTCGGAAGTTAGTACACGCGATGACGGTAAATTCGAAAATTTTCATGGGGACCATGATGTAAGTAGGTGTCCTTTGTTGCGTGCACAATCTAGAAGAATGTGTCTTGCTATTACAGATCTACACCTCTACACCCATGATACTAAGGATTGTAGGCTCATTGACCAGATCCATGAAGCTATTGATCATGGTATGTACCGGACCAATATTTCTAGTAGTTCGAAGGAAGATGATCACCACTATAAAGGAAGTGTAGATGGAGGGCGTGTGGAAAGGTTTCCATGGATTATTCCATGGTTACGATAGCTGCGGAGGAGGAAGAAGTGAGTTCCTATGTGGAAATTGTTATAATGTGGGTCCACATAACATTACAGGCGCGAGTGTCTAGATTTATTGCGTTTTGTGTTCTTTGGAAGAAGCACAAGTATGAGGATTCTCTAAGTTGTTTGAGCACATGCCCAAAGCAACACCAAAGGAAAAGGGCACTAGGATGGTGAGAATAAAGAAGGTTGATACGTAGTGGATGCCTAGAGTGGTGAGTGAGTTAGGGTTAGAACTTGTTTTGGTGATAATGCAAGTAGAGGCTATACACGCTTGATGAGGTACCCAAGAAAATGACTATGGTTTCAAGATAAGAAGTGGTGCATGGGAAGTATCTGGACCCAACCCATCGAAGGAAGTGTATCGAGATAATGTATGTCATTGAGCTTGTAGGGAGAAATCCAGGTGTCTAAAGGAGAAGTCTAGGAAGCAAGAGAAAAGAAAGAATGCGATGCTCCACGAAGGAATTGGATGAAGTCAAGGAGGTGTGAAAAATTCTGAGGTAAGAGAATATCATCCCCTTTACTAGGAGAATAGATTCGGGAGAAGGTACCACATCTTTAGAGCGAGGCGAGAGGAAGGTTTTGCATGTAAACCTTCCTCCCAACACCTTGATTATGATAAGGAAATCACATTGAATGCGATTATCGAGGTTGGCTGCTAAGTAACATATTGATTGACACATGAGAAGAGGTCAATGTCCTTACATTGGATGCATGAAATCAAGTGGGAAGGCTGCATTACAGCCATCCTTGAATGTGTTGTATATGGAAAACAAGACCAAGCAATGCCCATTGGAGTATTGAAGGATAAATTGATCTCCATTTAAGGGGCCAAGTTTATTGGAGACTTTGAAGTCTTGGAATGTACCTAGGTAGACAACTTCCCAACATTACTTGGTCTCCCATGGTGTTACAAGAATAATGTTGACATGAGATATAACAAATGATATATAAGTTTCGATAACAAGGAGGAACGGGTTATCATCCCCTAATGGATGGGAAGTCAACGACCTATCTTTGAACCCTTAGGAGAAAAGGTCCTTGATAGAATCTATGTGTTCTCCATTAGGGATCCTAAGATAATCCATCCTACTGAGAGGAGTTATCCAATTTGAATATGACTTGTCCATAAGTGATACAACCAGCATGACATGTGACAATTGGGTGCACGGGACCTATGAGTTGATTGGGTGACAATTGAGAGGGTCTGTAACAAGAGTGACAAAGGCGTGCTCATTTAGGCACCTATGAGGAAACAAGTTACCCAACTACTTTGGAGGCTCCTACCCTAAAATATTCTTACGAAATGGAGGCCCAATGGAAGAATGAGGATGAAAGAAGAGGGATGTTGAGCTACATTTTTCTTGGGACTACAACATGGTGGTGGGATACACACGTGAGAATATATTAGAATGGTGTGAGGTGAGGATCAAATTCTCTATTAGGTTCTCTAGAAGCATGCGACTTGCCTTGCCATCCAAGACTATTATGGCAAGGAACCCACCTCGTTCCATATCCAAGCTTGTGAGAAGGCCTGGATGGGAGGTGCAAAGGCTTTACCACCATCATTATGGGTGCATAAGTTGTATTCCATGCTTCAAGGTTGTGCGCACGCATGGTACATCCACTTAGAGACATGCCACCAAATAGGAAGCGGCGGTTGCTATGCCCATCTCATCAAGCTTTTGATTATTAGATCACGAAACCATCTTTGGATAAGGCATTACTGGTTGTCAAGCACCTTACGATGGGGGATAGTGCCACAAAAAAAAGACAGCTACTAGATTTTCTAGGTGAGCCTAGTTTTGAAGCACACTTTGATGAGGATGAATCTAAGGAGATGTAGCTTGAGCGCACGCGTGTAGAAAAGGAAAAGGGGAAGATGGTTTATGTCATATATGGTGAGGAGATGGAAGATCTAGATGTTAACCACTCTATAGGTACATGTGATGTTATAGATAACAACGATGAAAGGACATGCACCTACCATGGGCCCTTAAAAAACAAAGAAGGTTAACATTGGGTCGGAAGAAGAAGCGAGGAAGCTATCATTGGAGACTATTGGTCGAAGAAGGAATTCTCAAAGATCATTGATACTGTTGTGTAATTTCTAGGATATATTCTGCGTGGGTATCATGAATTCAAAGGCATACACTATTCCTTAGGTGAGATGAGAATAAAAATGAAGGAAGGTGTGCACCTAATCCGGAAAAATGCCTTATCGGATGAAACCAAACTTGCACGTGTAGGTCAAGAAGAGATAAACAAGATGATAGTATCGAGTATCATTGAGGTTATTCAACGATTAGAATGTATAAGCCCAATGGTCATTAGTATTAATAAGTATGGGAGAATAAGGATCTGTGTTGTCTACATGGATCTCAATGTAGTTTGTGACATTGATCCTTTCCCAAACCCATTTCTTGAAGAAATATTAGAGGGAGTAGTAGGGCGAAGTCTACTCCTTCATGGATGGGTTCTTAGGCTATCATATGGTAAGGATTGTAAAAGGAAGAATAGAGAAAGACAACTTTTGCCCTTTGAATGGGGAAGTTTTTCCTATATGCTCATGCCTTTGGGTTAAGAATGCACTGTTGTGTTCTCACACATTATGGTTGAAGCATTTTAGGACTTCATCGATAAGTTTCTTTAGTTCTATTTAGATGATTAGAAGCGTGTATGGTCTAGTCAAAGACCATTTTGATAACTTAAGACTAATGTTTGAAAGGTTTCGGTAGTTGAGGATATCACTCAACATCGAAGTGTTTCTTTCTTACCCTTTTTGGAACTTTATTAGGGCATATCATATGCGAGGAGGGCTTACTAGTAGATCCCACCAAATTTGCAGTCATTTTGGGTCTAGGGGAGCCTACTAGCTTGTGCGCGCACGTGGATTCCTTGGGCATATAGGTTACTACTGAAAATTCATTAAGGAATACGCGAAGATGCTACACCCTCAGAGGAATTACTTAGACACAAAAGTGCCTTTCATTAGGGAGGCGTAGAAGAAGGC
This sequence comes from Taxus wallichiana var. yunnanensis, assembly GCA_018340775.1. Taxonomy (NCBI): domain Eukaryota; kingdom Viridiplantae; phylum Streptophyta; class Pinopsida; order Cupressales; family Taxaceae; genus Taxus; species Taxus wallichiana. The sequence goes on from CM031241.1 coordinate 758,357,229, forward strand.
ATTCGACACTTTGAAGGATAGGCTTGTCACCGCACCCATACTATGTTTCCCTTCTTGGGATAAGCCTTTCCATGTTCATGTTGATGCCTCGGGAACAATTATTGGAGCAATCTTGACATAAGTTGGTGAAGGGGTTATTGATCATCCCTTGTGTTTTGCAAGTAGGAAGTTAACACCAGCCAGTAGTAGAACTACACCACTACTAAGTACAAGGCTTTGTCCCGATGATCTACGCGCTACATACGTTCGAAATATCTCTTTGAAACACCTTTTGTCTTTTATATGGACCGTATGGCAATAAAATACTTATTAAACAATCCCATTCAGCAAGGGCGCATATGTTGATGGGTCTGCTATTCCAAGAATTTTAGTTCACGGTGGTTGTCGAAGCTAGGGAAGAGTAATTCCAGACACGATCACTTGTCTAGAATTAACTTAGGAGAGGGCGTGTAAAGCATTGAAGAAACTATGCCAAATGCGCAATTGTTTGGGAGGTTGCGGCGCATGCCCTCGGGCTTAGATGATATTGCTATGTTTCTAAAAGCGGGTGTGGCACCAAAATGGATGAAGGTGTTGGAAAGGAAACTTGATGGGATATACGTTCTACACCTTACATGTTGATTAGTGGTGACTTATAGAAGTTAGGATGTGATGCGGTGTTGCATCGATGCGTCTTTAGAACATGAGCGCTTTGGCCATTATGGAGGAGGTGCATGCGGGAAGTTTAGGTGAGCACTATTCGGGGATGCCGGTGCGTAAAAAATATTGCTAGTTGGATTATGGTGGGAAACCACAGTATAAAGATTGCGAGGAATATTGCAAGGCATGTGATCATTTTAAGTGCCTTGGAAAATCGTAGGCGAAGAGATGAAATGCCTTTGTGCCCTATTCCAGTGTAAAACCATTTGAGAAATGGGCTATTGATTTTGTAGTCCCCATTTCACTAGCCGCACGTAATAGGAATGGATCATGCTTATGTAATAAATTGCATGGATTATTTACTGAGGTGGGCGAGAATAAACACCAACTAAGGATTGTGCGATTAGGCTACTGACCACCCAGGTTTATGTGGAAAAACATTATTACGAGGTATGGATACCCATTGAGTTTAACTAGTGATAGCGGTATGCATTTTCTATATGAGACCGTCGGGATTTTGTTAGTATAATTCATGGTGGCCCATCATAAGACCACTCCTTACCATCCGCAAGAAAATGGAACTAATAAGGCATTCAAAAAAATTGAGTCATACCTAACCAAGATTTGTGACATTGGATGGAAAGATTGGGATGACAAAATGTATCAAGATTATGGGTATATAAGATAATCTATAAGAGGTTGAATAAGGCCACACCATTTGATTGGTGTTTGGCATAGAGCCTATCCTACCTGTTGATTTCATGTTACCTTCTCGTGTGTATAACGGATGTAGGAGGGTTGGCCCAGATAAACAAGCTTACTGGGAAAGGATTGACAAATTAATGAAGTTGGACGAGAGGCGGTCACTTTGGCCAAGTAGATTCGGAAAGGCTGAAAAAGCTAAACAAAAGGCATGGCATGATCACACATCAAAAACAAGAAGTTTGAGGTTGGGTAGTTGGTATTGTTATATGATTCCAAGTTTCTGCGCCATCTGGGAAATTAAAATTCCATTGGTTGGGGCCTATATCATCTTGGACATTCTAGATTCAGGTTTGTGCCACTTAAGAGTCTTTGGACGGAATGAGATTTCCAAGCCATTTCAATGGGAGTAGGTTGAAGCCCTACTATAAATAAGTCTTCTTGGTGTTTGTAATAAGGTAGTATTGCCAATTAGTATAGAATTTCCTTTTTATGCATTTTATCTTCATGTGTTTCCTTTCTCGTTGTTTTTTTTTTGTGCCTTGGGCGCTAGTAACCACATTAATTTTTAAAGGTTGTTTATGCGCGAGGGACCACACATTGTTTTAGTGTGGGGTGGAATAATGTGGAGTAGTGCAAAGCTTGGAGCTGAAAGGAGAACGTTGTGATTGAATGGACCGGTGGAAGGCAGCGCGTGGGAATGAGGAAGCATATGGAAGAAAGGTGAGGCGAGAATGGTTGGTGTTAGGATAAGGATTTAGAAAAAAATGTACAAAGGAGGGAGAAGCGTAGAAAAACAACACGAGGTAGGTGAGAGTAAAAATTAGGTGAAGGGCGGAAGAAGTGCCTTCGGCGCCATTGTTGGCAACACATGTAAGAGTCTTCAGTCCAAGGTGGGTTTTTACGTGCCAAAGGTTGTAGAATTTTTACGCAGGATTGGGCATGTGAAGGAAGGTGCTTGAGGATGAATTAGTGGAAAAATCCACATTTAGTGTTAAATACGGGGTAGGTGAAATAAGATTTAATGTTGGAAAGAAGGAAAAGCTATAAATAAGAAGTTGGGCACTTCATTATCTTACCTTGCAATTACGAAGTGAAAGGAGCTCTTGCAAACTAGGGCATCCAAAAGTGATCTATGTGAAGAAGAATCTAAGAAATCTAAGAGTACGTGACTAGAGTAGATCCATAAACCAATAGGAAAGGAGTACACGGGAATGGAGGAATTTTTCAGAAGAAGCGTCATCTGGTGGAAGAATTATTCTAGTTAGGTTTTGGCGGATAGGCACAAAGTTAAAAGGGTTTATTCACAAGATTGAGATTTGGGATCAAAGAGAGTGGTAGACAGAAGAAGTTTGAAGTGTTAACCTAACCAAAAATATGGCACCGAAGAAGGAAACTATATCACCTAAGAAGTAGAAGGTCAAGGGAAAGGAAAGAAAACAACTACCTTCATGAGTAAAAATGAAGAGTGGTACACGAGATGCGGTACCCAAATGGGGTATTACTAGGAAAAGAGTGGGATTCACACACGAGAAGAATGATTTGTGAATGATTATAATCATCACACAAACAAAATGGAGAAATAAATGGCTTTGGATTTGGTTTGCCCAACGAACAAGCAAACACCAGAGGGCATGCCCATATATAGTGACAAAGTAAAAGTTAAATTGGAGAATGTAGGGCTACTATAACTTTATGAATTACACTACTTCATGAGCTTTGAGCATGTCTATCAATGGTTAATGTCACATGTTCATGAAGACCACTTTTATTTCATAGGGCATAAGATGCGCATAACTCCCGTTGATTTCAAAGTTCATAGACCTTATTTGTAAGGGAGAAAGAATAGATGATGATCTCGAGTGATAAAGAGGCTATCAAGGAGATAGTTGTCATGTATGACTACAATAAGGGGTTGCGATACTCGACATCGCAAAGATTCTAGAACCTATGATGAGGATGGCCACGATTTTGGTAACCAAGCTCAATGATCAAGAAATATGCACTCAAGTAAACAAGGCATGGCTGAAATGTATGTCAAAAGATATCGGAGGGAACTATCTACAACTTGTCCACTTTCATCACGGATGAAATCATTAGCAACGCGCATGAGGGTGATAAGATACTATTTGGAAACATCCTCCTCACAATTATCTTCTAAGAAAAGGAGTTCTGATAGGCCGGAGAAGTTTTTGGGAATATCCCGAAGAAAATCTATCACCCGTGAAGAGGTTGGCGAAGTATACGTATGAGACCATGAAAGCAACTCACAAGGTGCACTTGGAAAAGTGGTACAAGTGGATGAGGGATGCATTTAGGGTAGAGTGGAGAATTCCGTAAACTACCATCACTCTTGGATGGAGAAGCGAGTTTTAGGTGTACCAACACTTCTGCATTGGTAGATTTAAGTTGAAAAATGAGTCAATGAGCCCCACGTGTAAGCTTGCTTTCTTCTTCACTACACAATGCCTCCAAGTTTGGGATAAATAGGTTCAAGGAAGCCAAGAGAATAAGGTTCAACCTTAGTGAGGTGGATCAAGAGGACAAAGAGATGCGGATAAAGCTTGTCTACAACAAGAAGTGCACATACGTGGAGAAATATGTATCCCACAAGAGTCCAAATGATGAAGCCCTTAACATTACCAATTGCGGGAAGGACCATGACACAAGTATACCTATGTATTAGGCTGAAATTTGAAAAGGGCGCATACTTAGAGAACCATGTATCCATCCCTAATGACCCTAAACAAAGGATAAATCTCACGCCAAAGAAGAGAGAGAAAGAGAGGTGGTGTAAGAGAAAAAAGGCACCAAGTGCCCAAATTTCTCAATTGGTAGGTGCACCAGGAAGAAAGTGAAAAACCATGTACCTACGTGCGTAGAAAGAAGTCCCAGATCAAAGAAAAGAACCTAGAAGAAGAAGTGCCTCTCGGGAGAAGTCACTAGAGGAGGAGGAAGAAAAAGTAGAATCCCTGTACTAGAATCACCATTTAGGAAGAAGCGAGAAGGTGACAGAGAAGGATAATTCGGGAGGATACAAAGAGCTTGGAGGCATATAGAGGCAAAAATATGATGATGATGAACTGAGGGAGTTTAACACCCTCCGGTATTCAAAGTACATGACTCTTGAGGAAGAGGGAGAGGAAGAGAAAAATGACTACATATTTGCTAGGAAGAATAATGACAAGGAAGAGGAGGATGCTATGGACAAAGGGGTGAGCGAGGAGGTAAATACGAAGGAACAGAGGAGTCCAATCCTCACAAAGGAGAAAATAGAATATTCCATAGAGAGGGAAGTAGTAAGAATCATCGAAACCTTGGTGGAATAAGAAGTAGAATGGAGCGCGGAGGATGTGCTAAAAGAGGTTGAGGAGGAAAGCATCGAAAAGAACACGATAGCATGGGAGGAGGCCTAAGTTTGGTGTAAGTTTTCCAAAGGCCACGTGCACCATAAGAAAAAACATAGAGGAAGCACACTATCAAGTAATGAGCTACATCAATGACTTGAGAAAGGTGTTGCACGTGTTTTTCCAAAGCGTTGTGCCAACAAAGAAACTCTTGGCTATGGCATCATTTGATGAGGAGGGTGCATACCCTCGGAAGAGGAAAATGCTATTTTGGGCATTTGAGTCCCACTTTGATGAGTTAGAGTTTGAAGTAAGCCAAGGGGCCGATGAAAGTTCCGAGTCAAAAGGAATCAACCCCTTAGTGAATGCTTAGAAATTATCGAATGACGAACAAATCGTAATGCCTTTGAATAAGGTTTTGGTCAAGTAGAAGCCAAAATATTTGAAAGGAACGAAAAGTGAATTTCCTGGAGGAAGAGCTAGAAGAAGGAAGAAGAGCTTATTGAAAAGACCAAGGACTTAAAGCAAGAGGATCTAATCAACTCTCAACTAAGGTTTGAGATAAAATATGAGAAGGCAAGGGTGCATGAGGTATACAAGAAGGTAGAGATGTTCATGGATGCCATTGTCTTAAAGAATCAAGACTAACCCCACCCACCTAGAAATATGGATCCACCTTGGAGTTCCAGGAGGACTTGATCCATGTCCTCACCATGGAAAGGAGACCACTTTGCCTTAGAGTTTGTAGAAGAGGCATCGATGCGCGAGGAGAGGGAGAGACAATATGAAGGTTGGGTAATTATTTCTCGGTATAATAAAGTCCTTGCAGATGTGAAAGATGCCACTCAATTTGCTAAGGCCTCTTATGAAAATTTTGTGGATAGGGATAAAGTGGTGAGAATTATGGTTTCCACTGATGAGATGGAACTCAAGGAGTTCCAAGGAAAGAACAAGGGGAATAGGGTTGAATGAGACATAATTTTGGTCAAGGTTGAGAAGAAATCGGAGGCTATTGAGACCTCACGAGGCTCATCAAGAACCAGATGAATGATTTATATCCCCAAATCACGCAGAGGATGGATGCTTTTGAGGATTTGGGCAAGCGGCTTTGGAGGGGATTGTGGAAACAATGAATACCCGGAGAGAATGGCTAAGCTTTGAAGAGGTGAACTCTCGGTCGCGACCTCTGTTAGCGAGCACATAACAAAGTTGATGCCTAGAATAAGTTGGAGGTAGACTTGAAGAAATATTTCCCACTCCTCTTGAAGCAAGTAATTGGAGTTTCCCATTCTTTCATTCTTCCCCGATTATTCATTCCTTTATTCTTTCCCTAAGTTATTGGGCAGCCATTCTTTATTTTTTTAGAAGAGAGTGTTCAGAGGGCGGAGAAAAGGTGTAGTGTGGGGTGATGTTGGGCCACTAAAAATATTGGCTAAGTCTGAGAAGGAGCGTGGGTGCGTGAGGCCTAATTCAAGAAGGGAACGTAAGGAAAAGGCTGCAGAATAGGGTTTTAGAAGGGTTTAACGAATCCTAGGCATGTGCATAAGGTAGAGCAAAGGTTTTAGGACTTAGCCATAATTGGCATATCGGGCGAACGCGAAAAAGCATGACCCAAATGCGTATGTGGAATGGATAAGGTTCCAGCCTAGTAACTTGGTGCCCACTAAAAATAATATTCCTTGTGATATAAGATTCTAGAAGGTCATCATTATGAAGAGTGGAGAGCTCGGGCACGAAGGAGCATGCTCCCATGGAGGAACACTTGGAAACTTGACAATAGATCTGTAACTCCGAGAAAGGCATGGCGGTGGTTACTGAGGCTATAATTGCAAGTGCTCGTAGAGGAAAAGATAAAGAATGCAAGAGAGGAAAAGCTCACGTAGAAATGCTATGAATATTTATATGTGTTGGGTTTAGAAGATCCATAGGAGAATGATGTATCAGGGGATGGGCTTGTATTTTTATTTTTGTAATATGAAGGAATTAAGTCCATTTATGATGCATGACTTTAGTCTGCACCGTTTGTTATATGGATATGTGATATCCTTAATGAATGTTATTTGGTTACTAAACATACTTATTATGAATATATGTGGTTCCAATTTTTACTTATATCTCGTATCCGTCGATTCTATGAGTGGGTGTAAACCCTTGTGCATTTCCTTTCTGTTATGAATCGAGATCTATGTTTTGTAATGTTTTCTTATCATAATGAGTGCATTAGTCTAGAATCCCGTTCTGAGCTCTAAGATGAATGTATGGTTTGTTTCCATTCTCTTCGTTTAAGTTTCTATCATAGATGATGTATTCTCACAAAACTCACATAAAAGAGGGGATTGGCACCCGTGCATGCCTCGGGTGAGCACCCAAGACACCATTGGGTGATAGGTCGATGCGCATGGGATTTCCTTTTTATTTAAAGGGCATAAAAATGACTATAGGGCCACATAATGAAGTTGTGGCATTTTTCAGTGTGTTTGATTTCCACTATATGAAAATAAGAGCGAGATGAATAATTCCTATTCAATTTTAATGTGCGAGAGCAAATTATTATATTTCCCTTGAATGTAAGAAGGTGATGAGGGTTGAAAGAGTATTGCTATATTTAGGTTGTTGGTTGACCTTATAAAACCATCATTTTTATAGTTCTTTGAGTTAACCACATGTAAAACCATCCTTTGTTTTTAGGTTGTTGGTAATGTCACGAGTGTAAAACCATCATGGTATTTGCGGTTTGGTGGTTATCACAGTGTAAAACCATCATTTGAGTTTGAGTAGCGACACATGATATTTTTTTCCCTATGTTCGCACTAAGGGGGGAATGTTAGGAATATTTGGTGTAGTGCTCGCATTGGTTAGTATTATTTGTAATATGAGTTGTATTTCTGACTCATTTATATATAATATTTTTGAGTGAGATAATATTGTTGTAATATGTGAAGTTGTACTATTATACAACTCACGTAGATGTTACAAGTATGTAGAGAATAAAGGATTGTTAGAGTGATTCTAGAGATGAGAGAGAGAGATATGAGGAAGACTAAGTGATAAGAATTGATTCCTATATCATAGGATCAAGCATTTCTATAAGAATCTATCTCTAGATGAATACAACATCTGAATGAAAAAAATGAAGTATTCTTATATTTGGTATTTTTATTATGTTTTGTAAGTATGAATTTTAGTAAAACTCTAACCAAATTTACGGAAAGCCACATGAGGAAGAAACAATTTGTTATGGGTGGCACATAAGGAAAAAGAGTAGAAGAAAACATAATTTAATGAAGAAAATGTGGTGAAAGTGAGAAAGGATTGAAAAATAAGGTTGGGTTGATAGCCATCGGATAGGGTTCGGTGCGACTAGGGTTGAGCGGCAGTGAACTCAAGGGCATTGGTGATGACCATGGGTGGTAGGCTATATAAGCCTCTGAGTTCAATTGACTAAACTCATTTATGTCATTTGAATTAATGATCAAGAGCTCTGAGTGAAAAAAAAATTGAGAATTTGAGTGAGATGGAGGTGGTGGAGTAGCTAAGAAGCGCTAGAGAACCCAAAGGATGGTAAGAGCCTAAGCTTTGGCCTAGTTTTTAAGTATTTTTATTTATTTTTTTGCATTTTATGATTTTGGGAGTCGGCACTAAGGGCGATTGCATGACACGGACAGGTTTCTGATTGTGGTTGGTGGGGCCTAAACATGTCGACCAGGCTGAGCGGCGTCAACCTAAACTCGGTCTACGTCAACTGGGATGAGATGTGATTTTTATTTTTGATGATGAGTTGTGCATATACGAGAGGATAATTATTGCTTGTTGGATGGGTTATGCAAGCTAGAGATACCTTGTACATTAGAGATAGAGTGTTAACCTTATATGATCGGATTAGAGGTGATGTGAGGCGATGCGAGTGAGACAACTTGGCCGCATGCGGTGGGGTTAGGTGGATTCGACACTACCAAAGGATTACGAGAGATGTGGGCTTGGTGATTGCATTGGTAGATAGATGCAGATGTGCGTACTTAGCACATTTTGGTATAGGATTAGGGAGATGATTGTTATATTTGAGGAAATATACCACATTTTGAGGATGTCGATATAAGGGGGAGCTCATAGATCCGATCACTATTGAAAGTGAACTGCATGTATTGACATGGATATTTGGAGGTGATGCCCCACAGATTAATTTTACATCGGGGATTTATAGTATGAGACTAGATATGAGCACAGGAGTAACAAGGAGCAGATTTATATGTTCGGTCATGATGGTCATTTCTTGCTATGCGCTCTTAGATTTCAAAGGAGCGAGATGTCCATGGGCACTTCTTGTAGAAACCAAAATCGTGTCGTAATCACCTTGGTCCCCTACCGAACCCTTAAAACCTACCTCCTGCACACCACACATTTTAATTTAATTAATTTAATTAAATTAATGCCACTTATCTCCATTTATATTAATTTAATTATTTTAAATAAGTTAACAATCTTTTACCCACACACATATTAATTTAATTGTTTACATTAAATTAATTCACCACCCTCACACACCTATTTAATAAAATTGCCTTTATTAAATACACCTCACCTAAACCACCCCGATCATTTGACCTATCAGCCTAAACCCTAAATCAATGCCCAAAACAAAACTAACGTTTGACCCATTATTTGTGTCATCACCAATCCGACACTATGATAATTCTTCACCGGGAACTCCTCGTCTTTATGATTATTTACTAATGCACAACCTTTAGTTTGGTGGATGTAATCTGGAAACAAAACAACAACCGAACACAAGAATACCATTGACTATGATAAGACGGAATGATGACAAATCTGAAATATCAAAGTAAATTATAATATTAACATGAAATTGTTACAATCTCACCCATGAGGTACTTCAACAAGACTATGGGAGAAACTTTACAATTACACCTCTTGATGGCTTCTTCAACACACCTTTAACTGATGGCTTCCTTTGCACACTTCCTACAATATTTCTCACTACTTCTTTCTATCCTAAATGAGGGGGGTGGCCTCTCTATTTATATAACTTCCAGGCTTATCCATCCTATCTCTAAGATAGGATAAGAAATCCACTCTGACGAATCATATTCCATACCTTAACTCTTATCTGTACATGTAAGCTTATCTCTTAAGATAAGATAAACCTTATCATTTTACATGGGTTCCACATTTTTAGACTTTTACAAATAAAATACACAAAATATTTATGACCTCACTTCTTGTCCTTATTACCAATATAATATTTCTAATTCCTAATCATGTAGACCCTACTTCTCTAATTACCCAAACTTTGACATTTTAACATTACCGGACCACTTACGACAAATATTTACTTTTACAACATTCCTATTGTACTTTGTTGCTCTACCGTACTCCACATTATTGGTGACACCGTCTTGATGGCGCCGTTATCTTCTATCGACGCTACTACTACTATTATACTTAACAACATCCTATTCCTATACATACATTAATGAAATAGAAATTATGGAGGAAAATTTTAGTGTCGACATCTTCCCCTTCTAGCTTCTACTCCGTCCTCGAGTAGTAGACTATTACAGTGCTTGGAAAATCTTCAACTTGTCGTGGTTGACCCATTTCGTAATGGGAGTGCCATCCAATTCCTCCGGTTAGTACGTACCATTTTCATGCAGCTCTTTATTTTGTAGGGTCCCATCCATTTTGGAAGAAATTTTCTTTGTCTTCTTTTTTGTATACTGAATCATATACTAGGACCAAGTCATTCACATGAAATGGAGACCATCGAATCTTTTGATCAAAGTATTCCTTACTGCTTCATTTTCTTCTTATGGCTTGTATCCTTTGCTATTTCCTCATTTCCTCTAGCAAATGAAGATGTACCACCTTTCTTTTCTTGAATCACTTTCATCCATCCTTTCATTTTCATAACTCTCACACGGTGGGAATATCAAACTCAATAGGAAGAAGCTGGATCAATGTCATAGGCCAAGTTTGAAATGGGGAGTATCCAGGTTGCTTTGACTTTGATGTTGCCCTATATGCCCACAATGTTGCATGAATCCTTTTATCCCATTTATGTACCTGCAAGGCTGCATCTTTTGCTAGAATTTGACACAGCACAAAATTTGTTCGTTCCACCTGTCCATTTGTGCTTGGCTTGTATGTTGTTTCCTTCCTATGCTTAATAGAAAACTTATTGACTAGGGCTTCTACCACCTCATTAATGAAGTGGCTTCCTTGATCTGTTACAATTTCTAATGGACAACCAAATCTGGTGACAATGCGTTCATATATGAACCTTGCCACTTCATCCATGGAAGCTGTTTTCAATGGCCTAGCTTCAACCCACTTGGTTAAATAATCGTAGCGAACTCAATATACTTATTTTGGCGTGATGTAGTTGAAGTGGACCTACAATGTCTATTCCCCACTTTTAAAGGGACCAAGTGGAAGAATAGGACATAATGGAGTGCGATGAAGTCTTACGGTTACCATGTGTTTGACAAATATCACATGTCTTACAATAATTATAACAATCTTTAAAAAGAGGGGCGGTGATAACCTACATCCAAGATCCTTCTTGCTTTGTAAGTTGTCCAGAGAAGTGCCCTCCACATGTACCATTGTGGAATTCTTCTAGCAGCTCCTTTCCTTGATCACGTTCAAGCGCCACACCCTTTTTGTCTTGTCCATCGAGGTCCTATTCAAAATAATGCTCCATGCGAGAATAGAATATGGACGATCGGCTTGAGTAATATTTCTCTTAATCTTTGCATTGGCACCATCGAAACTTGAATTCATTCGGATAATTCCAAATATCTATGTATTCACTAGGGATTGTGTCAAGGAGAACAATCTTTGCATCGGGAAAATCATCATCACAAGATGATCCTAAACCATCATAGGCTCGAGAGTGCATCTGCATTGACATGCTTCTTTCTGGCCTATCTATAATATCAAATTCAAATTCTTGTAGAAAAATTATCCATCTTGCTATCCTCACCGATGGGTTAGGCTTATTGACAATATATTTCGAGCTCGATGATGCACAACTATAAATTTCTGCCCTAGCAAGTAATTTCTAAACTTCTTTACAAAGAAAAATGATAGCCAGAGCCTCTTTTCGATTCATATAGTTTACCTCAAGACCTTTGCTCATTTGTCTGCTCCCAAAGTAAATTAGATGTTCATTCCCATTTTCATCCTTTTGGCTCAAAGTACTTCCTAGTGCTGCATCTGAGGCATCAGTGTACACAATGAATGGCTTGCTCCAGTCTAGATTCTTCAAAACGGTGAAGACACCGGGCTTCCTTTAATTGTCCAAAAGCTTCATGCGCCTTATTTCCTGGTTCATAAGTAACATCCTTCTTCAAGAACTGGGTTAGTGGCTGTGCAATCTTTGAGAAATTCTTGATGAACCTTCTATAGTAACCCACATGGCTTAAAAATGATCTCAACTTACTTCTATTAAGAGGAAATGGTAAATCTTTGATTTTTGAAACTTTATTAGGATCAGTACCAATACCATCTCTGGATACAACATGCCCTAACAAAATGCCTTTAGAACATCCAAAGACACACTTTGTAGGGTTTAGTGAGGCTTTTGCTTCATCTAACCTTTGAAATCTGTCTCCATTTGGTGCGGTGGTCCAACTTGCTCCCATAGATGCAAAAATCATCCAAAAATACTCGATGAAGGTCCCAATGTAGTGTTCGAACACCCTATTCATCAAACGCTTGGAATGTTGCTTCGGAGCATTACATAACCCAAAAGGCATAACTCTATAAGCAAACGTTCCCCAAGGAGTGGTGAACGTGGTCTTGGTGATCTTTCTACTTTGCTATACGAACTTGGTTGTAGCATTATATCCATCAGTAAAACTATAGCACTCTGGCCAGCTACTTCGTCCAATATCGATCGAAAATGGAAGAGGGTAATGATCCTTCTTTATTGCCTTATTGAGCTTCTTGTAATCAACACAAATGTGTAGCTTCCCATTCTTTTTATTGAGATCACAATGGGAGAAACCCATTCTGAATTCTCCACAGCAAATATGAATCCTGCATCAAGCAACTTATCTATTTCTTCTTTTACAGTCTTAGAAAAATTAGGATTCATTCTATATGGCATTTGCTTTATGGGCTTAACACCATCTACCAGCTCAATACAATGTTCTACCCAACTTACTTGACGAAGTTCCTTGTAATCAAAAGTGAATAGGTGTATGTACCTTCGAAAGAGCTGGAGGTAGGATTCCTTCTCACTCTCCATCACAGCATCACCAATCTTTATTTGTTGGAGACGATCATCAACTTCTTCTTCAGATAATTTTATGGGGTCCTGGGTTGGTGTGACTGGAAGAATATCCATGACTGAAACATCAACCTCACTTTCTTCATCTTCAGTGTCCACTTCACTGGTACTAGAGTAATCAGAGGATGTCCAATCATCAGTTTCATCACTTGAATCCACAGGTTCTGCTTTATGATGTCAAGGGATCACGTTTATCTTCACCCTCTCTCTACCATGTCCAAGTGTCATGAAACCTTCATTCCAGTAGTTTCTTGCATGAACTCTCCTTAGCCATGGTCTTCCCAAAGCAGTTAGGTACACAACGGTACCATTTTCATCACTGAAAGTCTACCACACATACAACACCCATATGAGATATTGCCACATTTGAAACTACACCTTCTGGTTTAGTTTTTCCCTTATTTAATGACCTTAACATAAGTGTTGAAGGCCGATCAATTTTAAACCCAACATATTCATTACGAGACTCGGTCATTACATTAATTGCAGCACCTCCATCAAATAAGACATCATGAATTGAAATACCATTACATAATACCTCGGCTTGTGGAGCATAGGGATCTGCCTCTGCCTCCCAACAGGGGACCTCGAACCTCCTTCCTTCTTCGAGCATTGAGTCCACCTCGCAACTCCCGCCTCTTCTCAGAAGACATAGCCAAGAGTTGACCATATGTAATATTTGCAGGCCTTTTGGACAGATCTTCCAAGATGGAGTATGGTCCTTGCCCCTGTGAAATCAGAAAATCCTGCACACCCAACTTTCTTCTCCTATGTTTCTTACTAGTTTCTCCTTTCATCTTCTTAGGATCAGTTCCATCTTGATTATCTTTTTCTTTCTTTCTTTTTGTTACAAACACATTTACTTCATTGTTTCTACTCTTATCTACTACATCAAGAGAATTCACAGGTGCTTTTCCTTTATCATTATCTCTTGTACCAAATGTAGAAGCTCTATCTGGAAAATTATACTTATAATGACCCTTTTTATAACAACCATAACAAACAACTTCGAAATATTTCTTTTTGGACCTCTATCTCCTCCCCGAGAACTAAATTCCTTTCTTTGAAGAAGATTAATAGTTAACTGGCCCATCTTCCTAAGCGAGATCTTCATACTCAGTAGATGTACTAGGAGAAATATTTGTGCTCACCGGGAGTGGTTGTGGATTCTGGACCAAAGGTGTTGGTGTAGGCTCTACTTTAACAACAATTTCTTTGGGCTCCTCTTCCATGCTTTCTTCTTGCCTTCTTGCAATCTCCTTTGCTTGTTCAATGGTAGTTGGGTGGTCATACTTCACTCGTTGTCGATCTGCGGCTTCATCCCAAGAATGAAGTGCTTACATAGGAGATTATCACGCCATTCATCAACCCATCCACTAATCCTTCCTTCCGGATCTCCGTGGGCATTGAGCTTCCTCCTTAGCTCTAGAACACGAGCATGATAATCCCTTATCTTCTCCTTCTCTCCTTGGGATAGCTTTGTGATCTCGATCATGAGGTCTGCATATCTCTGTTGTTCACCAAATTCTTCAAGAAAACTTTCGGTTAATAAATCCCGTGAGTTTTTCACATTATCACCTAGTGTTTCAAACCACCTAAGTGCTTGAACCATCAAAAAAGGTAGGAAAAATTCAGTCCATTGTTCCCTTCTTATGAGGCCATTACAAATACAAGATCGCTTAAACTCTTGAATGAAAGAAGAAGCATCTTCATTAGATTGAGCTGAAAAAACAGGAATCTTTCCCATTTTCAAAAGTAACCACCGTGAAATACCAACCCACAAGTACAATCAACAAGACTTATGTGCACAAATAATTGGAATTACTATAGAAATGACCACGGTAAACTATGGTAAAACTTGACTTACTGCGGTAAAAACTGATTTTACTGTGGTAAACACTATTCATGGTAAAAAGTGAAGTTACTGCGGTAAATACTATTCATGGTAAAAAGTGAAGTTACTGCGGTAAATACTATTCACGGTAAAAAGTGAAGTTACTGCGGTAAATACTATTCACGGTAAAAAGTGACTTTACTGTGATAAATACTATTCACAGCAAAAATGACTTTATCATGGTAACTACTATTCACGGTAAAAATGACTTTACCATGGTAACTACTATGCACAGTAAAAACAAGGTTACCCTCTAATTGATTTTTGACTAAGTGGGAATATCTCTCCAGAAAATCCACCAACGAGGAATGGTCGATAATTGGAACCAAAATGTCATCACCAATCCGGCACTATGATAATTCTTCACCGGGAACTCCTCGTGCTATGATTATTTACTAATGCACAGCCTTTAGTTTGGTGGATGTAATCTGGAAACAAAACAACAACCGAACACAAGAATACCATTGACTATGATAAGACGGAATGATGACAAATCTGAAATATCAAAGTAAATTATAATATTAACATGAAATTGTTACAATCTCACCCATGAGGTACTTCAACAAGACTATGGGAGAAACTTTACAATTACACCTCTTGATGGCTTCTTGACACACCTTTAGCGATGGCTTCCTTTGCACACTTCCTACAATATTTCTCACTACTTCTTTCTATGCTAAATGAGGGGGGTGGCCTCTCTATTTATAGAACTTCCAGGCTTATCCATCCTATCTCTAAGATAGGATAAGAAATCCACTCTGACGAATCATATTCCATACCTTAACTCTTATCTGTACATGTAAGCTTATCTCTTAAGATAAGATAAACCTTATCATTTTACATGGGTTCCACATTTTTAGACTTTTTACAAATAAAATACACAAAATATTTATGACCTCACTCCTTGTCCTTATTACCAATATAATATTTCTAATTCCTAATCATGTAGACCCTACTTCTCTAATTACCCAAACTTTGACATTTTAACATTCTGGGACCACTTACGACAAATATTTACTTTTTACAACATTCTATTGTACTTTGATTGTTACCGTACTCCACATTATTGGCGACACCGTACTGACGGCGCCGTTATCTTCTATCAGATGCTACTACTAATTATACTTAACAACATCCTATTCTATACATACATTAATGAAATAGAAATTATGGAGGAAAATTTTAGTGTCGATGACTCACCTCACATTAAAAGCCTCCTAATTTCGGTTTTCATCTCGAGAAAAGAAGAGACCCTTATCGAAATGGCGAGAATAAATTCCCGGGTAGCTTTTGAATAACCCGAGGTATCTTTCCCAAACTGATGTCGGTTTCCCTAAACTGATGTCGGTTATGCCAAGATGGACGAATGCTTATTTAAACCCATTTACACTCTGTGAGATAGGTTGGTGGTTGTTGCTTGATCATTGGTCATTCATGGTTGAACCTTCGGCATTGGATTTCCTTAGTGTGAATTTGATCTTTTTAGAGACAACAACAAAGCAAGGATTGATATGTGATCAGCCAAGATAACCAAGTTCACTGGGACAATAGTGAATCCTCTTATTGTTTCACCACCCTCCATACCCAACCATTGTAATACCGTGCCCAATCACCCATGTGAATTCTTCTTGATAACCCTAGACTTTCGTGACATACCTATACCTCCTCTGTGATCACCCAACACCTTCTACTAACCCCATTCTTACCTAAAACCTTTAAATCTCGGATTGTGTGATTTTGCAGTTCGACGACTGACCACCATCGAGTTCTCCCTAACCATTGCAGGTTACACTCCAACCACTACCGGTTCCTTGAAACTATGTCTAGTCTCTATGTTTCTGATCTCTGCTTCAGAAACAAGGACTGTTTATGACCTATACCTACTGAACACCTTTTTGACCTTCCGATCTATATCTAACCTAGCACATTAGCTCGATTCACCTAAAACCAACCTACTTGACCTCTGGATATCCTTCTAGCCTAGCTTGTTAGATTAGATCTAGCCTATTGTGTTTATATGAGATGCCTAAATCATATTAAACCATAGTAGGACAATATTTTCTTTATTTCAGCATTAAATTGTTTTAAACGGTGGAGTGTGACCATCTAGGAAGTATCGGACTTCTAGGATCTTGCACATGCTTTAGGCGAGTCCACTTTGCATATATCGTTTAACTCTCTTTGGTGGTCTTGTTTTGATTCTCATACGGGTAGTTCCTCCTAGCCAAAGGAAGGCCTCAAAATCACTTCGATTTAGGATTCGATACACGCACATACAACCTACAAACATCCCAAAATAGGTATTCCTCTTACCACATTTACCTTATCTGTTTCATCAAACACTTCTCGAAAAACTAAGAAATTTGGTGAAACATTTTAGCATGCTGGTGGGACCCACTCGGGGTTCCTCGCATATTTCTTCATGCATAGGTGAAAAATTGTGCATGTTTGTTTCCCTTATAATAGCATTCACATTAATACTTTCTCCTTGTAACATTCCCTTCGTTCTACTTGTTCCAAAAGACACATTTCTTTTGGTGTACTTAAAAGAACCTTCTTTTTCTTGTTCTTTGCAATTTAGTGAAAGAGCATCCTGTTCTGTTCATCTATTCTTTGTCATCGAATATCATACTTTTGATTTGGGTTTAAAACAAGTGCACCGCATTTTTATTTAATTCATTAGCTCACATTAATTACGGAAACCTATACGATGGAAGTCATGACCAGGTGATGGTTGATAAATGAATCGTAGAAAATCACTTCTATCCTTTTCTATTTCTCTGAGTCTTACCAAACCACACAAAAATTTAAAGTACATACATTCTTAAATAACATCCTACCTAGAAGAAGTTGTAGGTGATCACAAAATCATGGTACGGTGGGCACCCGGCTTGCTACTTTGTCGAGTCATACTTGAGCAAAGCCCACCCCCACCATAACATTCACCAAACCTCACCCTTTAGAATTATTTCTTCATAGGAACCCTTCCTCACCAAAAATTCCGTTGTTACATTTCATAACAATCGGTCCATACAAATAACATAAGTTGAATAAATGTAATAATAGGTACTCTAGCAGCGTTCTTTCTTAGTGTTTTGCTTGACTTGTGTTTTGAAGTGAGAGCTTTCAATAATTCTTTTTACCTTTTCCTTGCACTCCCTAATCATAGTCGGTGTATTCTAACTCTGTCTAAGTGTGTCGGACCACATCTACATCATCCTTAGACTTTTTGGGTTTGATTCAACACCAAATTTTAAATAACAACCACTTTTCTTATTCTTTGTCTCAATTTCATAGTAACCGGCTACGGTTATCTTTAACCGGCATTGGTTTAACCCAACCGACGTCGGTCTAAAGTCTTCTTGGATACCCATCCAAAAGACACCTATTTCACTTTCTGAGTTGTAAAAGGCTCCTATCACCTTTCATACTATCGTTATTTCAGATCACAGGTTACCTTACATCTCATCTTGTGTAAAAATTGTCACTCTAGGACTATCATTTAACGGTTTCATTAGTTTTCCACGAACTGGCAAGCCTGGTTAAACCTAACCAGAGAATCGGTTTACACAATCGCGGCGTCAATCACCTTGTGCTATTTTATAGCTCACCAGCCGACCTAATTCACTCAATGCTGACTATTTTCCCGGTTCGGTTGTGTTACGGACCTTTCGGACATAAGACGCAGTCTTGAAAAATCGTTCCTAATCCACATGGTGCTAACCCGTAGTCAGGCAAGTGCCCTCATGTTTCACACTAGTCGACTACCACTCCCACCTATCCCTTCATCACCTAGCTCTTCACCACCTAGCCCTTCATCACCTAGTCCTTCACCACCTTCCATCTCATCATCATCTCGGGATCCCAATACACCCATCACCATTCCTACAGGAGACACGGAGTTTACACAACTCTGGATTGGAATCCCAACTTGTTTTGAGCCACTACCTCACCCATACCTCCACTCGAGATGCCTCGGGTTAATTGATCTATGACATGCCCGTATCCTTACCTCCATCCCTAATGAGCGCTTTCGCCTTGGCTCCACCTCCTACCACGGTGACCTCACCCATTTTATCCCTAGTTATGTCATAGCTAGGTCTCATATGCCACTTTGTTGCCGCATCCGCCACCTCTATTGCACTGTAGTCTCCACCATACCTTCATCCATCACCAAAAACATAGCATCATCCACACATGTTGTCTTATATATACCGATCCAACGCTTTACCACCCTTTGTGTCATTAACCTCTACCCCATTTCAAAATGTTGTCCTTTCTATTCCCGAATCTTTACCTCTCATCTCTACCGGTGAGTCCTCTGAGTGTCCCACCCTCACATACCTATTACAAGCCACCTCTGTTTCATCGGTCATGTAGTCAGGGTATGTACCCTTTATGTATGCCTCGCATGATTCATGCCTCCTATTCAACACCACCGTGATACGGCGGCATGTCGTATTCTTCATATGTCCCACAACAACCTCCTTTCGTTTGGGTTACCCAATATTCATAACCTAACAACGAATTTATCAAGTTAATGATGGATAAGATGCAAACATTATAAGCATTTTTTTACTCGGCTCTCGTAATTCTCTCACCTATGACGAGATTTGTAATGAGCCTATTCACCCATCCATTCCCATTTTCCCATATCCCATACACTGGGAGATGCCTAAGTTTAACCGCTTTAATAGTAAGGAAGACCCACAACATCATTTGTGATCTTTCAAACATGGGTGTTACCTAATTGCCCATGATGATGCTCTTCTTTTGCAAACCTTTCCCCAAGTCCCTAACTAGTCCAACATTGGGTGGTATAGCGGATTACCTAGACATTCTATCTTCTCATTTAATCAAATAGCCCAAGCCTTCTGGATCATTTTTTTTATTAACTTCATCAAGAAGGTTACCATGACTGATCTTTATTCCACGCGTCAATATGGCGACGAATCTATCATGATTTTTGCACTTGTTGGCGTAGCCTTCAATCAACCAACTAACTTTCCATTACAAGTAAAATAAACTCATAGAGCTCTTCGCACGAGCATGTCTTTAGACATATCTCACCTACCTTACAGGTGCAAACCTTCCGCACATTTGATGAGGCTTTCATCATGGCACGTAAGCTTGAAATTCATGCCATCGAGGAGAAGAAAGTACAATTACGAAACAAAAACTCCTCGTTTAAACCACACAATACTTTCTCTCCCTCAAAACCTCGGATGAGTTATTCCAAAGCCAGGGAACTGCGATGTAGTGGTACTTAAGGCTGGCCCTACCCATCCATCCAATCATGCTAAACCTACATCCAATCTGTCACCAGTCCAAGCTTTCCAATTCAAACCGAACAAATCAAATACACTTCAATTGGGGAGCCATATTCATCATTTTTAGAAAAGCTTATTAAAGCCAATTCCATCACCCTTCCTCTATTAAACCACATGTTGGTTTTGATCCCTCTCGCCCCATACTAGGTTGGTACAAGGAAAATGACTACGTAACTATCACCTTGTAAATGGTCACGAGTGACAAAATTGGTATCACCTTTAAAAACATTGTTTAGGGAATGCTCAAAAGCGGTGAGTTAGTCTGGATAACCCTAATGCACCACTTGATCAAGACCTTCATATATTGAAGAAACCATTCCCTAATCATTCCCCATCTAATGATCAAATTGGTAATGCCTCACACAACGTGAAGTAATAGGCGTGAGGTACATGTTATCTTTATTGACTTACCACCTATTACCCAAATATCTCCTATCCCCTCTATCGAGGAAATCCTAGCTCAAAATCCTCTACCTATAGAGAAAAACCCTTCACCTCCCCATACACTGTGGAGGAGTATCTCGTTATCACCGATATCATTTCCCCTTCAACTTTTCTACCTAGTGAATCGCTGCTTGCCAATTTTACCTCCTCCACCCACAGAGGAGTACCCATCATCCTCTCCACCTATTCGGGACCCAATAGATTTTATGTTACCACATGGTGACCATCCCCAATAGCTACCTAAGATCATATAGACCTAATTTCAGCTCTCCTACCTATAGAAGCCAAAGCCGGTGAATTCCCTATTCTCATACTCATTTTACGGAATCCCCACATGCTCCACATCTACCTCTCCTACTACAGTTTCGTTTTCATGTTTGGCCGATCACTGGATTATGTCGATAGGGCTTCACTTTGGAAATCTCTTACTCTGGTCTCGACCCAAATGCAATCATATTCCACTCGACACCTTTACCATTTATCCGAAGAAGTTTCAACAACCCCAATTGCACATGAACATAACTCTTAATACATCTTCTCTTTGTATCATCCTTATCTATACCTGCTGTTCTACCTACTAGCCGACGTATTACTACACCATCTCTTATATCTAAACCCATTAGTGTCCTAGGGGTCACACCCACATCAAACCTTGCACATCCTCCCCCGTCAGGATACACTTGACCACATCTTCCCATATACCTCTTAAACCAATCCCTCAACCTAAATGAAAAACCCAACCTTCTAATCCGTATGCACCGACCTCACCAACTACACCTCTATCACCTTCTCCCCTACCATCCATTTTGGGACCTCACCCCTCTACCTTAACAAAATCTAATCTCTCCAAGGGTAAACCTAAAGATCCCTTGACCCCTTTACCATAGCCTACAACTCTACCAAGGAAAACCTTACGTCCTTCATCACCATCTATAACTTCTTTGCTTCCTATACCACCATTACCTTCTATACCTCCTTCACTACCTATGAAATTTTCTTCCACCTCACCTATACCTCCCTCTCGACCTCGAACAACACCCTCTTTGCTCCACCTCGGTTACCCCCTTGGGTCACTCATCCTCTCCCACCATCTACCTTGCCATCTACATCATGAGCTCCCCTTACACCTCTACCTCGGAAAAAGCACCAAAAAAAAAAATATACAATTTCCAAAGAGGTGGTTAAACCTACCCCTCTTTCTTGATGCACCTACACCAAAGAAATTACAACCCAAACTGAAGACCGCACCACCACAACTACCCAATCCTCCAATAAAAACTACTTTCACTTTGCATTGTGATCCACTTGTGGGATCATACGCCACCATCTTGGCTAACCTCCTAGAAAGCTCTGCTATCACACTCCCTCCTCTTAGACCTTATGACCCTCTTAAACCTAAACCGGAAGGGTTTTATGATACTAAAATTTGCACTTACCATCATGTGCCAAGACATGATGTTGAGAACCGTTAAGGTCTAAAGGCTGCCCTCATTCAATTATGTCCTTCTCGACCCTAATTTTGATGATGATGACCTCTAGATGATGAACCTATTTCACCCAAACCACCTTCTCCACCTCTTTCTCCTACACCTATACCACAATCGCCACCCTCACAACCCATGAGCCACCCCCAAAATTTGAGATTAACATGGCTTGCATCAAAGAACTTACCATGCCTCCACCTAAATGTCATTGTGCCCAACTCACCTCACGGAGATTTTTCTCCTGCACTAGGTTTTTCCCTTTA
Source organism: Taxus wallichiana var. yunnanensis (assembly GCA_018340775.1). NCBI lineage: Eukaryota > Viridiplantae > Streptophyta > Pinopsida > Cupressales > Taxaceae > Taxus > Taxus wallichiana. The sequence goes on from CM031241.1 coordinate 758,379,646, forward strand.
CTGTCATGATACCACTTACCTACACCTTCTCCATTTGACAACTTCCCTCGGATTAACATGGTACATGTCACTACACATACTGCGAGAGGGTAAAGAAAAGTAGTTAACCCACCAACCAATCCCATACCCAACATACCATCTACACCCCTACCTAAAATAACTATCCGTGGCCCCACATACCCCATTTCTAATGGCGTCACACATTGCACCATGCTCAAACAATTACATCAATCTCCCCTCAAAATGTCCTTATACGATCTCATCCAAACCTCAAAGTCACATCATCAAGCCCTCATGGAGGTCCTTTAATCTATTGAGGTTTTACCTAATGACCCCACACCTGTAGCATCTATTATCACACCTCATCATTTCACCTCACTCACCAAATTTCCATCTATCTCATCACCTCCACCTATTCACCAAGTTGTTATCCTTAGTTTCTCGGAGGAAGAAATTGTTACCCACCAAATCGATGACCTAGATCCAACACTTTTCATCTCCATCCATATTGATAATATAGGCATATGACATGTTATGATCGATGGAAGCTATTGCATTAACATTATCTCCTCTCATGCATTTGAACAAATGCACCTACCCAACAACTGCATGCATAAACATCCAGTCATGTTGCGTTCATTCAATGACGCTATCACCTCTACACTCGGCACTATCATCCTCCACATTTGTGTGGGTCCCCATCTTCATTCTTTTGAGTTGTTCTACGTTTTGGATGGGGAGTTTCAATACAATTTATTGCTCGGCGGACCTTGGATTCGTGTCATGGGTTGTGTTCCTTCTACTTTTCATCGATGTGTAAATTTTGAACATGAAGGGTGCTCCTATACCATTCCATCCGACCCATCACATTTCAAAACTTGCAACATGCTTTCTGGCCCAATGATTTCCTTGTACTGTTAAGGTATCTACCTCCCTACCTACATCTTCTTCACAGAGACGACCCCATCCACCAAAGTGCGGTGGCAACCTCACCTTCACCTAAATCTTCTATTCCAACAATCTGCTTTGTCACTTCTACTAGTCACACATCGACTTCCCATAATCTTGAAACCTCCACCGATCTAACTTCTAACACTTTCTCCATTCCAACCACCAATATATCAACCATGATCCTTGGAATGCCTCACTATGGGGGAGTATCACTTGTACAATGTCAATACATTCCTTACTCCACAAGAGTATGGAAACTTTCACTAACATCCTCACTATGATCACCGCATAGGTGAGCATCTCCTTTATGGTCCTCCCCACCTCCATACCCATCTTACCTATGGGGGACTTGACATTTCCACTTACACACCCGAACCACCATCACAAACCCAACCTTTTTGGTTGACCTTCAGTCACTTACCAACCACCGCTTTGCTCACACTTTCCTACACCGTGCCTGGAAGGGTTTTGGCTTTGGCCTCTATGAGCAAGGTTGTCACATCGTTATTTCATGTACCACGTGTAAACACAATGATTGTAGTGGAATCAGTTTTACTAAACTACCTGCCAAAAATCCCCGTATTGAGCTCATTGAAGACATTGACCCCTCTCCACCTTCTTCACCTACCCCACCTTCACCACCTTCACCAACAGAGTTGATGGATCTTGAATCTATCCCTCCTACCTTTTTTTGCATAAATACCATTTCCTTGGGACCTATAGCCTATCAACTGCCGCAATGGTGAGGCTCCTTCCTCTCTTCCTCTCTTGTAACTTTGACATGATAGGGGGATACTCCTTCTATTAATGTCGATTCGATGTCGGGATGATGAATCCATACTCACCCACCTAGGTGCTAAAGAATCTTACATTCACCGGTCATTACCTTCCAAGATGCAAACAATGTTGAATGAATCGACTATCGAAGTCAACATACACACTTAGGATGACTTCCACATTCTCAAGATTGGCCAATCTCTTGATCTTTCTTGAATAGGAAGCTCACACTTCTTTTCTTAAAAGTCATAGCCATGCTTTCACTTGGTCTATCTTTGACATGCCTAACATTGATCCCACTATCATGGTCCATAATATTGTAACCATTCTGATGTCAAACACCTTAAAATAAAAGTTGAGGAAAATGCACCATCACATTGCTCTTACGGTAAAAGAAGAGCTTTAATGCCTTCTCTCGTTCCTTCATCTTACCCATCGATTAGCCCCATGGATTTCTAACATCATCCATGTCACTAAAGTGCAGAGGGGACTTCGCATATCGCATTGATTTCCATTACCTCAACCTTTCTTACCCTAAAGATGATTTTCCTCTACTTGGTATTGACCAGTTGGTTGACCTTATCGCTGGCCATGAGATGCTATCGCTTATGGATGGTTTCTTGGGTTATAACCAAATCTTGCTTGCTCTAGAGGATCAGCACAAAACCACATTCATTACCCCTTGGGGGACCTTTTGCTATCGAGTCATGCCTTTTGGCCTTAAAAATGCTGGTGCCACATATCAGCGTGATATGACCTACATCTTCCATGATATCATGCATCACATATTGGAAGATTATGTGGATGATCTCTTGGCTAAATCTAAACGTCGGGATGAGCATTTCCCTTTCCTTGAAACCATCTTTGACCACCTCATTAAATATTATGTCCTCCTTTAACCTAAAAAGTGTGTCTTCACGGTTCTCTAATGAAATCTCCTGGGATTTATCGTTTCCTTACGTGGTATAGAAGTTGACCCTACTAAAGTCAAGGCCATCCTTGAAATGCCTCGCCACTACCCTTAAACAACTCCGTAGCTTTGCATGGTAAATTGTAGTCCATTCACTATTTTATTTCCCTATTATCTGATCATTGTCACCATTTCATCACCTCCTCAAAAGGATGTCTCTTTCAAATGGGATGATGACTGCCATAAAACTTTTGAGGCCCTAAAATAATACCTTCTCTAACCACCCGTACTCATTCCACCTAAAGACGACCAACCCTTCTACCTATACATCTCATTACCGATCACTCTCTAGGGGCCATGCTTGCTCATCGTGATGAACAACATAGGGAGTAGGTGGTTTATTACATAAGCCATACCCTTCTAGACTATGAATCTGATACACTCACCCTGAAAAACTTTTCTTGGCCCTAGTTTTTGTTGCCACCAAACTTCGTCATTACCTACTCAACCACAAAACCTATGTTGTGACCAACACTGACCCCTTACACTTCATGTATGCTAAACCTTACCAAAATCAACGTGTCGCACATTGGCTCATGCTCCTTGCTGACCTAGACCTAGAATTCATCCACCAAAAATATATCAAGGGCCAGGCCATTCTTGACTATCTCAGCGATGTGCCTCTTTACGGAATCAATCTTCGAATTTTGATTTCCCTGATGAATCCATTGCTAACCTCTCTTTGGATGATGACCCTTACCAAATGAACTTATTCTTCGACGGTTCCAAATGTCAGTGTGGGGGTGGTGTAGGCATTATCCTCATTCCTCTTAATGGTGAACCCATGCCCTTATCATTTAAACTCAACTTCGAATGCACCAACAATATCACCGAATATGAAGCTCTCGTATTGGGTCTCTTATTTATCTATGCCTTAGATGTCAAGTCCATTAATATATTTGGTGATTATCAGTTGGTAGTAAACCAAGTCAATGGTTTTATCGGTGTCATAATGAAATAATTCAAGAATACAAATGTTACGCCGGCATCATGTTGACTACCTTTGGCCGCTATAAAATTCAAACCGTTCGCGATCCTACAATAAATTTGCGGATACCATGGCCTACCTCGCTTCCCAAATACCCGCTTCACCTACTTTGATTCGGACATCTTTTTACCATAAAACACATACCTAGACCATCTTATACATATTGTTGTGTTAATCTCGTCCCAGCGCCTCACTAAACACACAAGACCTTTGGTTTAAGTAGCTTATGGACTACCTTTCCCTTTCTATATTGCCTCCTGACCTCACACGTAATGGACACCATGCCTTTCTCAAGAAGGCCTCTCATTATGTCAACATGGGTGGTCTCCTCTATAAACGTAGCTTTGACGGTATCCTCTTACGATGCCTTACTAACTCTAAAATCCCTATACCATTAAAGAAGTTTACGATGGCATCTATGGAGGTCACTTGATGGCCTTCTTTGTCACTAAATGCATTCTTCACCTAGGCTATTATTGGACAACCCTCAATCATGATTGTTGCAAATACGTTAAGCATTGTGTAAAATTTCAACAACATGCCAACCTTCATCACACACCTAGTCATGCCTTACAGTTGCTTGTGACCTTTGGCCTTTCTCTCGATGGGGTTTGGATCTTGTCGGAGAGATCAATCCCCACTCTTCCCTAGGACATCAATGGATCATCACCACTACCCAATATTACACCAAATGGGTTGAAGTACCCCTCATCTCCACTAAAGCTAAGAAAATATGTGAGTTCATCAATCATCACATTATTTGTCACTTTGGTGTTCCACATCGCCCCATCACGATAATGGAAAACAATTCAAAAACAAAACTCTACAGAAGCTTTGTGACACTTTCAGTATCCAGCTTAGCTTCTCCTCACCATATTACCCACAAACCAATGGCCAAGCTGAATCCACCAATAAAACCCTCAACAAAATTATCATGAAAGTGGTTAATGATCTTTGGGAAGGATTGGCATATGCACATTCCTTTTGCCCTATGGGCATACCGTACTAGTATTCGCACCTCCACCACTGCCACTCCATTTTCTCTGGTATACGGTATCGAGGCTGTTTTGCCTCTTAAAGTCGAGATCCCATCTCTCCATATCTCTCTTGAAGACATGCTCACTTGATAATGACTTTCACCAAGACATGTTTAGCACAACTTGAGTTATTAGAAAAAAATTGTCTTCATGCCTCGACCATCTTCAAGTCTACAAAAATGCATCAAGCGTGTCTATGACAAGCGTGTCCATGAATGCACCTTCAAGGTCGAGTGATCTCATCCTCAAGGAAAATCAACACGTAACCAAATCGGAAAAAGCAAACAAGCAAATTTGCTCCTAATTGGCTTGGACCATACATCGTGACTCATGACTATGGATCAGGTGCTTATCACTTATCTTCACTTGATGGTAAGCTGAACCTGAGCCCCTCAATGCCTTGCATCTTCAACCATTATATTGTTGAATTCTAGTCCTACATCACTATTTATCTAGTTCGTGCTCATCCCTTGAGTGTCGTTTACCTTTTCTTTTCCACACTTCATATCCAATGACTAAACAGAATGATGTGATTACCCGTCACCCTTTTGCCTTATCTTAAAATATGTGCACCACGGCTCTACACATGGCATGATTATCATGGATACTTTTCATCTTATTTTAGATGAGATCCCATGGTCATTCACCCTTTCCTTCTCAACAAGAACCAAATGCTTCGTTATAGTCTCGTCCATGACTTAAAAGCCAAAAAGCCAAAAAGCCAAAAAAAAGATGAATCCCTTAGAAGGACATCTTCCAATATAAGGGATCAACTCCTTGATTCAAATTCCACTACAAAAGATGAATCCCTCAAAAGGACATCTTTCGCCTTCAATTGTCACTATAAGTAGATTGGTCCTCGAAGAACAACTATAAAAAGCTCACAAATCTCTGCATAGTCTATCCAAAAGAGGACTATTTTCTCAACAATCAAAATTAAGAAGCTTCCTACATCGATCAGCTTCACGAAGACCTAAAGGAGAAATATACTCATCCCGTATAGACTTCTCGCATTGATCAGTCTATCGAAACAAAAAAACAAAAAAAAAACGTTTTTGTCATGGACTTGCCTATTGTGATCTTGGCTCTATTGCCCAAGGCATTTTACCTCCCATTTTATGACCCACTTACCTTCACCTCCTTACCCGTTGTCTTTTCACCTCATATTGCCTCAAGGGACTCTTGAACCTATGACATTTGGTGATTTTGTGACTATTCTTCACCTTTAGAGTAATCAATCATGCAATGTCTTTAGGGTCTTACGTTCACTAGCCTATCTGTAGATGTGTTTCATACGTTTTGATCCTTGCCAATCGGGTGGCTTTCTTGCCCCCTCTTATCTTTTCTCTTCTTCATTACCTTTTGATCTTCCTATATAGGACTAGACCCTCAACACCTGTCTTTGGGATTTTCTTCTCACTACCTATCGACCTAAAATCACCTTTTACCTATATACCTATATTTCACCTAACCTAATTGACCTTGACCTAATCATACCTATGCCCTCAAATCCAACCTAACTATCAACCTCACTACCTATTCTTCTATCTTCCCATATTCTTTCCTAGCTTATGGGAGAACTACATCGATCTAAGGCCCCTTTTCACCAGGACTATGTAGGCGGCACTTCCGGGCATGGGGCCTTGGAAGGTTAGCTTGGCCACTCTTTACCCTTGACCACCAATGGTCGTGTGCCCTTGTTAAATCGCCATTAGTTTCCCTTGACCATCATCGGTTAAATGCACGATCAATGTTGGTTACCTGTATAGTCATTTCCCTCACATTTACCTAATTTTTCTTACCTCCTCTTTCTTTTTCCTCACATACACCTACTTGGACCACTCTACCTTCCCTCTAGCACTCCACCTTCTTGACCTTACCTCATCCACTGTTGAAGCCTCATTATTTTACCCCTACCACCCTGCCTTACCCATGACGCACCCTAGATATTTGGATCTGGACCATCGTTTGTGACCTTTGAGCTCATTTAATCACTATACCTTGCCGCATTTGTACCTTTGTTGATTGACCTAAATACCTTACCTTGCCTCTTGTCATGACCATTTATCCACGACTCCTACCTCACGGTGTACCAGGACATACCTAAACATTCCTACACCTAACCTATGTTGTGCTTCCTAACCTTATCCTATACCTTGAATCTTTGGAATCACTTCAACCTTGTTTGGATAAACCTATCGACCTTAAATGATGTAGAGTTTTCAAGATCTTCAACATGGTACCATGTCGTAGTTTATACATGTGCATGCATTCAACTGCCACTACCTTTGACCTTGGCCCTTTTACCCATTTACCTCTATGCCTGATTTTCACTTTACTCCTTTCCCCATTTTTCACTATTCTTCTTCACATCCACTTTTATCAAACCACTCACCAATTCACCCTGTCACCTCATCAGTTCCTAGTTTGAGGGGGATCACCCTCATTCCCACTTGGGGCAACCACACTCTATTCTTGTTCACGTTGCTTAGTCCAATACAAGCTACGCAACAAGAAGGGCAAACTGTAGACACCAAAATCGTGTTGTAATCACCTTGGTCCCCTACCACAGCCCTTAACACCTACCTCCTGCACCCCACACATTTTAATTTAATTACTTTGATTAAATTAATGACACTTATCTCCATATTTATTAATTTAATTATTTTAATTAAGTTGATAATCTTTTACCCACACACATATTAATTTAATTATTTACATTAAATTAATTCACCACCCTCACACACCTATTTAATAAAATTACCTTTATTAAATACACTTCACCTAACCACCCCCATCATTTGACCCATTAACCTAAACCCTAAACCAATGCCCAAAACAAACCTAACATTACGCCCATTCCCTCACTTCATATTAAAAGCCTCATAAGGTCGGTTTTCATCCCGAGAAAAAGAAGAGAACCTTATCAAATGGTGGAACAACTTCCCGGAAGATTTTGAACAACCTAAGGTATCTTACCCAAACCCGACGTCAGTTCCCCTAAACCGATGTCGGTTTCCCTAAACCGACGCCGGTTATGCCGGGATGGACCAAATGCCTATTTAAACCCATTTACAACTCTGTGAGATAGGTTGTTGGTTGTTGGTTGATCATTGGTCATTCATGGTTGAACCTTTGGCATTGGATTTCCTTAGTGTGAACTAAATCTTTTAAACACAAACAACAAAGCAAGGATTGATCTGTGATCAGCCAAGATAACCAAGTTCACTGGGACAACAGTGAAGCCTCTTCACTATTTCAGCCACCCTCCTTACCCAACCATTGTAATACCTTGCCCAATCACCCACGTGACTTCCTCTTCAGTAACCCCAGACCTTCGCAACATACCTATACCTCCTCTGTGATCACCCAACACCTTCTACTAACCCCATTCTTGCCTAAAACCTTTAAATCTCAAATTGTGTGATTATACTAGTTCCCAACTTGATCGCCATTGGTTCTCCCTAAGCGTCATGCGGTTACACTCCAACCACCACCGGTTACTTGAAACTATGGTCGGTCTCTATATCACCCGATATCTACTAGAACAAGGACCTGTTTATGACCTATACCTACCTGAACACCTTTTTGACCTTCAGATTTGTATCTAACCTATCCCGTTAGCTCGATTCACCTATAACCAACCTACTTGACCTTTGGATCTCCTTTTAGCCTAGCCTATTAGATTAGATCTAGCCTATTGCATTTATATGAGATTCCTAAATCATATTAAACCATAGTAGGACAATATTTACTTTATTTCATCATTAAATTGTTTTAAACGGTGGATGTGACCATCTAGGAAGTATCGGACTTCCGGGATCTAGCACATGCTTTAGGCGAGTCCCACTTTGCATATATCGTTTAACTCTCTTTGGTGGTCTTGTTTTGATTCTTATACAGGTAGTTCCTCCTAGCCAAAAGGAAGGCCTCACAATCACTTCAATTTAGGATTCAGATATGCGCGCATACAACCTACAACCATCCCAAACAGGTATTCCTCTTCTACCTTTACCTTATCTGTTTAAGTCAAAGCACTTCTCAAAAAAATTAAGAAATCAGGGTGAAACACTTACATGGGTGCTCTCTAATATTATAAATCATAGGAGGGTGTTTGATTTTGGACCTATCTTGTTAGTGTAGGTTTATCATGAGATATGAATATATGCGGCCAGGAGAGGAGTTCGAGATTAGATGTGGGGTTCATATTACATTCTTGGGCCTAAGATAATATTTCGTTGATTAGACCCCAAGAATTTTATGGATGAAAGGGGACCATATTGAGTTATCAACATAATTCTTGAGATGGAGAGCTGACCGGGCTCATGATGATGGAGGGGATAGAGGAGGGGAGTGGTATATAGAGAGATTGGTAGAGTTCGATGTTGATCGGGTCGGATGGTGGCCATACCGTGATTTTCTTGCAAGGCCTAGGGAAGATGATAAATTGGTTGGTGTGAGGAGGATTAGATGGGTATAGGTGAAGATGCCTCGGATACGTAGAGGTAATATAGTTTCCATGAGTGATGAGAAATTTTGGGGTAGTACAGGATGGTACTCAGGGGTGATCGAGATACATATGGAATGAGGTGGAGATATATATTCCTAATCATGTGATGGATGATCCATTAGATGAGGTAGGAGTGTTGTAGGATGAGGAAAATAATGTGGTGGTAGGGGTTGGATTTGCGAGTGGAAAAAGAGGTGTGGGCAGCCCGGTGGTGAAGGAGAGGGCAAAGGTGGGGCTGGATGAGGAGGAAGAAGAGGTTCGATTAGAGAAAAGGATGTAGCACTTGGAGTTGATGAGGGTGGAGATGGAGGGGAGAAAATGGATATGGCCTACTTATGCATGGAGCATGATAAATCCTGAAAAGAGAGGGATGCGACATGTCGAAGGTGATAGGATTGTGTAGGAGAGGGAGCTAACCATTCAATAGAGAGATCAATATGGGAGGCGGAGGAGGCCTACGGGGATAAGTTAGGAGATCTCAAACCTATTATAGCAGTAAATTATGAGAAAGGAGCACCAATTTCTTCATAGGAGATGGTCATTAGCCCTTCTAAGTATTTTTACTTTGGAGGAATACATGACACTAGTAGTAGAGGTGTGTTATTATGAGTGCATAATGACATCTAGACTACCATGATTTTTGATAAACACATCGTATCTATCGGATAAAAAGGATTAGGGACGTAGCATAATCGATGTGTTTGGGAGCATGACCAACATGACATAGCCATGAGGATATCCAAACCCTAATGAAGGAGATGATGGCTAGAGATAGGTGCTTTGGAACCTTTTGCCTAGGGGAAGATTTGAGATTATAAGATGTACAATTTATAGATTTTTATGATATATCGATTTAATACATAACCCATAGTGGCCTATCATAGATTTATTTGGATGATACATACATATGTATATATATATATATATATATATATATATATATGATTTTGTCATGATTTATCATGTATCATGTGTTGATTTATAGATTTTAATATGTTTATTTTAGAGTTACATGTTGCATGACGATTATGGATGTTATTATGATGTCTTGTGATGGTTTTAAAATTAGGATAGAATATGGATGTGATGTGATGTGTGTGTGTGTGTGTGTGTGTGTGTGTGTGTGTGTGTGTGTGTGCGTGCACTACACGCACGCGTGTGTGCGTGTGTGTGTGTGTGTGCGTGTGTGTGTGTGGTGGAAATGGATAGATAGTTGTTAAACATGATTATGACATAGATGATGGATGCAAATGATGTGATGGGTTTAGAAATATGTTAGATATAGATGATATGGCATACACATTTGTGATATACAAATATGGTAGATGTTATTTAGAAAATGATAATGGATTTAGAAATATATATATATATATATATATATATATATATATATATATATATATATATATATAGGCATAGATGAGATGGTTAGACTAGGGAGAGTATGATATGGGTTCATATGGGTTTAGAAACGAATGAATGAAAGGAGGAATTTAGATGCGAGAGAAAGGATTTGAATTGATAAAAGGTGACCAAAGAGATGAATGACACTCCATCGTAGCAAGAAGCACATGGAGAATTGATGCTTCAATAGGATTAAGGGTAAACAAGAAGAGAAGCCAATCAAGGCATTAGAATTGCAACCAATAATAGGTGTTAACACATAACCATCGGTAGTTAGTTATCCCAAGGGTCATGAGGGAAAATATGGAAGATGAAATTATGGACCTAATTTTGACATGAAAAATGGGTTTAGATGTAACTCGTACATGGGAAAATAGGTTCTCCTTAGGTGGTTGTCCCTAAGTCTATGCCCCAACTCTGAGAAATATGGTGTAAATTGATCAATGTGGGAATTTTTCCATGGATGAGAAAGTTGATCGATGTGGGAAGATTTATTAAGATGCTTTCTTTTGAAATTTATGTTTTTGATTTTGAGTAGATAGAAGGTTGATCAATGCGGAAAGCCTTTGATTCCATGATATGAGATGGTATCCATCCTTCGAAGGAGTGGTCTACATTTTGATTTTTGATTTTTGACTTTGGATTTTTAGGTGGAAGGATAAAATATGCATGATAGTTGTCCTTTGAGGGATCAGTCTATTCTTTTTGATATTTTTATTTATGAATATTTTTCCTTTGAGGGAACAGTCTATTTTATTTTTGAGTATGATAGATTTTAAGATGAGCATCTAGAAACTATGATTTTTATGGAGGAGCTAGGGATAGCTAGGTACACCACTTAGAAGGGATTGAGAATGTACAAGTGACACCTGTGGACCCTTAGCATTATTCTAATAGGTAAATAAGAAGGAATTGGATGCAATGAACATGGGGTTCCCACCTAGAAGGAGGAACTTGTCCTTAAGGAATATGCTATAAGAAGAGATGTGGTACCCATATTCAAGGTCATAGATAGGAAAGTGTTGGTAGAACACATAATTCTAAATCATTATGATGAAATATGGAAGAGGCTAAATGCTGGATGTATGAATACTAAGATGAATAAGTTCAAGTTGTTAGGTATGTTAACAATAGAAAGGTTATAAGTGCAATGCGTTAAGAGGTTCCGTTTCGTTTACCATCGAGAGAGGCCAAATGGTAGGCTCTCTAGACCAATACTTATGTGTGATAATATAAGGTCCAATCGACGGTTGGGAGAAAACATTCCACGTCAACTCCTTTCTAGAGTAGTGACATTATGATTTTCTTTAAGGACAAGGTCACCGATATCAAATTCACGTTCCTTGTGTAGACACAAAATCATGCACTTTGAGTCATTATTTAGTCCCAGTCTCATACTACTATTTATATGGTTCTTAAGTGAAAAGAGTAATAATTAACCCATGTATTTGGCCATTTTGCATTGTTTTATGTCATCATTTTATATCTTACACCCGTACTTTCCCAATATGTATTTTCATATTGTGTTTTCCTATTTTTGATGGGGCACCTTGGTCCCCTTTGGGTGCCCTGATCCTCTTTATACTTTCCTCTCACTTTTTGGGCACTTTCTAGCTATTTGAGCTTCTTATATTTTTGGTGGTCAGCCTTTTCGAGGTTAATTATGAAATTAAAGCAAGAGAACCATATAAATATAAAGTTATGTGACCATAATGAGGGACCAAACACTAAGCACTTACTATCACCACCTAAGGTTGCATCCATCAAAGGCATCTAAAGTTATATTTACATCCATCTAGCTCCATCACAAGGCACACAAGGATGGTTCATCTACATCACACTTCATAGGAGGGGAGTCTATTGTTTCCATGCACACATTTACTACATTCTACATCTAGTTATTAGCTCGCTACTTCACAAAGTCGACTAACACAAGAGAACCTAGGGAAAATTCCACACACAATAAGAACTACATTGGCTCTAAGATGTAGTGAAACAATGAGTGATAAGTCCATCCATTTGGCAAGCGAGGACACCCAAACCCTTCATATGCATATTTCTTTTTTAGGGTTTTGATATTTTGTCTGGGTTTTACAGGTGATTCTTCATTGCAGGTTTATGGTGACATCTAGAAAGTGTAGAAACATTCACGCAACAGAAGTGAACACAAGAAAACATCCAACGAAACTCCAAAGGAGGTTTCTTAGTGATTTCACGTAGACTAGGGATCCCTCGGAAGCATGTACGCACCCAAATTTGCATGTGCTACATTGTCGAAAAATGGTTCAAAGTCCCCAATGATGATTCATGTATTTTCCAAAGGTGTTCGAGCTCCTTAACCTCTTTACAACTTATATTTGTAGCCTAGTTTACCTTACTTATCCATCACATGCTTTTCCTTATATTTTTGCCATGTTTTCCTTAGTTTTGGGCCTCTGACATTACAAAAATCGCCACCCTACCTAGGCGGCGGTTATGCAACCGCCACCCTACCTAAGTGGTGGTTGCGTAACCACCACCCTAGTTGGGTGGTGGTTGTGTAACTTGATTGTCGCGCAGGTGTGGCAATTTCATGAAAATTGTCTAGAACTCTTCATGTGTGAATTAGATGCATGTTACTTCACTCCAGTTCACTTTTAGCGCATGTTTGTGAATTAATTTAGCTAATTTTGGGCTTAACTGATTCATATCAATCTCCTCTTCCACTTTTGATTGTTGTTTGAGTTTTTAACTCCCCCTTCATGTTGTGATATGGCACTCCATTACTGCCAAATGGTTGGACCATTTCCCAGTTTGTGATATATAAAACCATCACTTCTTCTGAAGAAAATGGCCGAGATAATTTTGTCGTGTATTTCTATGTTATGCTGCTACAATCCTGCTAGAGATTACACAATCAAGATCTGTTCACTTGCATTGTTCTTCCTCTGCTTGCATTGCCACCAAATTTCCCAGTAAGCCATTACTTTCTCTAGCACCTTCTTCTAGCTTCCTCTACATTCCTAGTTCCTGGACTCATGTGGACACCGAAGGTCAAAAATATATTGAGGGGACATAAAAGCACACCACAACTAGATTGCCACAACACTGTAATTACTAGGTTGGGGTTGTAATTGGGTTTCATCATTTCTTTAATTCTTTGTTTGTGAAATCTATATGCACATTATTTACTATAGTAGAAAAGGAATTTCCATTTTCATTGTTGCAATCATTGAATAGCTATAGTAGATCATTTCCTTCAACAAAACTTTCTTAGGATGGATAACTTATTTTTCCCATATCTCAGATTTGCAAAGAGGTGATTCTGGAAGAAATATTCTATGTTAATTTAGAAATCAACCAAAACATTATTTCATTTAGAAGATCCTCCATAAAATCCTTCTTTACTTTTGTTGGGGAAGTTGCAGGGGAAGAAAAGCTTTTGAGAAGCTTTGATATCTTCCTCGTGCCTACGAGGCAAAGTAGAGGTTTTTGGTTCACATCCATAGTTTAGAGAAACTTTAATTGTTTAGAATAGATTAGATTTATTTTGCACAGATAAACAACTACATCCGATTGTTTATTTGTTTTAGGATTGATTAATTAAATTAGAGGTAATTTTTTCATTTCTTCCGCATATGTAATGTTATTCCAAAAATACAAAAATATTTCTTTTATTAGATTAATTGTTTTGCTTTGCTTTATTTATTTTATATTGGAAAATACAAAAATATAGTGTAGCTTTTATTTTATTAGATTAGATTAGTATTTTCTTTGATTGGATTAAAACACTTCAAATGCACACATGACCATTTCTGGACCATGACCAGAGAGAGAGTTCTGATTGTGATCCAATGGTCCCCTAACTGAACGAGACCGAAGACGAATTAGAATTAAACATTGGATTATGTTCATTACTTTTTAGAACATCCCCACCTTTGCCAGATATTGTTAGACAGTTGAACGTTTTGAACAAAGACACTTATAGAGCCTTAACATTCTGGACTAAACTAGCTAACCGCCCATAGAGATAGTGGAACCATGCCTCTCTCTCATTTATTCCATGACCTTGTCTAGAAATCATTACTAGAAACTCATTAGTTTTCCATGAATCCCATATCCAGGTAGAAAGTATTTCCACGGAGTTCAATATCGATTAGAGTCTTTGTGTGGCTATTATTTCTGACCCATCCATTAGACCCATTTAGGTTAAGAGGGCCTTCCTTTCCCTTGATGAGAAAATCCTAATATTACGCATTGAGGATATTATTTTACCTCAATAGCTTGATTTTCCCATTCTCACACATTTTTGTTCACATATCACATTTCTCTACCAGTAGCCATCCACACATTCCACATCGGTCGTCCGACATGACCTTGGGAGGTCAATTGCGATGAAGGTCACACATCAATTTTCATTCGTACAAATTGGTGAACCCAACGTGAAGAGCTAGTATCTTTTTGTTCCATTTCTTTCATCCATCTTATCCCTCTCCCATTATTCTATGGGTATTGATATACCCCCAAATATGTCAGGACAAGATGGATACGGCCCACCCATTTTGGGCCTTGAGGCATATTACCACCAAATGGATAGGAAACGTCACCCTCACTATCTAGGTGGGAAGACAACTAATCAACTAATATCAATTCACCTCAAAATCCTCCTCCTCAAGGGACCAACAATGGATCCTCGTCTAGGATTGAGGAGATTGATAAATTTACACATACACGAAAACTTGAGCTCTCAAATTATAACAATATGACATTCACCTTTGAGAGCTAGGCTCATCTTCTCGGTTTTGTTTAGAAAAAAATTAGTATGCGGTATGATTCATTCCCATTACTAGATGAGGAGTACCTAACATGTTATGCTCGAAGCAAGAAACAATTCAAAAATATGGACCAATCTCTGGATAGGATGTAAGGATATGTTGATTTATTACTTCAAAATAACATCTCTACCCCTCCCATAACATAAAACGTTCCTAATGAGGGGTGGCCAAACAACAAACAATTCATAGCAAGATATCACACTCCTTTACAACCTAACAAGGTTCAACAACGTGTGCTAAAATAGAACACCATACCATCATCAAGTGAGGTCATCTCAACATTGGTGGATAGGGTTAGAGAATTGGAACTTGCCTAGGATACTCATGCCTCATCTTCTATTGGGAAAGGAAAGTGAAAAGTAACTTTTTCCTAGATAAAGATCTAGCTCGATTAACTACATATAAAATTAATTCGACCAAAAACTGCTAAATCTTGACCAATTTCAATTTTTGGAAGTTTGATATGTTTTTCAATAGATAATCCATTAAAATTAACAAGAAAAATCAATTATAGCCATAGATAATTAATATTTATATAATAATCTATAAATCTAAGATGAATTCCTAGATCCATGGGTGAAAACATAACTACAAAAACAAAGAAAAATACGCGGAAGGAAAACAATACTCGTGAAGCAAAGAAAATTCTGCATTAAGAAGAAAGACAATCCATGGAACAAAGGAAATATAGGAAAAGACATGGAATAAATCAAAGACAAAAAGACAGTGTCAATAACTCATTGGAAATTGCTTCAAAAGTCTGACATTGTGAAATAAGACACGTGGAAACTTTTTACTAGATCACATTTCGCAAAACAAGCCACTGTAAAATATAAATATACGTGGCTTGTTGTTATTTGATCGCATTTCACAATGCGGGATAATTGACAAAAGAACATACGTGGAGTCATCTAAATGGCTCAATTTTCACAAACTAACAAGGTACTTACATATACAAAAGAAACATGGACAAATTCTATTAAATCACATTCCGATAAACTCCTAAGGGAATGACACCACAAAATCGGTGGTTTAATATAATTGGTTAAAGAACATCACAATCGACAAAGTTTGACATCACGAAAAGAGATAAGACTTGGTGAGATATCATTGGTTCGGGTCTCACATTTGGTAGAGGCGAGCTAATTAAGTCCAAAATCCACAAAGAACATGGAGGGCTATGATTGGTTCACCCTTCACAACACTTAGAAAAGGCTGAAAAAATCCTAACATTGCGAAGTTAAATGTCGATATCTTATTGGTTAAACCATCACAATAGTTAGTAAGGTGATAAGGCAATAACATGTGGTATACTCGATTGGATAACATTTTGCAAAAAAAAGAGAATCTAGCAAACTTCGACACAACGAGGGACACATGGAGATTTTTAATTGGCTCAATGTTCGCAATTATATATTGCATTGTGTCGAGTGGATTTAAAATATAGAATTACCCATTTTTAAGGGAACTTTCAAGTCCAAAATTACAAACAAGAAATACAACTGTAACTAGACAAAAACCTAGCAACACGACTTGAAAAATACAAAATACAGATATTTAGCCCAGAATACCATTAAATTTACAAGATTGTTCTTTAATTATGATAAAATACATCCATACAAGCTTATTTATATTAAATCATACAAAATCTTTGAAAATAATAGACGTAGATATCCAAAAGAACGTATTTTATGAACTCTATTATGCAAATTCACTTTTTCTGCCAAACAATTGTGTATTTCAATAGTATACATAACAAAATAAACATAATACATTCATTTTTCTCATTTATTTGAATAATCAAAAGAATAAAATTCATTCCATAAAGTTTTCCAATAGAATTTACATAGTTGTAGAGATTTATACAATTTAACAGAAAGAATACTTATCTGTATCAACGGATATGAAATCCCAATGTTGAGAGAAGACAAGGATCATGAATTCTAATTCAAAATTCCAACACACAAAGAGAGAAAATATTTCAAGAATTATTTATACTAAATTCTAACGCATCCACAGGATTACAAACACCAGAATATGGTCACTTATGAGAGGAAGAATATAATACACGATTGTATATTCACATTGCCCTAGTCGGGATCTATCCAATGTTTTACTCTACTTCTGGTTAGGACACCACTAGTGCCCCTCTCTCTTTCCCACCGCCTACTTGTAACTTGGTCAACCTTGGAATTACTTCCATAGACTAAAATCAAAAAGTCCTTAAGACTCTTTTCACAATTGTTCTCTTTCTCAAATTCACAAGCCCAATTCCTTGTCTCTCGTTCAATTTCTCATTTCCATTCTCTTTTGTCTTTTTGTTTTCCATATTTACATCTCTTTTATAATACTTCATAGGTGGTTACAAACCAACACAATGGTTCTCACACCTTTTTATAAATCAAATTAAGCATATTTAATCAAATGCTCGGGATATTCATCCCTTTAGTTAGCCAATAGATTTATTACAATGTCTTTATAAATAATCTTATCTTAAACTTGTATTAACAAGCCTAAAACCAAACTTGTCTCCTGTAAAAATATGACAATTCTTCATTACTTATAATGATTCGGGGTTTTAGTCACATAACATTTCTCCCCCCCTTTGAATCAGCTATTGTCCTCAATAGTGTCAAATCTACTCGAAAAATCACCGAACAAAACAAAAGTGATTGCTCAAACGGATAAGGATATTTCTCTTTAAGATAATCTTATTTTTCCCAAGTAGCACTATCCACATCACAAGAAGACCATTTTACTTTTATTTCTTTAATTTCTCTGTTTCTAAGTTTCCTAGTTCTAGTTTCCAAAATCATTTCTAGTTCAATTTGAAACTCACAAGTAGGTTCTATAGTTATGTTCTTCCAATCCACAACATGTTTATTATCAAAAACATATCTTTTCAACAAACTCACATGAAAAACATTATGAATTCTAGATAACTCAGGAGGTAAAGCAAGTCTGTAAGCAAGATTTCCTATTCTTTCAATAATTTCAAAAGGTCCACAATAGCAAGGAGCTAACTTAGCATATTTTCCTAACTTCAAAGAACTCCTTTTTGGTTTAACTTTCAAAAACACTTTATCACCTACAAAAAATTCTCTAACAGACCTTTTAGAATCAACAAACTGTTTATGTCTATCCTGAGCAACTTTCATATTTTGTTTTTCCCTAGTTATGATTTCTTCCATTTCTTTTACATTGTCATTACCATACCAGGATCTATGCTCGAGATTAGACCAGGAAATATGGATAGCACAGTTTCTACCATAAAAAAACTCAAAAGGAGTCAACTTAGTAGAAGTATGATAACCTTGATTGTAAGCAAACTCAATCAAATGTAAATATTTCTCCCATTTTATGGGTTTATCCCCAGTATACATCCTAAGCATGTCCTCTAAAATTCTATTAATCCTTTCTATTTGGCCATCGACTCGGGATGATATGCAGTGCTAAATTTTAAACTAGTACCCAATTCATCAAACAAAGATCTCCAAAAGAATAAGTAAATCTAGGATCTCTATCAGTTACAATATTTTTAGGAATTCCATGCAAACGAAATATCTCTTTGGAAAATAAATGAGCTACATCAGAAGCAGATGACTTAATTTTAGTAGGAATAAAATGATCCATCTTAGTTAACCTATCAACAATAACAAGAATAGAATCATGTCCATTTCTAGTCTTAGGAAAACCAGTAATAAAATCCATACTAACAGATTCCCATTTCTAGTCAGGTACAGGTAAAGGTTGTAACAAACCAGGTTTACTACATTGCTTAGTTTTTACTTTTGACAAGTCATACATTTATGCACATATTCACGAATGTCCTTTTAATCTTTAGCCAAAAATAAATTTTCTTAACAAGATGAGTAAGTTTTATGAAACCTAGGATGACCAGCTATAGGTATGTCATGAGAATCTTTCAAAATTTGTTGTTTTAGATCAACAAGATTAGGGATACACATTCTATTTTTATAATACAATAATCCAAAATTATCAAGAAAATAATGAGAGATTATGTCCTGCAAATGCACATTTTGAGTTCCATTTTCAAACCAACATATATATCACAAAAATATTTATCAGTAGGTAAAGATTCTTTTATAACTTCCTCAAAATGACTTCTTTTTATAGACACAACATTACAATAAATTATTTTTCTACTTAAAGCATCAACCACAACATTTTATTTACCAAGAACATACTGAATATCAAAATCATATTGACTTAACAGTTCAACCCATCTTCTTTGCCTCATATTTAACAAAGGTTGTGTGAAGATGTACTGTAAACCTCTATGATCAATTTTCAAGACAAATTTATTTCCTAATAGATAGTGTCTCCAAATATTTAAAGCATGAACAATTCCAAGCAACTCTAAATCATGAGTAGGATAGTTTTTCTCAGTAGGTAGTAATTTCCTAGAACCAAAATAAACAACTCTATTTTCTTGCATTAACACACAACCAATTCTAGAATTATAGGCATCAGTAACAACAATAAATGTTTTACGAAATCATGAGTGTATAGTACATGTACATTAATTAAAAATTATTTTAATTTATTAAAAGAAACATCACACTCTTCAGTCCAACATTAGTTTCTATCCTTTTTAGTTAAATCGGTAAGAGGAGAAGCAATTCTTGAATATTTTTAAATAAATCTATGATAAAAACCAGATAATCCAAGAAAAATTTAAACTTCATGGGAATATTTAGGTATAGGCCATTCTTCTACAACTTTTACTTTTGATGGATCAGGGGCAATCCCTTTATCGAAATAATATGACCTAAATAAGAAACTTCATTTTTAAAGAATTCACATTTACTCAGTTTCCCAAAAAGTTGATGCTTCCTTAAAGTTTCTAACACCATTCTAACATGATTTTTATGTTCCTCTTCAATTTTAGAATAAATCAGAATGTCATCAAGAAAAATAATCACAAACACATCCAGAAAAGGACGGAAAACATCATGCATCAAAGTCATAAAAGTGGCTGGAGCGTTAGTCAAACCAAAAGGCATCACAACAAACTCATAATGGCCATATCTAGTATGAAAAGCAATTTTAGGAATATTAGATTCTTTAACTCTAATTTGATGATAGCCAGAACGTAGATCAATTTTAGAAAAATATTTAGCACCATTTAACTGATCTAACAAATCATCAATCCTAGGCAAAGGATACTTGTTTTTAATAGTTACTTTATTTAACTGCCTATAGTCTATGCATAATCTCATGGTTCCATCTTTATTTTTCACAAACAAAATAGGAGCACCCCATGGAGAAACACTAGGTCTGATTTTTCCTAATTTAATCAATTCAACTAATTGAATTTTTAATTCAACCAACTCAGGTATGGATTGCCTATATGGTACTCTAGAAATAGGTTCACTACCAGGAATAATGTCAATAACATGCTCAACAGATCTTCTAGGAGGCAAATCTTCAACACCAAAAGGAAAAACATCCATAAATTCTTTAACTAAGGGATGAACATCAACATCTATTTCTACTTTTCCATTATTTTTAGTCACAACAACACAAAATATTTTACATTTTTCCTTAATACATCTTCTAACTTGAATAGAAGAAATAGTTTTCAAAGTAAGAGGTCTTTTCATTCCCTATAGAACATGAGTATTTTTATAAAAGTCTTGAATACAAACTTGTTTGTTTTCACAACTAATAAGAGCATGATTTATTTCTAACCAAGTCATTCCTAGAATAACATCATATTGACCCAAATTCAACACATGAAAAGACTCCATAGAAGTAAAACCATCAATCTGAAATTCTAAGTCTTCCACTAAAGCTCCAATTTTCCTGACTATTATTACATCTATCATCTCTACCGAAACGGCTTTATGTTTCCATGTCCATAGCAGCAAAAAAAAATCATGTTTTTTTCTTTTCTCTCTCTCGTCTTCTTTTCCCTTATTTTTGTCCCACTTTTTCATTTTATGAGGACAAACTCTGCAAGATGATTGCCACCACAATTTCACTTAATATCTTCAGGTTTGAGTTTTTCATAATCCTTCCTTCCTTTTTGATTTTTAAATTGATATTTTTACACCAACATTTTCTGTGAAGGGTCTCTTTCTATTCTTAAACTGAAAACTAGTATTTTTATTTTTGAACTCATCCCATTTTTTATTAATCACAGTTTTAGATTTCTCAAATTATTCCACTAATTGTGGTTTACTACACCAAACATTTTATTTATACTCTTACCTCAAACCATTTATAAATCTAACCACTCTATCAGAACCAATGTAATAAAAGGTACAAATATATTTAATTTTTCAAATGTTTGCTTATATTCATTCACACTTTTCAAGCATTGTTTTAAATCAAAGAACTCATTTTGTCGTTGCTGCAAGAAATGATCAAAGAGATACTTATTTTTAAAAAAGCTTCTAAATTTACTCCATTTAACCTTGTGAGGTTTAAGATTTTCAATTTTTAATGTGTCTTCCCACCAATTTAAAGCAACATCTTTTAATTGAAAAGAAACAATTTGAGTTCTTCCTAGCTTACTAGTCCCTTGTAATTCAAAATACCTTTCCAAATTTGTTAACCAAGTTTCAGCTTGTTCACCTGACCCTACTTCTCCAACATATTCAAGAAATTTAATTTTCCTAGAAAAGTTTTCAATTTCTTTAGATTTCTTATTTGAATTTGTTTGTTCATCACTAGAAGAATCAGAAGAACTAGAAGAATCAGAGGATTCATTTGCCTTATTAGAAACAAAATCATCATCAGAAGCAAAGTGTTTTCTCTTCCTTATTTTATTTCTTGGCTTAGAGCATTTCTTTTCTAATTTAGTACTCTTATATGATTTATTAGTCTTATTAGCTTTATCAATCATTGCTTCTACAAATTGGATTTTCAAAGATTCTAATTGCTCAAATAGATAAGTTACTTCCCTTCCCAATATGGTTTTGATGCTCCAATTCATTGTAATCCATGCCATTTCTGTGAGTCCATTCCATTCAAATCTGATTTGTCTGCCATTCTCTCTCTCTCTCTGTGTGTGTGTGTGTGTGTGTGTGTGTGTGTGTGTGTGTGTGTGTGTGTGTGTGTGTGTAACAATTTTTACTTTGTGTGAGAAAATCACCATAATCTTTGTTTGAGAATTTTTGCACATTATCATCTCAATTCAATAACAAAACATCTCTAAATGAGGATAATTAGCTCTGATACCAAATGAAACATAAATTTTTCCCAGATAAAGATCCAACTCTTATTAACTACATTCAAACTTAACTCGACCAAAAACTGCTAAATCTTGACCAATTTCAAATTTGTGGAAGTATGATACATTCTTAAATAAATAATCCATTAAAATTAACAAATAAAATTAATTATAGCCATAAATAATTAATATTTATATAATAATCTATAAATATAAGATGAATTCCCGCATCCATGCAAAAAACATAACTACAAAAACAAATAAAACTACATGGAAGGAAAACAATACCCATGCTTAAACAAAGAAAATTATGCATTAAGAAGAAAAACAATCCACGGAAATAAGGAAATATGGGAAAATCCATGGAATAAATAAAATACTAAAGACAAGTGTCAATAACTCATTGAAATCGCTTCAAAAGTCTCGACACACTTAAAATAAGACACATGGAAAATTTTTACTAGACCACATTTCATAAAACAAACCACTGCGAAACCTAAATATACGTGGCTTTTGTTATTCGATGGAATTTCACAATGCGGATAACCGACAAAATAACATACGTGGAGTCATCTAAATGGATCACTTTTCACAAACTGATAAGGTACTTACATATGCGAAAGAAACATGGAAAAATTCTATTGGATCACATTCCGAAAAACTTGACAAAGGGACTGACACCACGAAATCGGTGGCTTAATATAATTGGTTAACAACATCACAACTGAAAAATTTTGACATCGCGAAAAGAGATAAGACTTGGCGATATATCATTGATCCGGGTTTCACATTTGGTAGAGGAGGGCTAATTAAGTCCAAATCTGCAAGAATGTAGATGGCTTTGATTGGTTCACCCTTCGCAACACTTAGAAAAGGGTGAAAAAATCTTGACATTACAAGTTAAATTTCAATATATTATTGGTTAAACCATAGCAATAGTCAATAATTATGACAAGGCAATAACATGTGGTCTACTCAATTGGCTAACGTTTCACAAAACACAAAATAATCTAGCAAACTCCGACACAACGAGGACACATGGAGCTTTTAATTGGCTCAATGTTCACAATTACATATTGCATTTTTTTGGGTGGATTTAAAATATAGAATTACCCATCTTAAAGGGAGATTTCGGTCTAAAATTACAAACAAGAAAGACAACTTTGTAAAGATAGAAATCCTAAAACACGACTTGAAAAAACCACAAAATATAGATATTTATCCTAGAATACCATTAAATTTACAAGATTGTTATTTAATTATGATAAAATACATCAATACAAGCTTATTCTATATTAAATCATACAAAATATTTGAAAATAACAAACATACATATCCAATATTACGTATTTTATTAACTTAATTATGTAAATTCACTATTTTCTACCAAACAATTGTGTATTTTAATAATATATAAAAATTAACAAAATACATTCATTTTTCTCATTTATTTGAATAATCAAAAGAATAAACTTCGTTCCATAAATTTTTCCAATATAATTTACATAGTTGCAAATATTTATACAGTTTAACATAAAGAATACTTATATGTATCAACAAATATGAAATCCCAATGTCAAGAGAAGACAATGATCAAGATTTCTAATTCAAAATTCCAACACACACACAGAGAACACTAATTCAAGAATTATTTATACTAAATTCCAATGCATCCATAGGATTACAAACACCAGACTATGGCTACTTATGAGAGGAAAAATACTATACATTGAGTGTATATTCACATTTCCCTGGCTAGGAACCATCTGGGTTGTACTGCACTCTAGATTAAGATACCACTAGTGCCCCTCTCTCTTGCCCACTACCTTCCTGTAACCTAGTCAGCCTTGGAATTACTTCCACAGACTAAAATCACAAATTCCTTAAGACTCTCTTCACAATTGTTCTCTTTCTCAAATTCACAAGCCCAATTCCTTGTCTCTCGTTCAATTGCTCATTTCCATTCTCTTATGTTTTTTTTTTTTTCCATATTTACATCTCTTTTATAATATATCACAAGTGGTTACAAACCAACACAATGGTTCTCACACCTTTTCATAAGTCAAATTAAGCATCTTTAATCAAATGCTCGGGATATTCATCCCTTTAGTTAGCCAATAGCTTTATTACAATGTCTTTATAAAGAATCTTATCTTAAACTTGTATTAACAAGCCTCAAACCAAACTTGTCTTTAGAAATATGACAATTCTTCATTACTTATAATGATTTGGGGTTTTAGTCACATAATAGAAATATTCTCCATCATCCACATAAATTTGGCCAAGCACCTAATGTGCCAAACCATCCTTCGGTTTACACGAGCGTTCCTAGCCTCGGAAATCTCCTCACTAGATTGGGTACCTTGGTATGCCCCCTCACACCTCATACGGATACCCTAAATAGGAACCAATTGGAAGTGCATTATCAAATTCCATCCCAACTAGTAATGCAATGTTCCTGGTTTTGTGCATCCAACCCCGTACTGAATAATGTTCCCCCGTATCTGCACATGTATTCCAAATCACCGCAGGGGGACATGTTCTATTTTCCTTACTCATATGCTCGACCAAATGGGATGCCTTATGTCTCTATAAAATTTATGTTGCACCATATCAGTGCCCCTTACTTACTCCACCTCTCCATTAGGTATTATCCATAGTAGAGTCATATCCTTGTGGAATGTATGCTAAATATCTTAAGGAGCCCTTCAACTTTACCATATGAAATGTAATGATTCTGGGACCTCTCCCTGACTTGATGAAGTTTAAAGGGGAGGGAGATCCAAATTCTCATATCAAAGCATATGCAACTGTCATTCAAGAGCTTCTTACATGGAATACAGTTGTAGCAAAATCTTCCTAAGACTCGAAAGGAATCACTCTCGATTGGTATCATAGGATACCTAAAGCCTCAATACATTCTTTTAAACAACTCATGTTTTAATTCATCAAATATTTTGACATGAACAAGTTGCTAAGAATGGGAATCGGGAATTCTCAGTATATAAATCAAGAGCATAACGAATTTGCTTCCCATTTCATTTAGAGATGGTGACATATCCTCTACTATTTGGCGAGTTATCCCAATATGGATCGGATAGAGAGCTTTGTGATCTATTCCTTCACTCTCTTAACCAACAAATGAAGTAATAATTCCATAAGTTCCCCCTAAGGAGCTACGGGGAAGTACTCGAGGTGCTCTTCGTATTGATCAAGAAATAATAGATAGCGGTAGAAAGACCTACGGTTGAACGGAGACTCAAGTTATTCCCTTGTAAAATAATTAAAACTACCCAAAAAATGTAACAAAATCAAGGACCTAAGGTCCTCAACAAGAACCGTGGTGTTATAACCGATGATGTTACTGACCAAGCAAAGAAACCAAATGTTGTTAACACCTCAAGCATAAAAAATGTCAATAACAAAATGAATGGTAATAATCAAAGGAATAACAACTTCGCTCCTATGAGAAATGTGATGGAAAAAAGTTCAAACTCAAGGCCCTAACCAAGATTACAAACAGTACCAAAACCAATATCAAAATCAAGGTCAACAACCTCCAAACATTAATTATAATAACCAACAATTTAATAACAATCAAAACTTTGGACTGCAATGAACACAAATCAAATACCTTGGGATTATGATCCTGACCTATATTGTGGCTTCCATAGGGTCTAAGGGCATGATGCTAGAACATGCTCAACTGTAATAAATTCATTCAGTGTCTACCAGAGGACCAAAGATAGCTTTTGTTGAGATGTTTTGGAGAATCCTACAAAGGCCAACTTAGAATACTAGCATGGAGCCTATATCCCCTCAAAACAAACCACTTAGGATATTTAATGATCCCCTTCCAATGCATCATAACAACTATAATTTTGACCCCAATGATATAAACAAGGGTAGCCAATGGGAAACAAGGACCGCAAAGCTTCCACTTCTTCAAACCCACTTTGGTAGTACCTCTATGGATGCTCAACAACAAACTAAGAATCATGGGTCTAGTTGAATTAGAAACTAAACTTGAAATTAATGTAACCATAAGAACCCGTGATTACTCGATGTAGCCTATTCCCATATACCCATCTAACTCAGATGACACTCCTATAATTTCGAGGCCGATAGGGGCATATGATTTTATTACGGACTTAACCAAGACCTTTTCTCACATATCCTTCTTGGACTTGTTGAAGAACTCCCCTGCTCATCGATTCACTTTGTTAGAAGCATTTGGTCTTGGTCATTTGATTAATGTTACCCCTCCACCAGAGGCACAAGTCAACCACATAGACTTTGACGTCTATCCTCCTGGGTAGCCTGAAAGAGATGTTGAATTCATTTCCAACACCAAGAAGATTCCCATCAATGCTAAGTTGACACGTGGAGGTGACCCAAAATTATATTTACAGGTCCTGGATCTATAATAATTTTTTAAGCATGTAATTATTAAAGATGGTGCAACTATGAATATTTCCCCCTTCTCATTCCTCCAAAATTTAGGCTACAGGGAAACCAATTATTCCTCAACTATAAATACGCTAAGAGGCTATGACAGTCTTAAAGCAATGTCCATAGAACCATAGTACTTCTGGTTACTCTTGGGCCCAAGACGGTTCTAACCAAGTTTTATATTATAGATAGGGAAACCAACTATAACATGATTCTTGGCCGACCTTGGATCCATCGGATGAAGGAAATACCTTCCACACTATTCTAGGAAGTCATATTCTTGCATCTTGGGAAAGTCTTTGTCACTCAGGGTGACCCAAAACCTTTTGATATTCACCTAGCCAACTTAAAGAAGAAACTCGGGTACATACCGAGTTTGAGCTCTACGTGAATCAACTAAACAAAACTAAAGATGCAATGACAAAGTGTCAAAATTGATTCCCACAACGTAATTATAAACTACTTTTGGTTTAATTAAGGGGATTCTTGCAGCTAAAGATGAAACTAATGTTGTTGAGATAGTGTCAACCGAAACCATGGCCAAGATTGTCGAGTTATTGGAAAATGATTTACCTATTCTCCTTCCTCTTGACTCCTTGGCATAATACATGCTTTAGGACTCGAATCTCTCCTAACAAAGGTGATATTTACATGGTCGAGGTCTCAGAAGTGGAGGAAGAAGAAACTAAAAATGATCAAATGTCAATCTTCCCTAGAATCTGTCACACTCAACTATGGTGGAGCAAAGTGTCATTTTTAGTGTTGGAGCAGGCATGATCCTCACTTCCCCGCATGGGAAGGTTATGCTTTTTGCCTTTAATCTCAATTTTAAATGTACTAATAATAGTTCCAAATACAAGGATCTTATTTTTGGTGTCATTGTAGCCAAGAGGATGGATGCTTGCAATATTAGAGTTTTGGGTGATTCCCAACTAGTCGCCAACCAAGTTTCAGAAGTTTACGAGACTAGAGCGGAACACCTGCAACTCTATAAGAGTGTTTTTCTTAACTTGAGAAAGGGTTTTAATTTCATACCCATTGAAGTTATCCCACACGAACAAATTTTTTAGCTAATTCCATGGATACTTTTGCTTCTCGCTTTTGTCTAAGCTGAGATTTCAAAGATACCAATTTCACTATTTTTAATTCGAACCGAGTCCCTAATTTGAAAAACACCTACCAATCTAATCCTAACATATGTTGAAACTGAAAATGAGCTTGCCACTTTAGATTATGTAGAGAATGATGAGGCTATACTAAGTTACCTCAATGCATACACTGACCTTCATCCCGCACATCATAAGAGGGGTTTTTCTCTCATACCTCACTCTTCCTCATATTTTTGAGATTGCATGATGGATCCTTCCTCATCGGAAGGCCTTGAGATCTATGAAGTAGAGGAGGAAGGAGAACTAGAACTACCTCCAGCCCCACCCGAGTTTGAAGAAGGCAATGCCTCTTTATTCAAGGAACCATCGATATAAATATCGGGACGGAGGAAGACCCTAAGATATTGAAACTTGGTTCTTCATTAACTCTAGAAGAAGTGGAAATTCACACAAAGGTTCTCAAGGAATATTCCAAATCCTTCGAATTTAGCTACAAAGAGATGATAATAATTTCTCCCCATGTCATAGTCCACAATCTCATAACCAAACTTGACGCCAAGCCCATCAAGCAGAAGTCAAGACCTATGAATCCAAAAGTGTATTTAATGGTCAAGGAAGAGATTATGAAACTCTTATAGGTATAATTCATCGAACATGTAGATTACTCAATGTGGGTATCAAACATAGTCTCCGTTCTCATGAAGAATCGAAAAATTTGGATATGCATTGATTTTCGGGACATAAACAAAGTGTGTCCCAAAGATGATTTCCCCTTACATTCCATCCTGTCATCATGGACGAAACAATTGGATATGATTTTTGTCACTCATGGATGGTTTCTGGGTTACAATCAAATTAGGATCTCGAGAGGAGGATCACAAAAATCCACTTTCAATAATCCCTGGGTATCTATTGCTATGCATTCATGATGTTCGTTCTTAAGAACACTGGTGCAACCTACCAACGGAAATGACCTATATATTCCATGATCTTATTCATAAGATTGTGGAATCATATGTTGACGATATTCTGGCTAAGGCCAAGAAGTGACATGAATACCCCGAGGTGCTTTGTATTATCCTCTCTCACCTCATCGAATACGATGTTACATTGAATCCAAAAAAATGTGTATTTGGTGTGACGGGAGGGAAGTTGTTGGGTTACATCATCTCTTCATGAGGGATTGATGTGGATTCGGAAAATAAAAGCAATTCTAGAAATGACCCCACCATCAGATGAGTCAGGCATTAGGTCATTTTATGGGAAAGCTTGGTGCAATCCATAGGTTTATACTTGATTTAACATTTTCTATTCATTTGATAAATAATTTGTTAAAGAAGGATTTCTACAACATCTGGATGGATGAGTGTCATGAGGCATTTGAATCATTCAAATGATTCATTTTTTCACCTCCCATGCTCATGCATCCAAAATCGAGATTGACCCCTAATTTCATATTCTCGGGAAACAAACGTCTCGTTATCCTACATGTTAGCACAAGAAGATGGTGACAAGCACGAACGTGTAATTTTCTTCGTATGTTTATAGACTATGAGATGGGCTATATGCAAGTGGAAAAGGAATGCCTCGCTATAGTATTTGCAAAAAAATGGTTAAGGCATTACATGCTTAACCAAGAAACATGGGTTATTGTTAAAAAAAACTATCTTCGACATTCATAACATAGGGTTCTTTGTCCAAGAAAGTTGGACACTTCATAACCTTAATGGGAGAATTTGAGTTAACTTATGTTATTTAGAATTTTCAAAGGACAAATCATTGCCAATTGGTTGGCAGACAACCCGTTAGATGTCGAGAGAGAGCTAGTAGACTTGAGTTTCCTAATTAGTGTATATACTACGTAGAAATCATACCTCCCATTGTTGTGTGTCCATGGTATTCAGATATTGTAAATTTTATTATGGACCACACATACCTTAAGGGAGAAACTTCACAGTAAAGAAGATGACTACGCATTATAGCCGACAAGTACGTCATCATAGAAAATTTCTCTATCATGAGGGTTTTAAGGAATGTTTCTAAGGTGTATGGATGAGGAAGAATCTGAAAATATCCTCTATGGAGCCCATAACAGGGTCTATGGAGGTCATTTCAAAGGACATTGCAACTACTAGGAAGGTACACTAGATGGGCTATTTCTGGCCCACCCTAGAACATGATGTAGTAGAGTACATACGTAAGTGCCATAAGTGTTCGGAATTATCTCATGAGATTCATATACCTGCCTAAGCTCTACAACTTATTACAACGCCTTGGCCCTTTTCCATGTGGGGATTAGATTTGATAGGGAAATTCTCTCCCTCATCAAAAATAACCACAATTTTATAATTATGGCCACAAATTACTTCATGA
The DNA here is from genome assembly GCA_018340775.1 of Taxus wallichiana var. yunnanensis. NCBI lineage: Eukaryota > Viridiplantae > Streptophyta > Pinopsida > Cupressales > Taxaceae > Taxus > Taxus wallichiana. The sequence continues at coordinate 758,410,232 of CM031241.1, forward strand.
AGTGGGTTGAGGCCATGCCTCTCACCACCATTCAGGGTATGTAATTGCAAAGTTCATCTTGAACTAGATCATTTATAGGTACGAGGTCCCACAGGTCATTATCTCCAATAATGGAATGTCATTTAAAAATGAAGAGGTACGTGAGTTATGTGAAAATTCAATATAAATCATCACATAGCCTCTCTATACTACCCTTAGGCCAATGGAAAGGATGAGGCAACTAATAAGACGCTAAAGTCCATCCTCCTGAAAACTATTAAGGAGAATAAGCGTGATTGGAATTTAAAGCTATTTCCAGCCTTGTGGGCCTATAAAATGTTAGTAAGAATGCCGATGGGGGAAACCCCATATTCCTTAGTGTTTGGTTCAAAATAGTTTTACCACTTGAAGTTGAGATACCCAGTCTCCAAATATCATTACAAGGAATCTTAGGAGAAGAAGGATATCATGAAGCATGACTCGTTGAGTTAGAAACCCTCGATGAAGCTCGACTCAGAGCTTAGGCACACCATAGATCTTATGCTAACTGGATGTGCCGATTAAAGATATATAAGAAGGTATTCAAACGTGAAATATACATTTGAGATCTAGTATTGAAACTAGATAGATGGATAGACAAGAAAATGATAAAGGAAATTCAGGCCCAAGTGGTTGGGCCCATATCGAGTCATGGAGGACTACAAGAATGGGGCATATCGCATGTGTACATTAGAGGGTTAATAATTTGGCAAATCATCAACTCACTTCACTTGAAACGCTATTACATATAATTCATCCACATATCGACATGTATACTATTGCATCCGCACTGCATTTTCATATGCTAGTTCATTTCGTAAATTTGTAATCAAGGAGCTTAATTTTCAAGCAATTTTCAAAAACTTCTAAAAGCGTTGGTGAACATTCAATCATATTTCTTCAAGCAATCGTAATAATATTATCATCAAGCATTTCTGAATCATTTCATCAATTCAAACAAATTAAGATAGATTTTTGACATTAATCCTACCAAGGCTTGCATACTTGGTTCTACTCATGGTTTTCTTCTAGCTTAGGTGTCTTTGCCTATAGTATCTTCTAGAAGCTTCTTGGTGTCGCATCTATCCCATACACACCTCTTTGGAAACAAAAACACTCTAAACATTTTACCTAGGTCGTTTGTTCACCTATCTCAACCTTTGGTGTTGAGCCCTCGCATTCTACCTGGTCATTGCAAGTAGGGGTTGAAGGTAGGGAAAACTCTCCCTTCCAAAAACACAACTCAAAGTTAAAAATAGAAAAAAGTGTAATATGTCAAGTCAAAATCAATACAAAATTTTCATTTACACACTTCCTTTCCCCACCAACCTTCGGTGTTGATCCCATGCCTCTTACTAGTGGCGTGAGGTTGGGAAAGGAGGGAAGTTCCCTTACTCATCTATGCCTTGTCCTTGGTGATGAGCCCATGCTTCCTACTGGTAGTATGGGGCAAGGTGTAGGGGGTCTTTGTAAATAAATTAGTAAGTTAAAATAAATTCATTCAATAAAAAGTTCTTTGAAATCATAAATCCCAACAAAGTGAGTTAGATGTCTAAGTTCCAAAGGAGTTAAAACCTTAAAACCAAAATTTTTCAATCAAGTGGCCATCTACGGATCTAAGTCTAGATAAAATAGAAAGAAAATCACATTTTAAACTATGTAGAAAACTTGTGTAGAACTAGGTTGTAGGTTCTCAATTGGGTTTCTATCAAGACCTTGTCTTTCTCTCATCATCTCCATTCAAAAAATTCATACAATTTGCGTCCCTTCTAGCTCTCGGTGTTGATCCCTTGCATCTTACTAGTTGCATGGGGTTAGAAGTGGAGTGATTTCATTTTATTATCAAATCATTCATCGCATTTTTCCAACAAAGAAAGAAGTACCAAATATTGCTTGAAAACCAAAGCTTCATTACACTTTGTGTTTTCATTAGCATCATATAAAACAAAACAAAAAAAAAAGGTTATTCTGTTAGCATTTATCATCCACTGCATGCATTCTAAAAGCATATAAAATCAAAGATTCTAAACATCTAAGAGTGCACATGTTAAGAAAACCATAAATAAACTCAACTCTGATGCAAAAGGATAGCCGAATCAAAAGAGATGTATATATCATAATAAATTAATTTTGTATACAATGCCATCACATGCTAGGTGTGGTAAAATGTCTCAATGAGCATGAAAATCCAAAAAAAATCATATATATGCCTCACAAAATGGCATTGGAGAAATAAATCCCAAGGGCCTATCCCTCTCAATGAGAACTCGAGAAGGTGCATGGTTGTGGATAGGACTCATGTTGTGGCTCCTATGGCGTGAATGCAAACCTCCATGAATTGAGCGATGAGAATGACCATGTTATCTACCTCTAGTCATGGCCTTGCTACATGAGTGGCTCCACCTTGCCATCCTCTCCACCATCTCATATGTGGAAATTTGTTTTCTATGAGAAGTCAAGAGCTCTGCAGCCTTCCAAAGAGGCACAAACACATCGGTATGTCATCCAACCTGCAATGGCTGTCCCAAATCCTCCAGTAGCTCCACACGAGTATTCCCCATAGGTATCAACATAGATCCTATGAATAAGATCTCACTTACCGTCCGGATGTGGTTACAAAATAAATAAAACCAAGATGAGTTAGAAAACATTCAAAAATAAAAAGAAACACGATGTGTAGTTTATTAACATTTCTAGCTAACAAGGTTGAGAAAAGAGTATCTACATACTTGGATCTTCGGGCATCCATGTAGGATCAAATAGTGCAGCTGGTGGTGGTGAAGACACTGCAGAACCCTCTGTGCCTCCACCTCTCCCGAGGTGAAGTGCTATCCCATCACAAACTATGCATCACCACCTCCCTCGTGAGGAAGTGGATGTAGACACCAAATTTGTGTCTTATGACCCCCTATGCCCCACATCTCATTCCGCAACCTAACCTCATCACCTAAACCTTACACAATTATTTATTAATTACCTTATAATTAATAAATCAACATCTCCATACCTGCCACCTCATTTCGCCACCTCATCATGACCTAGTCCTAACTCTAAACTAACCTAATTAAGACCTATAACTTGGTCTACATCCACACCCATGACTAATCACTCCTCACCCGCACCTAAAACCAACCTCATAATGACTTGACCAAGCCGACAACTAATCCCTTAGGAGAAAAGGAGGGAAAGTTGGCTATTTTACTAAAACTAGCCCACTTTGACTTGACCGATCTGTTCCTCTACTCGACCGCCGTCGGTTACGTAACCGCCATCGGTTCCCTGTAAATGACCTCTCCCAACCAAAAACAAAAGGGTTGGATTTTCATTGATCCAAATCAGAAGTCATTGGAAGAATCCGGAATTTACTTGGCCGAGCAGAGACAAGTGAAGGAAAGAGAGGAGTTTGCAGAGAAGGACATCAAGCCCAAGACTGCAACTGAATAACCAGAGCCCAGTGACACTCATCCAAGCCTTGGGAGAGAGGATACCTCATCTTGGATTGTCAGACCATCCTACCTGAACCCTGCCTTCGTCATCACAGTCCTTGAACCTGTATCTTCATCAGGAACTAGTAAGTAAGTCTTATACGTTCTTTTAATAACATTTCTTGGGTTTCTGAATCACAGTAATTACAAGTCTATTCCTGGATCTACTACCCAGAAACACCCCCATCTAACTATCATTCCTCTACCCCTACACTGCCCCAAGAATAGCTCCCATACCCTCTCGAGTCTTCTCTATTACCTCGTTACCCATCCCTAATCATTTACTAGCCTTATAAACACCATAGTCATCTTATAGCCAACCTTTCACCAAACCCCTTAAATCACTACCCCTACCGATATCGGTTATCATCAACCGGCACCGGTGACATTGACCGGTATCGGTCACTGTGATTCAAAACCAAGACCAGCCTTTTCTCTATTGTTCTAACAAGGTAAAAAAATTGTAATTGACAATAGCTTATTTGTTAGAATTTGTGTTAATTCATATTAGCGGAGGGAACTCGACCACCTTCGAAAGGAAGTCTCATATTTCCGGGCCCAAGGCGGTTCCTCACTTATTATCTAATTAGAATCGGTGGTCTTGTATTCTTACTTGCAGTAGTCCTTCCCAGGACAAAAAGGAGTTCTTTACAATCAATCTGATCTCTCTCTATGGTACATGCACACCCTCTCAACATTCAATGTATTCCTCCTAGCCCTAACCCTTATCTGCTGCTTTCTCAAAGGAATGAAAGGATAGAAGCAACTCTATTCCAGGAATGGAAGCATTTCTGTGTGAAACATTTTGGCACGCCTGGTGGGACCCATTTCGGGTTTCTTTCTTTCTTGCTTGCTTTCATATAGGGAGCATACTTGCTGTTTTCTTCTTCTAAAAATTTCACACAATATTTTGTTATATTTAGTAAAAGAATTTGTCTTGCTTTCCCAACTTTTGCATTAGTGAAAGTCATCTTCTTTGCTTCATCGAATATCATTTTTGATTTGGGTTTAAAACACGTGCATTACATTCTTGCTTGCTGTTTTCAATTCTAGTGAACGTAGATTAAGTAACAGGTCGTACACGTGGGGGTGATTTCCACGGTATTGACAAGAAATTAATCTTACTTTCACTGCACAACACATACCGAATCACTTCACAACTAACACAACGTACTCAAAACATCCCCCTTTTCCGCAAAGTATTCCTCCGCCCGATTGAGGTAACCTTATAAGCCAAAACAAACTTGACATTTCCCCTAAGTCTTTTGTTTAGGATTGACATCATTCTGCGTCTAAGGGCATAAGCCCAAATTGATTAAAACTAATCCTAGGGTTAGTCTGTTAATTTGCTTGTGTATCTTGCTTGTTTTCAGTTCTGTTTCTCTGTCATACACTATTTTCTGTGATCACTTCAGAACAGTTTGGTAGGCATACTAAGCACTGTTAACCCCAAATCAGCAACTTCCTACTGACCTCTTAGACCAGTCCTATTGTACGATGCCGGCTACAGACCGACCGATATCGGTTACCTAACCGATATCGATTCTTCGTCTTTTCACAGATTCCAAAAACTAAGAACCTACCAATTCCAACATTTTGTTGTTGCTTCATTCTGATAGATTGCATCCTACTGTGTACCCTTGTCCATGGTTGTTATCACTCGAAACAAGCTGCTGCCATGGTTTCACATGCCTCGCTTCTGTGCCTTTCCCCCGAATCACCTCCGCCCATACCGTGGGGAATCCTACGGACACCGCGAGGTTCCCAAAATCCCTGTAGGAGATAAATAATTTGTGAAATTTTTAGACACTAATCCTCTAGCGCCGTATAATACTGTTTGTCTCATGCCCCGACCGTACACCCGATGGTCAACTCCTTGTTGGCATGCCTATTAGTATAGCTGCTCATTTAGCTCCTTCTCCGCCTCGATAACTCTTCTTTTGCCTTCTGCATCCTTAGCCCCGCTTTCCCAATCCAAAGGTGGCTTGTGGGTTCATACTGCACAGATTGGCTTTCCTTTGGTTAATCTTGGGCCCCACATATCATTACCGCTGACCACTCCTACCTCGTCTCTCTTGCAGATCGTTCCTTTCATGACTTGCTCTCTCGCCACCTATCCACACGAGCTTTCCTTCTCAAGCTCCGCTCACATTTTCATTTCCACACACGTATCCTGGTGACCTCAACATCTTATATAGGACATCCCTATTCGGTCGCCTCAACATATTCGTCCTCCATACCTTATCAAAGCATTTAACCCCACCATTGTCTAGTGGTGGCCCTTGGCCCAATCTACCTCCATTTACCACAACCGCACCATCATCTCATCCAACTACTGATTTAATCAAACAAATGATGGACAAAATGCAAAATCTGGAGGCTTGTTTTTGAAGTCGTAGCGCCGACATACAAGAAAGTTTGTCGAGCCTATCCACCCTTCTCGTCCCCCTTCATTCATATCCTCCTTAATGGGAATTACCAAAATTTACTCATTTTAATAATAAGGAGGATCCTCAACAACACTTGTGATCATTTAGACATGCCCTCTATCCGATTGCTCATGACGATGCCTTACTACTCCGGACCTTCCCCATGTCCTTGTCAGGGACCCGCCTGGAGTGGTACAGTGCTTTAACCCATCACTCAATCTTCTCTTTTAACCAACTAGCCCAATCTTTCTTGGATCATTTCTCCATTAACATTGCCAAGAAAGTATCTATCACCGACCTCTATGTCATTCGACAATTTGAAGACGAATCTATCGCAGATTTCGTTGGACGATGGTGGGGCCTTATCAACCAACTTACGTATGCCTTGCCTCAGGCCTGAACTTATCGAACTCTTTACGCGGGCCTGCGCTAAGCACATCTCTCCTACCCTCCAAATTCAAACTTTCCGCACATTTGACGAGGCCTTTACTATGGCTCGAAAACTAGAGATTCGAGCCTTAGAGGAAGAGAAATTGCGGTTGCGCAACAAAAATCCTAATTTTTGAACCCAAGATTCCACCAACAAACCTAACACCACCAATCCTCACACATCGACCACTTCGAAATCAAAAGGAGCTGTCCACGCGGTGATGGTCAAATCCCAACCACTATCTAATACCCCGCCAAAAACCACCTATAAGTATAAAGCTGAGCCCATCAATTACACTCCCTTGGGAGAAACTTATGGTGTGATATTGGAAAAATTGCTTAAAGCGGGAGCTATTACCTTACCTCCTATTAAACCTCACTCCGGGTTTGATTCCACCCGCGCTATACCTTCTTGGTACAAAGAAAATGACTTCTGTAACTTCCACCGCATGAAGGGACATAGTCATGAAAACTGCAAGATGTTGAAAAACATTGTGTAGGAAATGGTTGATGCAGGGGATATAGCCCTCGATAATCCTAACGCCCCTGCTAACTAAAATTTGAAAATTTTCAACAAACCATTCCCAAATCACTCTTCTAACAGTAACATAAACCAAGATATCTTAGCCGAGGAGAGTGTTCATGAAATCCATGCAGACTTCGACTCCCAGCCAAAATCCTCTATCGAAAAAAATTTGAATCAAGCCTCTTCACTAACGCAGGAACTCGAACCCCCTTTACCACCATCAAGACAAGACGAAATCCTTGCCGTTCCTTTACCCATCAAGGAATTAACTGCCCAGAGTTCTCTTCTCACAGATGAGCCTTCTTACACCACATCCTTGCAAGACTGTGAGCGGATGTTATCTAACTTATCTATTTCCCAAACATCTCCTTCTACCATTCTTGCCGTACAAGAGGAAGGCTCGCCACTTCTTTTGTCATCCTTAGACGAGAAACCTCTTGAACCGACATCACCAAATTCTTTAATCATGATGGATCCTCTCAAACATGCCCTCCTACCTATTAGTTCTTCATCGCCTAAATATTTTCAAAGTGGCCAGGTTGACCTCTCAATGCTCATTGATACAAAGGCCTCATTTACCCCCGTATCACACCCACAAAGTGGACCGGAATCACAACCACCTTTCTTCCATACAAAAGTTCCTATTCACACGTGAGGATTGTCATCCCTCAAAAGATGGCGAGTCCTATGGGAACATTTGAGTACGCCATATTCTACTCAAATGCGTATGATCGATCCAGACGCCTCTACCATATACCCGAAGTGTTTACAAAAGCTTAAAATGCCTATGTTCTCATCTTCACCCCCCTCATCTCTACCAAATACCTCATCCACCTCTATTAACCTAACCAAATCTTCCCCTACGCTTGGGACCTTACCAATACCCAGTCTAACACACCCACCTAAATGGTTAGATTTATCCAAAAGTAAAGCCGTACATCCACTTAGGAGACAGACTCAATCTCCTCAACCCCAACCTATGCCTCTATCACAACTAAAACCATCGTCGTCACACCTACCTTCCATATTGGGACCTCATCCCTCCACCTTGCATCAATATATCATACCTCCTACATTTTCTTTAAAACGACCTACGCCTTCTGCACCCATACAGAGATCCAAGGGTATATCAACACCGTCACCCCACGTATCCTATCCACCTATCAACCCTAAAAAAATTTCATCATCAAAGGATTTGTTTGTTGTCACTCCTCTTTCTCCGTCGTTGTTTCCTGATACCACATCATCTGTGGCCTCATCATCTAACCAGCTAAACATAGCTTCTGCACCAAAGAAGCCACATTTAGTTAAATCCCATTATCAAAACCCCTTGGCTAAACCGCCACCCATACAAATCAACCATACCCCGTCATTACCAAAAACTACCCAGTCAATAGCCTCATCTTCCTTTGACTTTGACCCACTCAAAGGGTCTTACGCCAAAATCCTTGCTATGTTGGTGGAGAATGCGACCATTTCCCTACCCCCACTTAGACCTTATGATCCATCTAAACCTCGACCTATAGGTTATGATGAGTCTAAAATCTGCGCTTACCACCGCACACCAGGACATGATGTAGAGGGATGCAAAGTGTTGAAAGCCATACTTTGTCAGTCACCTCTCTCGGATAGAAAGGTTAAGAAAGACAACTTACGAAGGGAGAGACCTTTAGCTTCAATTCCCTCTCCTATACCACCTGTCCCCGCCTCACCAAGATCTATCATTATTACAACTCCACCTCTTGAAGACCATGACTTATCCATACCATCTTCCTCCTCTCGTGTTCACGAGATCAACATGATTAGTGTTGCTACTCGAGGGCAGAAAAACAATGAGAAAGCTAAAGGAAGCACACCTGCGGCCTCTCTTTCTCCATCCGCCATCCCGATCGCACCACCACCTAAAGTGGTTATTCATGGACCTGCCTACCCCGTCTCTAATGGAGTTTCCCACCGAACCATGATCAAACAGCTTCACCAATCACCTGTAAAAATGACACTGTATGATCTCATTCAGACTTCTGAATCTCATCGACAAGCTCTCGTTGAAATCCTTCAAGGGATAGAGGTCTTACCTAATGAAACCTTGCCTGTTACCTCCATTCTCACACCCAATCATGTTGCTTCGCTCACCAAACAACCTATCTCCCCAACCACTTTGTTGTCTCTGTGACAACAAGCCGCTTGTCAAGCTCAAGACAAAATTGTCGACTTTGGTGCAGAAGATCCTGACCCCTGCTCTTTTCATTTCAGCTTATGCCTGGACATTCGTGTACGTCATGTTATGATTGATGGGGGCACTAGCCTAAACATCATCTCTTCAAAAGCCTTCCAACAAATGAATATACCTTCTAGTCATTTGTATGTGTGCCAACCCCATCATGTTGTGGTCATTCAATGATGCTATTACTTCTACCTTAGGCACCATGATCCTTAACATTCGTGTAGGACCATGCACTTTACCCGAACTCTTCTATGTCCTTGAGGGATAGTTCTAATACAATATTTTGTTAGGCCGCCTTGATCCGGGCTATGGGATGCGTTCCCTCCACCTTACATAGATGCATAAAATTTGAGTACGAGGGGAAGTCCTACACCGTAAAAGCCGATCCTCCCCTTCAAAACCTGCAATATGTTATATCACCCTAATGATGTACTTGTACCACCAAGACACCCATTCATCCAACCCAACCATCCACTTCAACCGCACCTCAACCATCCACCTCAACCACACATATGCCTTCAATAAATGAAACCACCGTTGCAAATACCACTTCCTTTCCCGCCGATAACATCCCAACCTCGCACCCCTTAGTAGATGTTTTTCAACACCTTACGCTGGGGAGTATCACCTATATAACGTTAGCACTTTCCATACCCCACGGGAGTATAGACGATTACATGTACATCCTACCTACAACCGTCGCGTGGGGAAGGTAATCTCTTACGGACCACCTAATCGCGCTGCACCAACCTAACATATGGGGGTGTCGACGCATCCTCCGTTACCCCTCGAACCTCCTCTTGGTGTGGTTCCCTTCCAATCTAATTTTCCATACCCGACAAATCGTTGTTTCGCCCTCACCTTCTTGACTCGTTTGTCTTGGAAAGGATTTGGTTTTGGTCTTTATGAACAAGGCCGACATACAATCATTCCCGTGACTACATGCAAACACAATGATCTTAGTGGTCTCGGATTTCTGAAACACTTATACCGGAGAAACCTCGTGTCATTTTTATCCTAGAAGATGATGACATCACCCCTACCAAACCATCATCTCCCATTTTTCCATCGTCACCTGAGAGTCGATAGACCACTCGAATCTATCCCTCCTAAATTTTTTTTTCATAAATGCTATCTTCGTGGGTCCTCTCACTTATCAACGCGATAATGAGGACCCATCTTATCTTCCCTTCTATATACGATATGATCGAAGAGGATTCACCTTCATTAATGTTGTTGAGTGCCAGGATGACGACTCCATCCTCACTACCTTGGTGTGACGACTCCTATATTCAACGCACCTTATCGTTTGAAACTCAAACCATGTTGAATGAGTCGACTATAGAAATCAACATCCACACAAAGGAGGATCCTCACATTGTGAAGATCGAGACAATCTCTTAACGCATCGAACAAGCCGCCTTTACTACCTTTCTCTCAGTGCTGCGCAACCAAGCTTTCGCTTGGTCCTACACACCGACATGTCGAATTGATCCCGACATTGCTGTCCCATAACATTACCCCAAACCTGATTCCAAACCATTTAAACGAAAACTGAGAAAAATGTATTCACGATTACCCTCTTGGTCAAAGAAGAGCTTCAACGACTCCTTTTCGGTTTCCTTCATCTTACCTATCGACTATCCTCAATGGATTTCTAACATCGTGCTCATCATACTAAAGCGACGGGGGACTTCGGATATGCACGGATTTCGAGACCTTAACCTCGCTTGCCCCAAAGATGACTTCCCCCTCCCAAGTATTAATCAACTTATTGATCTCACTTTGTAGGCCATTAGATGCTTTCTCTCATGGATGGCTTTTCGGGATATAACCAAATTTTGGTAACCCACCGATCAACATAAAACCGGCTTCATAACTCCTTGGGTAACCTTCTGTTATCGTGTCATGCCATTTGGCCTTAAGAATGCTGGTGTGACCTATCAGCGGGATATGAATTACATTTTTCATGACATTATGCACACTATCCTTGAGGATTATGTCGATGATCTTCTTGGCAAATCTAAACATCGCAGTGAACATCTCGATGTTTTAACCATTATTTTCGATCACCTGTTACAATATTCTGTCCGTCTTCAACCAAAGAAATGTGTCTTTGGTGTCCTTTCGGAAAACTTCTTGGTTTTATCATCTCTTTGCGTGGCATTGAGGTCGATCCATCTAAAGTCAAAGCTATCCTAGAAATGCCCCCACCTACTAACCTCAAACAATTGCATAGTTTGCAAGGTAAACTCCAATCTATCCGGCGTTTCATCTCCCAACTCTCGGATCGATGTCAACCTTTCCATCACCTCCTTAAAAAGGACATTGCCTTTCAATGGAGCGAAGAGTGCCACCAAGCCTTTGAGGCTCTCAAAGCCTATCTCTTGCAGCCACCTGTGCTTATCCCACCTCAGGACGATCGCCCTTTCTATCTTTACCTTTCTGCCACCGACCATGCTGTAGGAGCCATGCTCACACATCGTGACTCCGAGCATCGAGAACAAGCCATTTATTATATAAGTCGTACTCTCATGGATTACGAGACTAGGTATACACATGTAGAAAAATTGTGCCTAGCCCTATCATTCGTAGCCACCAAACTCCGACACTACCTCCTGAATCACAAAACTTTTGTCATCACCAACGCGGACCCCATTCATTATATGTACACCAAACCACATCTAAACCAATGCATCGCCCGATGGCTTATGCTCCTCGCTGACCTCGACCTTGAATTTATACACCAGAAGTCAATCAAAGGACAAACTATTGCAGACCAACTCGCGGAGGCCCCTTTACCTGGGGAACAATTTACCAATTTTAATTTCCCCGACGAACTCATCGCCACTCTTTCACTCAGGGAGGAGTCGTATCCAATGACCCTCTTCTTTGATGGATCCAAATGCCAGTGCGGTGGAGGAGCCGGCGTTGTTCTCATTCCTCTTGATGCTGAGCCTATGCCTCTTTCATTCCGGCTCGATTTCCCCTGCACTAATAATACAACGGAATACGAGGCCCTTGTTTTGGGTCTCCAGGTTGCGTTACACTTAGGTGTCAAATCTATCAATATTTTTGGCGACTCTCAATTGGTATTCAACCAAGTTATGGGCATCTATCAATGTAAAAATGAGGAACTTCAAAAGTACAAACATTACGTGGATTCACTTTTGACCTTATTTACTCGTTATTCTATCCAAACCATTCCCCGCTCCACTAAAAAATTTACGGATACTATGGCTTGCTTAGCCTCGCAAATTCCTACCTCACCAACTGACTCTGACATATTCATCTTGGTCCAACAACTCTTTTCCCCATCTTACTCAACCCCAGTTGTTTGTATGATAAATAATGTGTCTACTAATTCGCAGGATACCTGGTATCACCAATTTCACGACTACCTTACAACCTCTGTTCTCCCACCTGACCTTACTAGTAACGGCAAATGTGTTTTTCTTAAAAGTGTTTCTCGTTATGTCGTCATGGGGGGACTCCTCTATAAACGTGGCTTTGATGGCATCCTCCTTCGATGTCTAACCGGTGCGGAGGTTACCTATACCATCCAACAAATCCACGACGGTATTTGTGGCGGACATTTTAGTGGCTCGCCGTGGCCAAACGGATCCTTCACCTAGGCTATTATTGGCCTACTCTTAATAACAACTACTACGAATATGTTAAGCGTTGTGTTATGTGTCAACAACATGCCAACCTTCAACATACTCCTAGCCATCCGCTACAGGTCGCACGAGATCTTTGGCCTTTCTCACAATGGGGTTTAGACCTTATTGGTGAGATTCACCCACCCTCTTCGCAATGTCACCATTGGATAATCACAGCAACCGAATATTACACTAAATGGGTGGAAGCCATTCCACTCATTTCAACCAAAAAAGAAAAAATCGTCGAATTCATTAACCATCACATTATCTGTCGTTTTGGCGTTCCTCATCGCCTGATAACAGATAATGGCAAATCTTTCAAAAATAAGTTGTTACAAGACCTTTGTGACAACTTTGGTATCAAACTTAGCTTCTCATCACCTTACTATCCACAAGCAAATGGTCATGCCAAATCTTCGATAAAACCCTAACCAAAATCCTCATGAAATTTGTTAATGACTCTGGAAGAAATTGGCATGATCACATCCCCTTTGCCCTTTGGGCTTATCGTACTAGCATTCGTACCTCCACTAATGCCACACCATTTTCTTTGGTATATGGTACCAAGGCTATCTTGCCTCTCAAAATACAAATACCCTCCCTAAGAATATCTCTTCAGGATATTCTCACCAACGATGATTTCCGCCAAGAGCGGTTAGCCCAATTAGAGCTTCTTGACGAGCGTCGTCTTACGGCTCTTGACCACCTTCAAATCTATCAAAAACGCATCAAGCGTGCTTATGATAAGTGACTTCATGAGCGTACCTTTAAGGTTGGTGATCTTGTCCTCAAAGAGAATCAACATGTAACCAAACTAGAAAAGAGCAAACGTGGAAAATTTTCTCCTAATTGGATTGGGCCTTACATTATCACGCATATTTACGGATCAGGCACTTACCGTTTAGCTTCGCTTAGTGGTAAACCTGAGCCTGAACCCCTTAATGCCTTGCATCTTCGACCATTCTACTGTTGAATTTAGTGTTATATCACTTCTTATCTACCTTGCACTTGTCCCTTGAGCTCATTTACTACCTCATACACTTTTGTTCCATGCATCGTAAAATAAAATCAAACTCACGTGGTTTAGTCATTACCTCCTCATTAAAGATACCTTCCCGTTTTAGTCGATCCATAACTTAGAAGTATCAAAATAACATGTTCTCAATTGAAAATTTACGGGATATTCTTGAGTCAAACATCCTACAAAACTAGATGCTTCATGCCAAACAGACATCTAGATCTCTAAGTTATACATAGACTGCTCCCTCGAAGGACAGCTATGCACAAAAATCGCATCTGCTACTATAAATAGACTGCTCCCTTGAAGGACAGCTATACAAAGTCAGCCTTTGTCAGAAGTTTCTCACATTGATTTGCTTCGTGAAGACCTCAAGAGTAACAAAATACATATCCTCAGGCTTTCCGCATAGATCAGTCTATATTCAGCAAAATAAAATCCACATTCAAAAGCACTTTTGAGTCATGGACTTGTCTATTTAGGTTTGGTTCTCTTTCGTCAGAATAATCACCTTGTAACAAGCTCTCAGCACCCTCGCCCATATCAACCACCTCACCTCACCATTTGTCAAAGCAACAAAACTCAAGGGACGTGACGTATATCCGATATATTGTGATTATACAACTCTTTTCACCTATCGAATTCTCACCTATGCAAGGTACCTAGGGATTCAAGCTCATCCTATGTTAATATGTGGTTTTTTTAGCTCTTCTCAACTATGGGACACTTTTTCCTCTTTTGCTCGACTCTAGGATTGTGTGTTGACCTTAATTAGGACACGGTTCCCTACTACTTGGGTAAGCTAACTTTCACTTTACCTATACCTACATCAACATCGCCAATACCTTACCAACACCAACAACATTACCCTATCAACATCAAATTCTTATCAACCAACACATTGCCTAACTACAACCAAATTGCCTGAATTCACCTCTCCCTGGTTCTAAGGGAGAACTACATCGGTCTGAGGCCCTTCCTTGCTTTGTGCAATGGGCTATGTAGGCAGCACTTTGGAGACATGGGGTCTCCCAAGGTTAGCTCGACCATCCCCTACCATACCCTATCATGTGTTGTAAATATAAATATTTTTGTGTATTTCTATTTTGACAACATTCATCTTTATCCTTTTTCAAAACAAACAAAAACAACATTCAAAACACAACCATTCTTATTATTATCATCACTCAAAACAACATACATATTTAGTTTTATTTTAGATGTTAAACAAATACATCTTCTCTATCATCAACTCGCAGTCGGCATCCTTATTTATTCTTATATTCCTATGAAATTCACTTAGACCCTCGCGCCTCCTCCCGAATCGGGTGGTGATCGTGATCGATCGCCGACGCCCTCACTTGGCCTCTCCATCCTCAAAGGTGCCACACTGCTATTGGTTCCTCCCACCGATCTCGCCAACATTTCCCGTAGCATATGAATACGTCCTCTCGCGTGGAGGAATCTTACCTCTAGTATCTCCACTCATAACCGTGAAACCTCTAACAATCCCGTTGTCTCATTCACCTATTTTTGAAGCTGTTAGAACCAAATCTTGCAGACAATCTCTCTCCGCTGTAATCACAGCTATGTCAAACACTCACGTGCACCTCGCGCTCTGCTACCCACCATAATCTATAGGCCTCTGTCTGTTCCCGCATCCATTACCCTACGATCTGCTGCTATCTCTTGGCCCTTCGGAGGTGTCACGGTTGGGAGGTGAGAATGCTGCCTTGGCGTCGATCCTCATGTATGGTCTATATGTCATGGATATATCCCGAACGAACCCAAATTGTCACCACACGCGATCTAGAGGAATCCTCTTGTACTCACCCAACTCGTGCCCCGTGATCCACCTCAATCGATCTACACCCCCTCAACTCCTCGCCTATGTTCTCTGTCACCATATAGTTCTGTAAGGCCTCCAAAAATATCCGCAATCGTCATCGTCTCCCATACTTGTCTATAATACTTGCTGTCATCTATCATGGCCGGGATCTCGCCTTGTTCTGCTCCGGACCCATCATCTCAATCCCAACCTCTGCACTCCTGTCTCTCCCGACTGATGGGTTCGGCCTATCGGCGCACACAAAAAAATGTTCTCATAGGCCCAACAATGTAATAAGTACGAACAATCCAGTGTCGCCCCAGAGCTACCGCAAGCCCATAAACCCTGTATAACTCTGCCGGATATGCGGGTGTTTCGCATGGAATGTTTCAACTTTGGGAATAGAGTTGCTTCTATCCTTTCATTCCTTTGAGAAACAGATAAGGGTTAGGGCTAGGAGGAATACCTGTTGAATGTCGAGAGGGTGTGCGCGTACTGTAGAGAAAGAGATCAGGTCGACTGCGAAGAACTCCTTTTTGTCTTGGAAGGACTACCTACAAGTAAGAATACAAGACCACCAGATTTTAATTAGACAATAAATGAGGGAACTGCCTTGGGCCTAGGAAATATAAAACTTCCTTTTGAAGGTGGTCAGTTCCCCTGCTAATATGAATTAACACAAATTCTAACAAATAAGCTATTGTCAATTACAATTTATTTACCTTGTTAGAACAATAGAGAAAGGGCTGGTCTTAGTTTAGAATCAAAGTGACCGATGCTGGTCACTTTAACTGGTACCGGTTGGTGGTAACCGATATCGAGAGGGGCAATGTTTTAGAGGCTTTTAGTGAAGGTTGGTTGTAAGGTGGTTGTGTTGTTTTATGAGGCCGATAAATGGATGGGGTTGGGTAATGGGGTGATGAGAAGGACTCGTGAGAATACATGGGGCGTTCTTGGGGTAATGTAAGGGTGGAAGAATGACAGCTTAGATGTAGTGTGTTCTTTGGGTAGTAGATCTAGGAATAGACTTATGATGGCTATGATTCGTGAAGTTCAAGAAATGTTATTAAAAGAACGTATAAGACTTACTTACTAGTTCCTGATGGAAAATGCAGGTTCTGGGACTGTGATGATGAAGACAGGGCTCAAGTAGGATGATCTGACAATCCAAGATGAGCTATCTCCTCTCTTGATACTCGGATGAGTGTCACAAGGCTCTGGTTACTCAGTTGCAGTTTTTGGGCTTGATGTCCTTCTCTGCAAACTCTTCTTCTTTCTTTCACTTGTCTCTGTTCAGCCAAGTAAATTCCAGATTCTTCCAATGATTTCTCCTTCGGATCCACCAAAATCCAACCTTTTGTTTTTGGTTGGGAGTGGTCATTTACAGGGAACCGATGGCGGTTACGTAACCGATGTCGGTCGAGTAGAAACCGGTATCGGTCAGGTCAAAGCGGGCTATTTTTGGTAAAATAGCCAGCTTTCCCTCCTTTTCTCCCGAGGGATTAGTTGCGGGCTTGGTCAAGTCATTATGAGGTTGGTTTTAGGTGCGGGTGAGGAGTAATTAGTCATGGGTGTGGATGTGGACCAAGTTATAGGTCTTAATTAGGTTAATTTAGGGTTAAGACTAGGTCATGATGAGGTGGCGAAATGAGGTGGTAGGTATGGCGATGTGGATTTATTAATTATAAGGTAATTAATAAATAATTGTGTAAGGTTTAGGTGATGAGGTTAGGTTGCGAAATGAGATGCGGGGCACAGGGGGTCGTAAGACACAAATTTGGTGTCTACATTAGCCCCTTGTTGTCGTGTAGCTTGTCTTTGTTAAAGCTACACGGACAATAATAAGAAGTGGTTACCCCTGTTAAGGGTATAGGTAATCCCCCTCAAATCTATCATAGATTGAGGTAGCGTGAAATCAGGGATAGGGTTGATAAAGGGAAATGGTGTTGAGATGATGGTAAGATGGTGGGGTAGGTCCAAGGAAGCAGATGCACGTTGAAATGTAGTAGTGCGACCAGGGTACATGATTTTGAAGAGCAAACAAGTAATTCATAGGCAAAGGTCGATAGTTTATCTAAACAAGGGTGATATAATCCTGGTATCCAAGGCATAGGAAGTAGCTCCAGGGGATATAACGGGTAAGGTACAGGAACGGTTAGGCATGTTCGGCAGTACTAAATGGTTGGTTTGGTTGAGATAAATGTCACGGTCTTGGTCTAGGCAAATTTGGTCGACTAATCAAGTCAAGGACCCTAATCATGCTAAAACACGAACAGGTTAGCTCGATTGAACAAAAAGCTCCATGATGGGTGGATAAAATTGTATTGTGTTGATGTTGGGTGAGGTATTTAATGGTGCGGCCTTGGGTCAGCCAAATGGTTGGGTGCGGCCTTGGTCGGGCCAAATGGGTAAGTTGCGGCGAGTGGGTCGGGCCAATGGTTAAAGCGCGGCCTCGGGTCGGGCCAAATGGTTGGTTGTGGCCTTAGGTCGGGCCAAATGTGTTGGTTACGGCCGTGGGTCGTGCCAAATGGTTGGTTGCGCGCCTTGGTCGGGCCAAATGGTTGGGTGCGGCCTTGGGTCGGGCCGAATGGGTTAGTTGCGCAGCGGGTCGGGCCAAATGGTTGGTTGCGGCCTTGGGTTGGGCCAAATGGTTGGTTACAGACCTTGGGTCGAGCCAAATGGGTTGGTTGCGGCCGTGGGTCGGGCCAAATGGTTGGTTGTGGCCTTGGGTCGGGCCAAATGGTTGGGTGCGGCCTTAGGTCGGGCCAAATTGGTTGGTTGCGGCCTTGGAGTCCGCCAATGAAGTTAACAAAGGGTTTTCAGTGAGGTGGATATAGGCAATGTTGTGAGAAAGGGTGATTAGTAAATAAGGGCAGAAATTTGGTGAATGTAGGGACTAAACCGATATCGGCTAGACATGACCGGTATCAGTTATGTGACTGATACCGGTTCCTTAGGGCACAAAATAACCGATATCGGTTATAGGTCAAAAACCTATAAAAAGAAAAATACGGCCTGTCATTGTCACATTGTCATTTTGAAAACCAATTTTAGTTGTCTGAGGTCTATTGTTGAGATTGGTGCATTTGTCGGCTGAGGTGGCACTATTTGAGTGGAGAAGTGAGTGGTTGGTAGGCCCTAGTGAGTAGGAGGCAGCAGTTGATTGGTGGAGGACCCAGCAGAGGAGTTTGAGAGCCATGGCACAGCCAGGAGGAGCTGGAGGTGCTGGACCAGCTGGACCACCACCACCCATCCCACCACGACGACGTGTCATCATACCGGTAGGTTCGAAACCCTTCATTGTGTGAATTTGATGTTGTTAAGCTATATTTGGGGGTTTGGGTAGGAATCCATGTTTTGATAAAATAATGAATAAATTGAAGTTATTTGAAAAATGAAGAGGATAGATGGGTTAAATAGGTCAAGGCGGCAGGGTGGGTAGGTTTTTAGGATGTTTGGGTGGGTAAATAGAGAGAAATAGGCAAAAAAATGGATTTGGGGGCCGCGATCGGGTTCGGCTCCGCGATTTTCGATACCGATCTTGGTCACTAAGTGACCGGCATCGGCCAAGAAGTTTTAGGGCAAGGTGTGTTTGTGGTTGACCGATGCCGGTCATACATCGACCGCGTCCGATGGAGAGGGGACCGGTGTCGGTCATGGGTGACCGTCGGTCCCTAGTTAGGATTTTCTATTTTGTTGTTTGGTTTTGTTGTGGTTTTGGGTGTTTGGTTGTTATTTGGGTGTTTTGGTTATTGTTTGGGAGTTATGGTTATTGGGGTGAAGAGGAAGGGGTAGAGGTTGATAGGAAGGTTGGTTGGTGGTTGGGGGAAAATGGGGTGGTTGTGTGGTCGGGTGGTTAAAAGGGGTATAGAAGGTTAAAGGAGTTATTGTGATAAAGAGTAGGGCTAATGCAGTGAGTTGGTTTTGCAGGCACGTCAGCAGCTGACGATGCGGGATAGGATGCCCCCGTTGCTTGAGACGGATGTGGCCACACTTGTCCGCAGCATGCGGTGGGCCAAAGCATGCGAGAGGTGGGACTCGGAGTCCAAAGGTGTTATAGGGCAATAGAGAGGGATCACAGTCTTATGGTCGCCCTCATCGAGAGATGGGATCCGGTGACCAATGTGTTCCATCTCCCGACGGGAGAGATGACGATTACACTGGAGGATGTGTATCGCATCCTTAGACTACCGATCGATGGAGAGGTAGTCTTCCAGGTGGATGCAGAGACAACCATGGACAGCATTTTACAGGTATTTAGGGATGCAGCCGCGCTATTGACTTATCACAGCGCGAGCATTGCCTATGGGGACATGTATCGTGCCCATAGACATGAGACACGGCTTGCCGTGTTGATGATGATCGGCATCACATGCTTCGCCCTCCCGGACTCAGAGGGAGGCCACTTTCCACGGGCGCTGATGGGGGTACTACACGAGATGGTGGAGGAGCATACATGTTATGCGTGGGCACCAGTATACCTGGTGCAGTTATACAGAGAGCTGTGGGGCTATCGCCGATGAGACGATTCGGGATTTTTTCTACATTCTTATTACATTGCTTTGGCGTATGAGCATATCATATGCTTTCGACCAGTAGGGCTACCCAAGTAGTCAGGGCCAAAGGTGATTTATAGATATGGCTTTCAGAGGTGGCTGGGGGTCGTGGGCCAGCCACGAGCAGTTCTCACCGACGGGATGTAGCGTATTACCGGCATGTATTAGAGGGCGTGACTGCCTAGATATTGTATGGAGGCCTTACAGAGGTCATCAGCCCCGCGGAGGAGCCCGATCACAGTTGCGGTGGATCCAGTATACATTCTGGATAGCGGGACGGAGGCCGGGAGAGTATGAGCGGATACCCCTGGAGAGGGTACGATGACAGTTGGGGCTACGACAGGATGAGCCACCTCCCTTCCCTCAGTACCGGAGGGATGATGTAGAGGCTCCACTGCCACACCATAGCCTATGGACCCAGATTGGGTAGCCGAGAGGCCAGCAGATGATACTGTAGATGATGCCGGCTGCACAGGAGCATTTTTGGTATGGTGGGCAGGGGAGAGAGCCGCGAGGAGAGCACAGCCCGCACAGCCAGACTTAGCGGCTGTTAGAGCAGAGAGGGACCAGCTCAGGGGACAGGTACAGTTGTTACAGGGGCAGCTTGCTGCTACATAGGCACAGATAGGTGTCTTACAGGGGTAGTTAGCCCAAAGCGCGCAGTACGAGCACGAGCACTGCACGAGCACCACCGGCGCACCAAAGCCACAGCACCACCAGGTGGCACCGGCACGGCCACGAGGCACCACCAAAGAAGCACTAGTATAGGAACCACCAAATGTGCACCAGTGCAGCATAGGGTGTACTAGTAGGACAGGGGCCATTGTTATTAGGAGTCGGGGACCAGCCCCGCAGAAACTATAGTGGCACGGCCCGTTATATGGAGGTGAGAGCAGAGGCCCGGTACTATCAGGATGTTCTTGATGGTACCGGGGCTGACTATCAGCCATATGCGGCGCACAGAGCCGAGACCTCGCGGAGTCAGAGATCCCAGGGTGGTGCAGCTACAGCCGGTGGGTCGGTGACAGGGAGGAGGCGGGAGCCAGGGCCAGGACCCGCAGGGAGAGGTGCTGAGGGCGGTGGGGAGAGTTGAGACATCCCTGGTTGGAGAGAGATGTTTTGTTTGTAGATTGGATATTAGATAGAGGCACCGGTCTGCGAACCGGTTATGTATAGAGAGGCCTGCGTGCCCACATATGATTCTTTCATTTATTTATTCATCCTGTTGTATATACCGGCCTGCGAGCCGAGTACAGGTTGTATAGTTGATACCGGTCTGCGAGCCGAGTATATTTTTGATATGAGAGACCGGCCTGCGAGCCGAGTCGATATTTTGACAGTTATTGCGGCCTGCGTGCCGGCTTTGTATTATCTTGAGATCACAGAGGCCCCTATGCAGGGCAAGTTGTATATTTGAAACCTTGGATATATATATATATATATATATATATATATATATATATATATATATATATATATATATATATATATATATATATATATATATATATATATATATGAGGATTTTGACCCACATGGTGCATATGAAATGTTTTATGTGTTTTGTTGATGGGTTGTGAAATTTTAATGTATGACGAGTTTGATCCACATGGTGCATATGAAATGTTTTATGTGTTTTGTTGATGGGTTGTGAAATTTTAATGTATGACGAGTTTGATCCACATGGTTTATATATTGATGGTGAGTTTAATTCACATGTTGTGTATGCTGATGGGTTTGATGTATATATGATGTCGTATGTATGTTGTCGATGGTTGTTATAATGTAGATGGATGATGTTGCTGACATTATGAGGATATATATATGTGATTTGGATGACAAATATTGATAATGGTGTTGTTATGCAGGAAAAAGAGGCGGGCGCCACAAAAATTTGCAAAAACAAAGAAACGGCCGAGGTTTAAGCAAAACGGGGCACATGACCGATATCGGTTATGTAACCGATGTCGGTAGCTATATGACCGATATCGGTTATGTAACCGATATCGGTTATGTCAGAATTATTTTTCCTAAAAATAGAACTACTTGGTTGGCAACTTAAGTTCTTATTTTTAGAGTCATGCAACACATTAAATACGTGAATGCGATTACTTGTTTGACCGACCGATACAGGTAATTGCATGAAAGAATTTGAGTGATAAGGAGGAAAGAGACAGGTGAAGTGAGTGTGGGCTGAGATTCAGAAGGCAGAAAGACAAGTTATATTTGAAGAGGGTGGTGAACATGGCTGAACAAGGAGAAGCATCCCGCAGGCAGGGACGAGGGGGAAGACAAGTTCCACCTCAAGCTGCTGCAGCCCAAGAGGTAAACGTTTTAGTTGTAATTTGATTCTTGCATGTTTTGTGTGAATAGGATGAGAGAGAGTAAGTGGGTAAAGATGAGAAAGAAAAGGTGATAGGCAAGGGTTTGGGATGGGGTGAGTGCTATGGGGTAGGTAAGCAGGGTGGTCACGTATGTTTTTAGGTATAGATAGGAGTAAACGGGCAAAATAATTATCGTAGGTGTATGTTTTTAAGCAGGGTGTATATTTTTGACAGTGACCGGTATCATTTAGAGATAACCGGTATCGGTTAGAAAACTGGTATCGGTTATCCATAACCGATATCGGTTACTGTAGGAGTTTCCAGAATTTAAGAAAAAAACCGTGGAGATTTGTTTGATTGAATAATTATGTGTCGCTTTTGATGTATGCGCAGGGGGAAGCGGGGTAAAGATGAATGATACTATGCCGCCAAATTGTCCGTAATCGAGCGGATGTAACACCAAATTGAATGGGCATTGATAAATCATTTGGGGTTAAGTGGAATCCGCTATTATTCACAAATTGCGCGTAACCATGCTATGTTGCAGGCGTTGATTGAGAGATGGAATCCAGAAAAGAATACCTTATATCTGCCAACAGGGGAGATGACAGTGACTTTGGAAGATGTGTTCCATATTTTGAGACTCCCAATGATAGGAAAAATAGTGTATCAGGCGTTGCCTAACGCGGGAGGTGCAAAGCGATGATAACAGCAGATTTGGTTCAAATTGCACGAGATTTGACACAGAGAGGTTTAACATTTACGTATGGTACAATGTATGCAACACACCCTAAGGAAACAAGGTTGGCCGTGCTATTAATGATAGCGGTGGGGTATTATGCATTACCGAGGGCGGAGGGTGGAAGATTTCCAAAAGCATTGATGAGTGTTATTTGGGAAATGATAGAAATGAGCATGACTTTCGCATGGGCACCCGCATATCTGGCAGAGTTATATAGGGGTTTATGGGCTTGCAAGCGAAAACACAGGATGACACTGGATTGTTCATACTTATTACATTGTTGGGCCTATGAGCACATTGTTTGTGTGCATCCAATAGGCCGACCCATCGAGTCAGGAGAGGCAGGAGTGCAGAGGTTGGGATTCAGACGATGGGTCTGATGCAGAACAAGAAGCGAGATCCCAGGCCGTGATAGATGACATCGAGTATTATAGATAGGTATGGGAGATGGTGACGATTGCGGATATTTTTGGAGGCCTTACGGGAACTATATGGTGATAGAGAACATAGCTGAGGAGTTGAGGGGTGTAGAGCGATTGAGGTGGATCGCAGGGCACAGGCCGGGTGAGTACAAGAGGATTCCTCTAGATCATGTGCGGCGACAATTTGGGTTTGTTCAGATATACCTATGACATATAGACCATACATGAGGATCGACGCCAAGGCAGCATTCTCACCTCCCAAGCCTACACCTCCAGAAGGGCCAGAAGAGATAGCTACCGATCGTAGGGTAATGGATGCGGGAACGACAGAGGCCTATAGAGTATGGTGGGTAGCAGAGCTGCGAGGTGCACGTGAGCACCCTGACATAGCTGTGATTACAGCGGAGAGAGATCGTCTGCAGGATTTAGTTCACCAGCTTCAAACACAGGTGAATGAGACAACGGGATTGTTAGAGGTTTCACAGTTACGAGTGGAGAGACTGGAGGCAAGATTCCTCCACGCGAGAGGACGTATTCGTATGTTACAGGAGATGTTGGCGGATCAGTGGGCGGAACCAATGGCAGTGGCACCTTTGAGGATGGAGAGGCCAACTACGGGCATCGATGATCACGATCACCACCTGATTCGGGAGGAGGTGCAAGGGTCTAAGTGAATTTTATAGGAATATAAGAATAAATAAGGATGTCGACACAATGAGTCGATGATAGAAAGATGTATTTGTTTAACATCTAAAATAAAACTAAATATGTATGTGGTTTTGAGTGATGATAATAATAAGAATGGTTGTGTTTTAAATGTTGTTTTTTTTGTTTTGAAAAAGGATAAAGATGAATGTTGGCAAATAGAAATACACAAAAACTATTTATATTTACAACAAATGATAGGGTATGGTAGGGGATGGTCGAGCTAACCTTGGGAGACCCTATGTCTCCTAAGTGCTACCTACATAGCCCGTTGCACAAAGCAAGGCGGGGCCTCGACCGATGTAGTTCTCCCTTAGGACCAGGGGGAGGTGAATTCAAGCAATTTGGTTGTGGTTAGGCAATTGGTTGGTTGGTAAAAAAATGCTGTTGGTAGGGTAATGTTTTTGGTCTTGGTAAGGTAGTGGCGATGTTGGTATAGGTATAGGTGAAGCGAAAGTTAGCCTACCCAAGTGGTAGGGAACCATGTCCCGATTAAGATCAACACATAATCTTAGATTCAAGTCAAAAGAGGCAAGAGTGTCCCGTAGTTGAGAAGAGCTAAACAAACCACATATTAATGTAGGATGAGCTTGAATCCTTAGGTACCTTGCATAGGTGAGAATTCGATAGGTGAAAAGAGTTGTATAATCACAATATATCGGATATACGTCACGTCCCTTGAGTTTTGTTGTTTTGACGAATGGTGAGGTAAGGTGGTTGATATGGGCGAGGTGCCGAGAGCTTGTTATAAGGTGATTATTCTAACGAAAGACAACCAAACCTAAATAGACAAGTCCATGACTCAAAAGTGCTTTGAAATACTACTTTTATTTTTATTTTTATTTTATTTTTCTCGGATATGACCGATCGATGCGGGAAGTCTACATGGGATATGTATTTTGTTGTTCTTGAGGTTTTCACGAAGCTGATCGATCAATGCGAGAAGCTTCGATAAAGGCCGACTGTGTATAATTGTCCTTCAAGGAGCAAATATTTAGAGTAAATAGAGGCGGTGTTTATTTATAGCTGTCCTTCGGGGGAGCAGTCTATATATAATAGCAGCAATAGTTTGGCATATAGCTGTCCTTCAAGGGAGCAGTCTATGTATAATTTTAGAGGTCTAGATGTCCGTTGGGCATAAAGCATCTAGTTTTGTAGGAAGTTTGACTCAAGAAAATCCCATAAGTGTTTAATTAAGAAGATGTCATTTTGATACTTTGAAGTCATGGACTAGACTAAAAAAGGGGAAGGCATCTTTAAGGGGAGGTGATAATCAAACCATGTGAGCTTGATTTGATTTTGAGATGTAGGAAACAAAGTGTATGCGGTGGTAAAGGAGCTCAAGGGACGAGCGTAAGGTAGATAAGAAGTGATATAACACTAATTTCAACAGTAGAATGGTCGAGATGCAAGGCATTAAGGGGTTCACGCTCAGGTTTACCATTAAGTGAAGCTAAATGATAAGTGTCTGATCCATAAGTGTTAGTGATAATGTAAGGCCCAATCCAATTATGAGCAAATTTTCCACGTTTGCTCTTTTCTAGTTTGGTTACATGTTGATTCTCTTTGAGGACAAGATCACCAATCTTAAAGGCACGCTCATGAAGTCGCTTATCATAAGCATGTTTGATGCGTTTTTGGTAGATTTGAAGGTGGTCAAGAGCTGTAAGACGTCGCTCGTCAAGAAGCTCTAATTGGGCTAACCGCTCTTGCGTAAATCATCGTTGTTGAGAATATCCTGAAGAGAGATTCTTAGGGAGGGTATTTGTATTTCGAGAGGCAAGACAGCCTCGGTACCATATACCAAAGAAAATGGTGTGGCATTAGTGGAGGTACGAATGCTAGTACGATAAGCCCAAAGGGCAAAGGGAATGTGATCATGCCAATTTCTTCCGAGACTCGTTAACAATTTTCATGAGGATTTTGGTTAGGGTTTTATTAGAAGATTCACCTGACCATTGGCTCCGTGGATAGTAAGGTGATGAGAAACTAAGTTTGATACCAAAGTTGTCACAAAGGTCTTGAACAACTTATTTTTGAAAGATTTACCATTATCTCATTATCGGCGATGAGGAATACCAAAACGACGAGATAATGTGATGGTTAACGAATTCGACGATTTTTTTCCTTTTTTTTGTTGAAATGAGTGGAATGGCTTCCACCCATTTAGTGTAATATTCTGTTGCTATGATTATCCAATGGTGACGTTGCAAAGAGGGCGGGTGAATCTCACCAATAAGGTCTAAACCCCATTGTGAGAAAGGCCAAAGATCTCGTGCGACCTATAGTGGATGGCTAGGAGTATGTTGAAGGTTGGCATGTTGTTGACACATAACACAACGCTTAACATATTCGTAGCAGTCGTTATTAAGAGTAGGCCAATAATAACCTAGGCGAAGGATTCGTTTAGCCACGGCAAGGCCACTAAAATGTCCACCACAAATACCGTCATGGACTTGTTGGATGGTATAGGTGACCTCCACGCCGGTTAGACATCGAAGGAGGATGCCATCAAAGCCACGTTTATAAAGGAGTCCCCCCATGATGACATAACGAGAAACACGTTTAAGAAAAGCACGTTTTCCATTACTAGTAAGGTCAGGTGGGAGAGCGAGAGGTTGCAAGGTAGTCGTGAAATTGGTGGTACTGGTATCCTACGCAAATTAGCAGACACATTATTTATCATACGCATAACCGGGCTGAGTAAGATGGGGCAAAGAGTTGTTGGACCAAGACAAGTATGTCGAGTCGAGTTGGTGAGGCAGAATTTGCGAGGCTAAGCAAGCCATAGTATCCACAAATTTTTAGTGGAGCGGGGAATGGTCTGGATGGAATAACGAGTAAATGAGGTCAAAAGTGAATCCACGTAATGTTTGTACTTTTGAAGTTCCTCATTTTTACATTGGTAGATGCCCATAACTTGATTGACTACCAATTGAGAGTCGCCGAAAATATTAATAGATTTGACACCTAAGTGTAACGCAACCTCGGAGACCCAAAACAAGGGCCTCGTATTCCGTTGTATTATTAGTGTAGGGGAAATCAAGCCGGAATGAAAGGGGCATAGGCTCAGCGTCAAGAGGAATGAGAACAACGCGGCTCCTCCACCACGCTGGCATTTGGATCCATCAAAGAAGAGGGTCATTGGATAGGACTCCTCCCTGAGTGAAAGAGTGGTGATGAGTTCATCGGGGAAATTAAAATTGGTAAATTGTTCCCCAGGTAAAGGGGCTTCCACGAGTTGGTTAGCAATGGTTTGTCCTTTGATTGACTTCTGGTGTATAAATTCAAGGTCGAGGTCAGCAAGGAGCATAAGCCATCGGGTGATGCGTTGGTTTAGATGAGGTTTGGCATACATATAATGGATGGGGTCCGTGTTGGTGATGACGAAAGTTTTGTGATTCAGGAGGTAGTGTCGGAGTTTGGTGGCTACGAATGATAGGGCTAGGCACAATTTTTCTACATGTGTATACCTAGTCTCGTAATCCATGAGAGTACGACTTATATAATAAACGACTTGTTCTCGATGCTCAGAGTCACGATGTGCGAGCATGGCTCCTACGGCGTGGTCGGTGGCGGAAAGGTAAAGGTAGAAAGGGTGATCGTCCTGTGGTGGGATAAGCACGGGTGGTTGCAAGAGATAGGCTTTGAGAGCTTCAAAGGCTTGGTGACACTCTTCGCTCCATTGAAAGGCAATGTCCTTTTTAAGAAGGTGATGAAAAGGCTGACATCGATCCGAGAGTTGGGAAATGAAACGTCAAATAGATTGAAGTTTACCTTGCAAACTACGCAATTGTTTGAGGTTTTTGGGTGGGGGCATTTCTAGGATAGCTTTGACTTTAGATGGATCGACCTCAATGCCACGCAAAGAGACGATGAAGCCAAGAATTTTTCCTGAAAGAACACCAAAGACACATTTCTTTGGTTGAAGCTGAACCAATATTGTAACAAAGATCGAAAATAATGGTTAAAACATCGAGATGTTCAACTGCGATGTTTAGATTTGCCAAGAAGATCATCGACATAATCTTCAAGAATAGTGTGCATAATGTCATGAAAAATGTAAGTCATAGTCTGCTGATAGGTCGCACCCACATTCTTAAGGCCAAACGGTATGACACGATAACGAAAGGTTCCCAAGGAGTGATGAAGGCGGTTTATGTTGATCATCGGGGCTACCAAAATTTGATTGTATCCTGAAAAGCCATCCATGAGAGAAAGCATCTCATGGCCCATAGTGAGATCAACAAGTTGATCAATACTTAGGAGGGGGAAGTCATCCTTGGGGCAAGCGAGGTTAAGGTCTCGGAAATCTGTGCATATCCGAAGTCCCCCCGTTGATAGGTACGATGTTAGAAATCCATTGAGGATAGTCAATAGGCAAGATGAAGGAAACAGAAAGAAGTTGTTGAAGCTCTTCTTTGACCAAGAGGGCAATGCGTGGATGCATTTTTCTTAGTTTCTATTTGACTGGTTTGGAATCGAGGTTTTAGGGTAATGTTATGGACAGCAATGTCGGATCAATTCCTGGCATGTCAGCGTAGGACCAAGCGAAAGCTTGGTTGCAGTACGGAGAAAGGTAGTAAAGGCGACTTGTTCGATGTGTTAAGGGATTGTTCGATCTTCACAATGTGAGGATCCTCCTCTGCAATGTGGATGTTAATTTCTATAGTAGACTCATTCAACATGGTTTGAGTTTCGAGCGGTAATGCGTGTTGAATATAGGAGTCGTCCGCACCAAGGTGAGTGAGGATGGAGTCTTCATCTTGGCACTCAACAACATTAATCGAAGGCGAATCCTCTTCAATCATGTCTGGATACAGAAGGGGAAGAGAATATGGGTCCTCATTATCGTGTTGATAAGTGAGAGGACCTAGGAAGATAGCATTTATGAAAAAAAAATTTAGGAGGGATAGATTAGGGGGTCTATCGACTCGGGCGACGATGGAAAAATGGGTGATGATGGTTTGGTAGGGGTGACATCGTCATCTTCCAGGGTACAACTGACACGAGGTTTCTCCGGTGTAAGTGTTTCAGGAAAACCGAGACCACTACGATCATTGTGTTTGCGTGTAGTCACGGGATGAGTGTATGTCGGCCTTGTTCATAAAGACCAAAACCAAAGCCTTTCCAAGCACAAATGAGTCAAGAAGGTTAGGGCGAAACGACTATTTGTCAGGTATTGAAAATCAGATTGGAAAGGAACCACACCAAGAGGAGGTTCAGGGGTAACGGAGGATGCGTCAACACCCCCATACGTTAGGTTGGTGCGGCAATGAGGTGGTCCGTAGGGGATTACTTCCCCACATGATGGTCATAGGTAGGATGCGTATGTAACTGTCCATACTCTTGTGGGGTATGGAAAGAACTAACGTTATATAGGTGGTACTCCCCCAGCATAAGGCGTTGAAAAACATCTACTAAGGGGTCTGAGGTTGGGATGTTGTCTGCGGGAAAGGAAGTGGTATTTGTGACGGCGGTTTCATTGGTTGAAGGTGTAGGTGCGGTTGAAGTGGATGGTAGAGGTGTGGTTGAAGTGGATGGTTGGGTTGGATGAATGGGTGTCTTGACTGGTACAAGCACATCATTAGGGCGATATAACATATTACAGGTTTTGAAGGGGGGAGGATCAGCTTTTACGGTGTAGGACTTCCCCTCGTACTCAAATTTTATGCATCTATGTAAGGTGGAGGGAACGCATCCCATAGCCCGGATCCAAGGGCAGCCTAACAACATATTGTATTAGAACTCTCCCTCAAGGACATAGAAGAGTTTAGGTAAAGTACGTGGTCCTACACGAATGTTAAGGATCATGGTGCCTAAGGTAGAAGTAATAGCATCATTGAATGACCGCAACATGATGGGGCAGGCACACATGCAAATTAGAAGGGATATTCATTTGTTGGAAGGATTTTGAAGAGATGATGTTTAGGCTAGCACCCCATCAATCATAACACGACGTACCTGAATGTCCCGAATGTAAGCTGAGATGAAAAGAGTAGGGTCAGGATCTTCAGCACCAAAGTCGATAATTTCGTCTTCGGAGAAACTCGACAAAGAAGCGGTGGCTTATGCAGACAGAGAAGTGGTCGGGGAGATAGGTTGTTTGGTGAGTGAAGCAACGTGGTTGGGTGTGAGAATGGAAGTAACAGCAAAGGTTTCATTAGGTAAGAATTCTATCCTCAAGGATTTCAACGAGAGCTTGTCGATGAGATTCAAAATTCTGAATGAGATCATACAGTGTCATTTTTACAGGTGATTGGTGAAGCTGTTTGATCATGGTTCGGTGGAAAATTCCGTTAGAGATGGGATAGGCGGGTCCGCGAGTAACCACTTTAGGTGGTGGTGCAATCGGGATGGTGGATGGAGAAAGAGATACCGCATGTGTGCTTTCTTTCGCTTTCCCATTGTTTTTCTGCCCTCGAGTAGCAACACTAATCATATTGATCTCGTGAATACGAGAGGAGGAAGACGATAGGGATAAGTCATGGTCTTCGAGAGGTGGGGCTGTAATAATGATAGATCTTGGTGAGGCGGGGACAAGTGGTATAGGAGAGGGAATTGAAGCTAAAGGTCTCTCTCTTCGTAAATTGTCTTTCTTAACTTTTTTATCTGAGAGAGGTGACTGACGAAGTATGGATTTCAACGCTTTGCATCCCTCTACGTCATGTCCTGGTGTGCGGTGGTAAGCATAGATTTTAGACTCATCATAACCTATAGGTCAAGGTTTATATGGATCATAAGGTCTAAGTGGGGGTAGGGAAATGGTCGCATTCTCCACCAACATAGCAAGGATTTTGGCGTAAGACCCTTTGAGTGGGTCAAAGTCAGAGGAAGATGAGGCTATTGACTGGGTAGATTCTGGTGATGACATGGTATGGTTGATTTGTATGGGTGGTGGTTTAGCCAAGGGGTTTTGATAATGGGTTTTAACTAAACGTGGCTTCTTTGGCACAGAAGCTATGTTTAGCTGGTTAGATGATGAGGCCACAGATGATGTGGTATCAGAAAACAACCACGGAGAAATAGGAGTGACAGCAAACAAATCTTTTGATGATGGGATTTGTTTAGGGTTGATAGGTGTAACATCCTCATTTTATACATTAGAACAAGTCAATTTTTATTTTTTTTTGATAAATGCTTCTTGGTTATAAATACATAATTTAGAACTCACAAATCAAATAACCATTCTTATAACAGATAACCATATGCAACTGTAATGACTCTGAGTACCTCCGATCTATTCATTCCATGACTCGGTAATCTACCGATCTATTCATGAGTAATAAGAGTTGGCGTTTTTATTTAACACACCACTCTTGCGGTTCTCTTCCCTATTCTGGGATTCAGAATGCTCTATCTAAGGAACCTATCTGAATAATTGTTACCATTATTCATCGGCATCTCATCCCTTAGACCAGGTGACTTAGGACAATGCAATCAGTAGCTTGCGATACTTTTGCCAAAGATTTGAAACATACTGCTTATGTCTCATATTCCTTGATGGCATACTCGTCAATTTGGAATATGTCCTTCACCCCATTCCTATGTTATGTAGAATGTCTTATACCGACTTCCTCGTCACCCTCCTCCTATCCCAATTTATTCACTCGAAAAATGCATTAGTAAGGTGACAACGTTATATGGATACTCCCGAGGACTAGGGATACGATGACATACTTTGGGTCAACCCTAGTTAAACCAAAGTGTGTCAAGATGCCTCGAGTCTCCTAGGCAGCCTTATAACGTGACCACATTCCTAATCGGTCCCGAGAGTAACTTGTTCAAGTTTAAGGTGTAAATCTTAACAATCAATGCAAAGGGTGTTGTCATAAGTCACCCGCATTATTGTATCTTCGAGAGATCCTAATCTTCTTGGAGGTACAACCTCGCAGCTTGACTTGTGCCGTCAACCTTTAAATCCACCTCGAAAAGATCTACTTATTAAAAAGTGTTACATACGTTGAGTTAAATTATTCCATAAGACACTCCCTTTAAGGGTAGTCTTTCCCAATCCCTGGGTTCCTCACCTTAGAATGACCCTTCTTAATAAAACCCAATACACAAGAGAAGTTATTAAGACTAGAGGTCCCATCAAGGAGTTCATAGAATATACATAATTCTAAATCAACGAAATTGGACAATTACTCCCATCCTTCACATGAGATTGCTAACCAAACCCTTTTTTGGTTTATATCAATTCTCATAACTGAATTTATATCTTACTTATTAGTATCAAGATATAATGATTAAGAATCCAATTAAACGTTGTCCTGGCTTAATCAAGACTAGGAATTAATAATTTAATCCAGCTTGTTTAGCGTCTTGCTTAGGTTTATTTTTACCCTAGCTTCTTAAAAGACAATGATCTAAGTTTCAATTTAGCTTTAGATAGAACATACTAGAACTGCTAAACAATCATAAGTATTCATTCACATATTCTTGCAAGCTTACATTGATAATCACAAAAGTCTCCAATTTAAACAATAATAACAAGCTCTCAAGATCATTTGATCCGAAGAAGGTCAAACTATCCAGATAAGAATACAAACACATAAGTAACAAATATCTCACTTTATTCCCTTCAGGCTAATCAAATACATTTTATGCTTTCAGCTTACTTGATACAATACTTCAATGGAAAAAGAACATCTTTCCTCATATAGTACATTTAGAGAATCAAGCTGAAATTCATCATAAAACCAAATTAAACAATCTGAACATCCTATCAGATCTGCGTGCTTTTACCACTTACGGCAACCATCTGCAAAAATTGTCAACATGGGTCAGTTCGATGAACTGAGCATGATAAGCACTAACTCTTAAAACAATTGCAATCCACCAACTGTTTTCATTAAACAACCTGTTTAAATGAGATCATTTCACCAAACAAGTAAACATATTTCAGACTATGCTTTTGTAATACAAACATGACTATAAACGCGTAACTCAAATTATCATTACTGAATAGTCCTAGATACTTCTCAAATATTGATGTATCCAAAACAACTATCCATCCGAATCCCAAGGACAAAGAAACATCGATGAGATCATTACATTCAACATAATTAAAGGAATATTATAACAAATCATGATTCCATCAATATGTTAAAACAGCTCCAACGGTTAGATAAAAATATCAACATAAACTTTACAACAAGAGAAATAAATGAATCATACATATTTCCCTCAGAACTAGCTCATGACTGTACCGTCTTTCCAAGAGCAAAGCATTCACCTTAAACACATGCGAATAAATCAGACGAGGCCACCAGAAGCACCACAGTTTTGTTAAAGTTTAAAATATAACAAACTACTGTAGTTTACTAGCAGTACAGTAGCTCTCACGCCAAACAGTGATGACTATCTACCAAACAGACTCCACATGACCTTCCACACGAAGCGACAAACAAGAAGATATTCACTGCCATCGCCTGTCGAGGTGCAGTCGACAGCTCCTTAGTTCAATCAAGCTCAAGACTAGATATCCATGCAACAGAAGACGTAATCATGCTCAAACACGACAACAATCCCTCTCAGCAACCTACAGCTCATTCTAATCCCTACTAAACACTGTAAGGCTTTAGATCCAAGGTCGAAATCAAAGAACTTCTCTTTTATCGCAGTCAACAAGAGACTCCTTGACATTAAAGCAAATGATGTTTCCCTAAGACTATGCAGAGATATTCATACAAAATCCACGCAACATGCACAGCCTCATTTAACTGGAATTATTCAGAAAGGAAACATAACATACTGTATTCACATCTGAACTCATTCAGAGTTTGAAAAGTATGGTAATCACGACCCACTTTTACAGAAGCCAAGATACATGATATCTATCTATACTTAAGGAACCCAACAGAGCCAAAGACAACAAGTGTACAAAATCAGGCTTATATAGAGGCAGATACACTGGTTACCTATCAAGGATTTCAACTGAATCCAAACAACAGTATACACGATAAAGCTTCTACAAGGCGATATACAAGATAAATATTAGTTAATGATTCCAACCGTATAACAATGGTAAATATTCAAAATCAAGCTTATACAAAAGCTAAATACTGATTTTGTAACAAGGAATCCAACTGAGCCTCTACAACATTATTCACTCAAGCTTACATAGATAGGAAACGTAAAAAGTACACCAACTGAGTCTGTACCAAAAATTCATTACTTAAACGAAGGTATTCATTACAAGATAACAGAAGTCATATTACTAGTTACCCCTCCAAGACTCCGACAGAATCATGCTACCAGTATTCACATACATGACTTATACAGTAGTCCATAATATACGAACCAATCCAAGGACTCCACAGAGTCATCTTGTAAATAAATAAATATAATGCAAACCATCAACGGGTTAAATCCCGTAATTGCAACACAAGGGAGGGAAAAACAACTTCTACAGGGTCGCATTAAATACTATAACACAGCCAGTTATCCGTTCAACATAACCTAAGTATCATAGCGAAACCCAACAAGATTCAGTAACCACCACCTATAATAACCACGACAGAACTTACAAAGAAGTCCAATTAAACTGAACATTCAAACAAAAGTCCATCAGTATCCTTTCCGACAAGTATCAACAACAAGCATCAACAACAAGTATCAACAACAAGTATCAACTGTAGCCTGAACCCAACAAGGGAACAATTCATGGGCTCTCACAGAGCAGGTCTAGTATACTTTCTTGCATGCATTTCACAAACTTAAGCCGGAATGCAAAACACACGAAATAGTGCAACAGTTCGAAACACAATACACACCCATCAAGGGTTAAATTTGAAAAATCGAACCAGCAAGAAGATACAGTAACAAAAATCACACAAAGCTACCATAAAAACCATCTAAACCCAAAAATCATCTGAACAGAGTTGTTCTAATGAAATCATTTGAAAGAGAGCAATATTTTTAAAGGTTAGGGCCTAACATGCCTGGTTATTTGCTTAAAAATCCGAAGAAGACCACTGAAAGAGCTCGAGCCTTCTCCTCTTTTTCCAAGTTAGATTCACCAACAAAAATTTGTTATTTCCATGACTTATAAATTTTCCTTGCTAGAGAAAAGAGTGAGTTACACTCATATTTGCCATGCAACTCCAAGAAGACTGGTGCGAAGAACCAGTGATCAGACAGAGGGAAAACCGGAGCGCATGAAAAACCAAACAAACTACTAATTTTCCATTTTGCATGCCTTCCCGTGAAACCCGAGCTCGAAGACCAAGTTCATAAATGGCATTTACTCCAAATTTCCCACTCAATTTCCATTGCCACCGACCACCATAGTTGGCGATGGATAAAACCAGTTCGAAGACCATTTCAAACTTTGGCGACCTGCCACGTCGGCTCTAGCTAGCCATTTAAAACTTCTACCAAATTACCTGTCCTTCATACTTATCCATCCATTTAATGCCATAGAAACTACCACCCATGGTTCGCACCCTTCCATAGGTCCCCTTTCTTCCTTGTTCATTAGTTAGGTTAGTAACTTAGGTTAGGATTTAAGATAACACTTAGTCTAACCTCATAGCACATAGTTACTAACTTAGAACATTAGCTTATAGCCTAGGCCTAGGTTAGATTAACACTAATCTAACCCCTAGGTTATAGTTTAGTTTTAGGTTACTAACCTTAATAAATCCAGTTTAGGTCTAACATTTCAAATGCTCAGAAAAAGAACCTACAACATACATTCACGAACAGGGTTCACTCCTGCACTGCCAATAGGCTAGTGGAAATAAATGTATCTGAATTTATTACCTGGTCCACGATCAAGACCTTCCTGATATTACGATATCGGGAACCAATTCATTTAACACGATCAGCCTGAGTTAGACTCCGGAATAGCTTAGTCAATGCATCCAGACCTTGCAACCTGCGTAAGGTCTATAATTTTAATTCATCCCAAATAAACTTAAAGCATCACTTGGATCAATACCACTGATCCAAGGCTAGGTCTTATAGATGGATAACTCCATAATTCATTCCGAGATCAGATTAAACTCAGGTGTAAAATGAAAGAAATAAAAGAGTCCAATCATATTCTGACTCAGTCAAGATCTATAATTTCAAAGAAGGTACAGTCCATATCAAGCATGACTTCTCAATCAAAGGAACACATCCTTTTTACAAAAGAAATCACATATCAACACTTGTATGCTCAGGAGGAAGTAACAACAGTGGTGTTACAATAGGTGGATAGGATACGCGGGGTGATGGTGTTGATATACCCTTGGATCTCTCGTATGGGTGCGAAGGCGTAGGTCATTTTAAAGAAAACGCGGGAGGTATGATATATTGATGCAAGGTGGAGGGATGAGGTCCTAATATGGAAGGTAGGTGTGACGATGACAGTTTTAGTTGTGATAGAGGCATAGGTTGAGGAGATTGAGTCTGTCTCCTAATGGGATGGACGGCTTTATTTTTGGATAAGTCTAACCATTTAGGTGGGTGTGTTAGACTGGGTATTGGTGAGGTCCCAAGCGTAGGGGAAGATTTGGTTAGGTTAATAGAGGTGGATGAGGTATTTGGTAGAGATGAGGGGGGTGAAGATGAGGACATAGGCATTTTAAGCTTCTGTAAACACTTCGGGTATATGGTAGAGGCATCTGGATCGGTCATCTGCATTTGAGTAGAATATGGCGTACTCAAACGTTCCCATAGGAATCATCTATCTTCTGAGGGATGACAATCCTCACGTGTGAATAGGAAATTTTGTATGGAAGAAAGGTGGGTTGTGATTCCGGTCCACTGTGGGTGTGATACAGGGGAAGATGAGGTACTGTATCAATGGGCGTTAAGAGGTCAACCGGTCACTGAAAAGATTTAGGCGATGAAGAACTAATAGGTAGGAGGGCGTGTTTGAGAGGCTCCGTCGTGTTTAAAGAATGTTGTGATGTCGGTTCAAGAGTCTTCTCGTCTAAGGATAACAAAATAAGTGGCGAGCCTTCCTCTTGTCACAACAGAATGGTAGAAGGAGACATTTGGGAAATAGATAAATTAGATAGCATCCGCTCACGCCTCTTGCAAGGATGTGATATAAGAAAGCTCATTGGTGAGAAGGGAACTCAAGGCTGTTAATTCCTTGATGGGTAGAGGAACGAAAGGATTTCGTCTTGTCTTGATGGTGATGAAGGGGTTCGGGTTCTGCGCAAGCTAGTGAAGAGGCTTGATTCAGAATTTTTTTCGATAGAGGCTTTTGGGTCAGGGAGTCGAAGACCGCATGGATCTCGTGAACACTCTCCTCGCTAAGATATCTTGGTTTATGTTATCTGTTAGGAGAGTGATTTGGGAATGGTTTGTTGAAAATTTTCAAATTTCGGTTAGCAGAGCGTTAGGATTATCGAGGGCTATATCCCCGCATCAACCATTTCTGCACTATGTTTTTCAACATCTTGCGCTTTTCATGACTGTGTCCCTTCACATGGTGGAAGTTACGAAGTCATTTTATTTGTACCAAGAAGGTATGGCGCAGTGGAATCAAACCCGGAGTGAGGTTTAACAGAGGTAAGGTAATGGCTCTGCTTTAAGCAATTTTTCCAATATCACACCATAAGTTTCTCCCAAGGGTGTAATTGATGGGCTCGACTTTATACTTATAGGTGGTTTTGGCAGGGGTATTAGACGGTGGTTGGGATTTGACCATCACTTTGCGTACACAGCTCCTTTTGATTTCGGCTTGATCGATGGGTGACGATTGGTGGTGTTAGGTTTGTTGGTGGAATCTTGGGTTCGGAAATTGGGGTTTTTGTTGCGCAACCACAATTTCTCTTCCTCTAAGGCTCGAATCTCTAGTTTTCGAGCCATAGTAAAGGCTTCATCAAATGTGCAGAAAGTTTGAATTTGGAGGGTAGGAGAGATGTGTTTAGCGCAGGCCTGCGTAAAAGTTTGATAAGTTCGGCTTGAGGCAAGGCATACGTAAGTTGGTTGATAAGGCCCCGCCATCATCCAACGAAATCTGCGATAGATTCATCTTCAAATTGTCGGATGGCATAGAGGTCGAGTGATAGATACTTTCTTGGCAATGTTAATGGAGAAATGATCCAAGAAAGATTGGGCTAGTTGGTTAAAAGAGAAGATTGAGTGCTGGGTTAAAGCACTATACCACTCCAAGGTGGGTCCTGATAAGGACATGGGAAAGGTGCGGAGTAGTAAGGCATCATCATGAGCAATTAGATAGCAGGCATGTCTAAATGATCGCAAGTGTTGTTGAGGATCCTCCTTACTATTAAAATGGGTAAATTTTGGTAATTCCCATTGAGGAGGATATGAATGAAGGGGGACAGAAGGGTGGATAGGCTCCCGACAAACTTGCTCGTATGTCAAGGCACTACGACTTCCTGAAACAGAAGCCTCCAGATTTTGCATTTTGTCCATCATTTGTTTAATTAAATCAGTAGTTGGATGAGATGATGGTGTGGTTGTGGTAAACAGAGGCAGATTGGGCCAAGGGCCACCACTAGACAATGGTGGGGTTAAATGTTGATAAGGTATGGAGGACGAATGTGTTGAGGCGACCGAATAGGGATGTCCTATATAAGACGTTGAGGTTATCGATACGTGTGTGGGAATGAAAATGTGGGCGGAGCTTGAGAAGGAAAGCTCGTGTGGATAGGTGGCAGAGAGCAAGTCATGAACGAAACAGTCTGCAAGAGAGACGAGGTAGGAGCAGTTGGTGGTAATGACATGTGGGGCCCAAGATTAACCAAAGGAAAGCCAATCAGTGTCGTATGAACCTCTGAAGCCGCTGGATTGGGAGACGGGGCTAAGGATGCAGAAGGAAAAGCGGAGTTATCAGGTGGAGAAGGAGCTAAATGAGCAGCTATACTAATAGGCATGCCAACAAGGAGTTGACCATCGGGCATACGGTCAGGGGCATGAGACAAATAGTATTGTACAGCGCTAGGATTAGCATCCAGAAATTTGGCAAATTCCTTATCTCCTACAGGAATTTTAGGAACCTCGCTAGTATCCGTAGGATTCCCTATAGAATGTGAAGGGGGTGATTCAGGAAAAGGCACAGAGCAGGCATGTGAAACCATGGCGGCGGCTTGCTTCTAAGTGATAACAACCATGGACAAGAGTACACAGTAGGGCTTCAATCTATCAGAATGGAAACGCCTCAGAATGTTGAAATTGGTAGGTTGTTGGTTTGTCAGGAACTGAAAAAGATAGTAACCGATATCGGTCTGCTAACCAATGTCGGTTAGACTATGGCCAACGCTCGGTCAATTAACCGATGTCGGTATAATAAGACTGGTATAAGAAAATATAAGAAGCTGCTGATTTGAGTTTTTAACAATGCTTAGTACATCTATCAAATTGTTCTGAAGTGATCACAGAAAATAGTGTATGACAGAGAAACAGAACCGAAAACAAGCAAGAATGCACAAACAAATTAACAGACTAACCCTAGGGTTAATTTTAATCAATTTGGGCTTATGCCTTTAGACGCAGAATGATGTCAATCCTAAACAAAAGACTTAGGGGAAATGTCAAGTTTGTTTTGGCTTATAAGGTTACCTCAATCGGGCGGAGGAATACCACGGAAAAGGGGGGATGTTTTGAGCTGTTGTGTTAATTATGAAGTGATTCGGTATGTGTTGTGCAGTGAAAGTAAGATTAATTTCTTGTCAATACCGTGGAAATCACCCCCACGTGTACGACCTGTTACTTAGTCTACGTTCACTAGAATTGAAAACAACAAGCAAGAATGTAATGCACGTGTTTTAAACCCAAATTGAAAATTTTATTCGATGAAGCAAGGAAGATGACTTTTACTAATGCAAAACTGGGAAAGCAAGACAAATTATTTTACTAAATATAACAAAATACCGTGTGAAATTTTTAGAAGAAGAAAACAGCAAGTATGCTCCCTATATGAAAGCAAGCAAGAGAAAAAGAAACCCGAAATGGGTCCCACCTAGTGTACAAAATGTTTTGCACCGAATGTTTCAAATTTGGGAATAGATTTGCTTCTATCCATTCATTCCTTTGAGAAACAGATAAGGGTTAGGGCTAGGAGGAATACCTGTTGAATGTCGAGAGGGTGTACGTGTACCGTAGAGAAAGAGATCAGGTCGACTGTGAAGAACTCCTTTTTGTCTTGGAAGGACTACTTGCAAGTAAGAATACAAGACCACCAGATTTTAATTAGACAATAAATGAGGGAACTGCCTTGGGCCCAGGAAATATAAAACTTCCTTTCGAAGGTGGTCAGTTCCCCTGCTAATATGAATTAACACAAATTCTAACAAATAAGCTATTGTCCAATTACAATTTATTTACCTTGTTAGAACAATAGAGAAAGGGCTCGTCTTGGTTTAGAATCAAGGTGACCGATGCCGACACTTTAACCGGTACCGGTTGGTGGTAACCGATATCGGTAGGGGCAATGTTTTAGAGGCTTTTGGTGAAGGTTGGTCAGAAGGTGGTTGTGTTGTTTTATGAGGCCGATAAATGGATGGGGTTGGGTAATGGGGTGGTGAGAAGGACTCAAAGAATACGGGGGCGTTCTTGGGGTAATGTAAGGGTGGAAGAATGACAGCTTAGATGTAGTGTGTTGTTGGATAGTAGATCTAGGAATAGACTTATGATGGATGTGATTCAAGTTCAAGAAATGTTATTAAAAGAACGTATAAGACTTACTAGTTCCCGATGGAAAATACGGTGTTCTGGGACTGTGATGATGAAGACAGGGCTCAAGTAGGATGATCTGACAATCCAAGATGAGCTATCTCCTCTCCTGATACTCGGATGAGTGTCACAAGGCTCAAGTTACTCGCCGCAGCTTTTGGGCTTGATGTCCTTATCTCGCAAACTCTTCTTCTTTCTTTCACTTGTCTCTGTTCAGCCAAGTAAATTCCAGATTCTTCCAATGATTTCTCCTTCGGATCCACCAAAATCCAACCCTTTATTTTTGGTTGGGAGTGGTCATTTATAGGGAACCGATGGAAGTTACGCAACCGACAAAGGTGGTCGAGTAGAAACCGTATCGGTCAAAGTCAAAGCGGGCTATTTTTGGTAAAATAGCCAACTTTCCCTCATTTTCTCCCGAGGGATTAGTTGCGGGCTTGGTCAAGTCATTATGAGGTTGGTTTTAGGTGCGGGTGAGGAGTAATTAGTCATGGGTGTGGATGTGGACCAAGTTATAGGTCTTAATTAGGTTAATTTAGGGTTAAGACTAGGTCATGATGAGGTGGCAAATTGAGGTGGTAGGTATGGCGATGTGGATTTATTAATTATAAGGTAATTAATAAATAATTTTGTAAGGTTTAGGTGATGAGGTTAGGTTGCGAAATGAGATGCGGGGCACAAGGGGTCGTAAGACACAAATTTGGTGTCTACATCAGTGCCCATGCGAAAGTCACGCTCATTTCTATCATTTCCCAAATAACACTCATCAATGCTTTTGGAAATCTTCCACCCTCCGCCTCGGTAACACATAATACCCCACCGCTATCATTAATACCACCGCCAACCTTGTTTCCTCGTAAGTGTGTTGCATACATTGTACCATAAGTGAATGTCAAACCTCAGCGCCTGTGTCAAATCTCGTGCAGCTGAACCAAATACTGTTGTTATCGCTGCCCGCCCCACGCTAGGCAACGCCTGATACACTGTTCTTCCTATCATTGGGAGCCTCAAAATCCTAAACACATCTTCCAACGTCACTGTCATCTCCCCTGTTGGCAGATAGAAGGTATTCTTTTCCTGGATTCCACCTCTCAATCAACGCCTGCAACATAGCATGATTACGTGTGATTCGTGAATAATAGCGGATTCCACTTAGCCCCACACGGTTTATCAATTCCCATTCAGCTGGTGTTACATCCGCTTAGATTCTTGACAACAACGCCGCACAAAAAGATCATTCATCCTTAACCCCGCTCTCCGCCTTTGTATACATCAAAACGACACACAATTATTAAATAAAACAAATCCCCACGGTTTCTTTTTTCTCAAATTCTGGAAACTCCTACAGTAACCGATATCGGTTATAGATAACCGATACCGGTTTACTAATCAATACCGGTTTTCTCTAACCGATACCGGTCACTGTTACAAAATATATAGCCTACTTAAAAACATACACCTACGATAATTATTTTACCCGTTTACTCCTCTCTATATCTAAAAACATACGTGAATACCCTGCTTACCTACCCCATCACACTCACTCTATCCCAAACCCTTGCCTATCACCTTTTCTTTCTCATCTCTACCCTCTTATCTTCTCTCATCTTATTCAACAAAACATGCAAGAATTAAAATACAACCAAACAATTTACCTCTCGGGATGCAGCAGCTTGTGGTGGAACTTGTCTTCCCCTCGTCCCGCCCCTCGCCGGATGCTTCTCCTCGTTCAGCCATGTTCACCACCCTCTTCCAATATAATTTGCCTTTCTAACTTCTTAATCTCAGCCCACACTCACTTCACCTGTCTCTTTCCTCCTTATCACTCAATTCTTTCATGCAATTACCTGTATCAGTTGTCAAACAGCATCGCATTCGCGTATTTAACTTGTTGCATGACTCTAAAAATAAGAACGCTAAAAATAAGAACTTAAGTTGCCGCCCAAGCTTTTCTATTTTTAGAAAATCTCGTTTTGG
Organism: Taxus wallichiana var. yunnanensis; assembly: GCA_018340775.1. Lineage (NCBI taxonomy): Eukaryota > Viridiplantae > Streptophyta > Pinopsida > Cupressales > Taxaceae > Taxus > Taxus wallichiana. The sequence continues at coordinate 758,453,221 of CM031241.1, forward strand.
CATAACCGGTATCGGTTACCTAACCGATATCGGTCCACAATCTACCGACGTCGGTTAGCTAACCGATATCGGTCACATGCCTCCTTTTTCTTAAACTTGGATCTTTTCTTTATTTTTTGCAAAATTTTTGTTGTTGCGCCCGCTTCTTTTACCTGCATAACTACATCATTATCACTATTTGTCATCAGAATCACATCAACACGTATATATATATATATATATATATATATATATATATATATATATATATATATATATCATCACAAATTCATCAATATCATCTATCTACAATAAAACAACCATCAACAAAATATGGACAACATTTCAACAAAATACATCAAACCCATCAATACATGCACCATTTGGATCAACCTCATCATCTACATATATTCCATTTTCAAAACCCATCGACAACATACATAAAACATTTTAAAACACAACATATGGATCAAAATCATCATCTCTATATATATCAATGTTTCAAATATACAACTTGCCCTGCATAGGGGCCTCTGTGATCTCAAAATAATACAAAGTCGGCACGCAGGCCGCAATAACCATCAAAATCTCGACTTGCTCATAGCCGGTCTCTCATATCAAAAATATACTCGGCTCATAGGCCGGTATCAACTATACAACCCGTACTCGGCTCGCAGGCCGGTATATACAACAAGAATGAATAAATGAATCATATGTGGGCACGCAGGCCTCTATATACATAACCGGTTCGCAGACCGGTGCCTATATCCAATATACAAACAAAAACACCTATCTCTCGCTCTAGGATGTCTCAACTCCCCATCGCCTCGGCCTCCTCTCTCTGCGGGTCCCGACACCGCTCCTACCTCCTCCCTGTCACCGACCCACCGGCTGTAGCTGCACCCCCCTGGGATCTCTGACTCCGAGAGGTCTCGGCTCTGTGTGCCGCATATGGCTTGAGTAGTCAGCCCAGCACTATCAAGGACATCCCGATAATACACCGGCCTCCGCTCTTGCGCCTCCATATAGCGGGCCCGTGCCACCAACGCCGCTAGGCCGGTCCCAAGCGACTCCTAATAATAATGGCCCCTGTCCCGCCGAGTACACCCGTGGCGGTACGTGTGTCTATGGGTGTGCGTGCTAGTGGTGGTGCCTGTGGCCGCACTGGTGGTGCCTATGCCTCGTACTGGTGGTGGTGCATGTGCCTGTACTGTCCTATACTCGTGCTCAAAATGCCCCCGTAATACCCTGATCGTGTCAGCTCGTGCAGCAGCCAGCCGCCTCGTAATAACCGCACTGCCCTGGAGGCGGTCCTCTCTCATGCCGTGAATAACCGCAAATCTGGTTGTGCGGGTGCATGTATATCCTCGCTGCTCTCTGACCAGCCCACCAAACCAAAATGAACATGTGCACCTGGGCCATCCATCAGATATCGTCGGCCTGGCCTCTCTCTCGCTACCCAATCTAGTTCAATGGGTCATGGAGCCGGGTAAGTGGGGCCTCTACATCATCCCTCCGGTACTATGGGAGGGGAGGTGGCTCATCCTGTCGCAGCCCCAGCTGCCATACCCTCTCTAAGGGTATCCACTCATACTCTCCGGCCTCCGTCCTGCTATCCAGAAAGTATACTGGATCCAGCGCATCTGTGCTCGGCTCCTCCTCGGGGCCGATGGCATCTGTAAGGCCTCCATACAATATCCACGGTTAGGCCCTCTAGCATATGACGGTAGTAAGCTACATCCCATCCTGCGAGCACCGCTCGTGGCTGGCCCACGACCCCCAACCACCTCAAAGCCATACCCGTATATCACTTATGGCCCCAAGTCGCTGGGCAGCCCTACTAGTCAATACATATGATATGCTCATATGCCCAGTAGTGTAACAAAAATGTGGAACAAATCCCAAATCACCTCATCCGGCGATAACCCCACAGCTCTCTGTATAGCTGCACCAGATATACTGGTGCCCAGGCATAGCACGTATGCTCCTCCACCATCTCGTGCAACACCCCCATCAAAGCCCGTGGGAAGCGGCCTCCCTCTGAGTCTGGGAGGGCGAAGCATGTGATGCCTATCATCATCAACACGGCCAGCCGTGTCTCATGTCTATGGGCGCGATACATGTCCCCATAGGCAATGCTCATGCTGTGATAAGTCAATAATGTGGCTGCATCCCCAAATACCTGTAGAATGTTGTCCATAGCCATCTCCGCATCTACCTGGAATACTGCCTCTCCTACGATCGGTGCTCTCGAGATGCGATATACATCCTCCGTGGTAATAGTCATCTCTCCAAATGGAGATGGAACACATTGTCACTGGATCCCATCTCTCGATGAGGGCAACCATAAAATCGTGGTCCCTCTCCACCGCCCTATACCGCTGGACTCCACCAAGTCCCACTCGCGCATAATGGCCCGGCAAGGCGCCATGGGACACATGTGGCCGCATCCGTCTCAATAACGGGGGCATCCGATCCCGCATAGTCAGCTGCTGATGTGCCTGCACAAATAACCCACTTCATTAGACCTACCCTTTCAAACAACAACTACTTTAACCCTCTATACCCCCTTTTTACCCACCCGACCACACCCCGACTCTATAACACACACCTACACCCACCTATTTTACCCTAAAACATTTACGATATCCCCTTTCCTTATCTCACACCCTACCAATCACCCAGATCTACTCTCGCCATTTACCTATGCCCCTACCAATTTAACACCTCCCCATTCATACCCAACACCTAATCTATCCTAACCACACCAACCACACAACCGCCCCATTTCCCCCACCAATCACCCTTCCTATCAACCTCTACCCCTTCCCTCTTCACCCCCAAAACACAAAACCCAACAATAAACACAACACCCAACAATAAACTCAAAACCCAAACCACTAATAACAAAAAACACCACACAACAACCCAAAAACAACCAAAACCCAAAACAACAACAAAACCAAACCAACAAAATAAATAATCCTAACTAAGGACCGTACCAGGCACCCATGACCGCCACCGGTCCCCTCCCCAAAGATCTCTCCACCGCCGCCGCCGACATACAATCGACACACCGGTCAACCAAAACCCACCTTGCCCGAAGAATTCGTGGATCGATGCCGGCGCTTAGTGACCAGACATCGTCATCAGCAATCGCGTGGGCCGAACCCGACGCGCCCCCCAACCCATTTTTTGCCTATTAATCCCCTTTACCCATTGAAAACCCTAAAACCTACCCACCCTACCGCTTTAGCCTAACTACCCTACCTACCCTCTCCATTTTCCAAACAACTTCCATTTATTAATTATTTTATCAAAAACATGGATTCCTACCCAAAACCCAAATCTAGCTTAAAAACATTAAATTCACATAATGAGAGGTTTCGAACCTACTGGCATTTACTACACGTCGTCGTGGTGGGATAGGTGGTGGTGGTCCAGCCGGGTCCAAAGACTCCGCCTCCTCCCGGTTGTGCCATGGCTCTAAATCCCCTCTCGCGGGTCCTCCACCAATCAAATGCCGCCTCATACTCGCTAGTGGCCTACCAACCACTCACTTCTCCACTCAAATAGTGCCACCTCACCCGACAAATTCAACAATCTCACTAACACACCTCGCATAACTAAAATTGGTTTTCAAATTGACAATGTAACAATGACAGCCATATTCTTCTTTTTATAGGTTTTGGACCTATAACCGATATCGGTTATATTATGCCCTAAAGAACCGGTATCGGCCATCTAACCGATACTACCATAGAGAATCGATATCGGTTTAATCCTACCTTTTCCCCAATTTCGCCCTTATTCACTAATCTCCCTTTCTCACCACATCACCTACACCTCCTTTGCTAAATAGCCTTTTGACTTCATCGTGACTTCACGGCCCACTTCATGGCCTCCGACCCAAGCCGCTGACTAATTTGGCCCGACCCAAGGCCGCAACCAATCATTTGCCTCGACCCAAGGCCGCAACCAACCATTTGGCCAAACCCAAGGCCGCAACCAACCAATCAAAGCCCGACCCAAGGCCACAACCAACCATCTAGCCCCGACCCAAGGCCGCAACCAACCAATCGGCCACCCAAGGCCCGACTAAGGCCGCAACCAACCAATTTGGCCCGACCCAAGGCTGTAACCAACCATTTGGCCCGACCCAAGGCCGTAACCAATCAATCAGGCCCAACCCATGGCCCTCACTAATCAATCAATCGGCCCGACCCAAGGCCACACCACTCAAATACCTCGCCCAAAACCAACAAATTACAATTTTATCCACCCATCATGTAGCTTTTTGTTCAATCGAGCTCACCTATTCGTGTTTTAGCATGATTAGGGTACTTAACTTGATCAGTTGACCAACTTTGCCTAGACCAAGACCGTGACGTTTATCTCAACCAAACCAACCATTTGGTACTGCCGAACATGCCTAAACATTCCTGTACCTTACCCGTTATATCCCCTGGAGCTACTTCCTATGCCTTGGATACCAGGATTATATCACCCTTGTTTGGATAAACTATCGACCTTTGCCTATGAATTGCTTGTTTGCTCTTCAAATCATGTACCCTGGTCGCACTACTGCATTTCAACGTGCGTCTGCTTCCTTGGACCTACCCCACCATCTCACCATCATCTCAACACCATTTACCCTTTATCAACCCTATCCCTGATTTCACGCTACCTCAATCTGTGATAGATTTGAGGGGGATTACCTATACCCTTAACAGGAGTAACCACTTCTTATTATTGTCCGTGCAGCTTTACAAGACAAGCTACACGACAACAAGGGGCTAATGTAGACACCAAATTTGTGTCTTACGACCCCCTTTGCCCCGCATCTCATTCCGCAACCTAACCTCATCACCTAAACCTTACACAATTATTTATTAATTACCTTATAATTAATAAATCAACATCTCCATACCTGCCACCTCATTTTGCCACCTCATCATGACCTAGTCCTAACTCTAAACTAACCTAATTAAGACCTATAACTTGGTCTACATCCACACCCATGACTAATCACTCCTCACCCACACCTAAAACCAACCTCATAATGACTTGACCAAGCCCAAAACTAATCCCTTAGGAGAAAAGGAGGGAAAGTTGGCTATTTTACTAAAAATAGCCCACTTTGACTTGACCGATACCGGTTCTTACTCGACCACCGTCGGTTACGTAACCGCCATCGGTTCCTCAGAATGACCTCTCCCAACCAAAAACAAAAGGGTTGGATTTTCATTGATCCAAATCGAAGTCATTGGAAGAATCCGGAATTTACTTGGCCGAGAAGAGGCAAGTGAAGGAAAGAGAGGAGTTTGCAGAGAAGGACATCAAACCCAAGACTCGCAATCGATAACCAGAGCCCAAAGTGACACTCATCCAAGCCTCGGGAGAGAGGATACCTCATCTTGGATTGTCGATCCATCCTACTTGAACCCCGCCTTCGTCATCACAAATTCCTTGAACTCGTATTTCATCAGAAATAGTAAGTCTTATACGTTCTTTTAATAACATTTCTTGGGTTTTTGAATCACAAGAATTACAAGTCTATTCTTGGATCTACTACCCGGTAACACCCCCATCTAACTATCATTCCTCTACCCCTACACTTCCTAAGAATAGCTCCCATACCCTCTCGAGCCTTCTCTATCACCCCATTACCCATCCCTAATCATTTACTAGCCTTATAAACACCATAGTCATCTTATAGCCAACCTTTCACCAAACCCCTTAAATCACTACCCCTACCAATATCGGTTATCATCAACCTCGGCACTTTTGCGGCATGACATGGACCGACATCGGTCCACCGTGATTCAAAACCAAGACCAGCCTTTTCTCTATTGTTCTAACAAGGTAAATAAATTGTAAATGGACAATAGCTTATTTGTTAGAATTTGTGTTAATTCATATTAGCAGGGAACTCACCACCTTCGAAGGAAGTCTCATATTTCCGGGCCTAAGGCGGTTCCCTCACTTATTATCTAATTAGAATCTGTGGTCTTGTATTCTTACTTGTAGGTAGTCCTTCCCGGGAGTTCTTTACAATCGATCCGATCTCTCTCTCGGCGCGCACACCCTCTCAACATTCAACATTCTCTATTAACCCTTATCTCTGTTTCTCAAAGGAATGAAAGGATAGTAACTCTATTCCGGAATGGAAGCATTTACAGAAACAATGGCTGCTCCTTCTTCCACCTCTATTCCCTCTTCTCCCTCTGGTCCCACTCCCTTAAGTCCAGAATGGATCTCCAAACACCTGAACCAACACAAGAGGAAAGTCCCCATTGCACCTATGGACTTCTCTGTCATCCCAACAAAAGGAGCTAAGAAGCAAAAGCCAATAACCCGCTTCTCTCGAGTGCTTCAAGTGAAAGGGTTATGGAGATCGCATACCCTGATCCCACAAAGGATAAAAAAGATCTGTCTCCTATAGATTATACAGTGACATAGGTCACAATGGGAACATCCACATAAATCCTACAGGGAGAGGCCCTATCCGTAGTGGATGACCTTTACAAAAATCTTTAGGAAGCAAAGGAAGAGAAGAGGATACTAAAATAATAGAACAAACATCTTCTCCAAGCCCTACAAAAAATGGGCAGTGCACCTCCTATAGCTGCCACCGAAACTCCTGAGGCCCTTAGTCAGGAAAAGATAAATGAGTACACCAAGATTGGTGAGCAAGGTATGGCAGTATCCACCTGGAGAGACCAGATCCTCAAGGATAGTGAGGAAGTAATTGTAAAGTTCATGGAGCTATATTAAAATATTGATCAAGCTAATAAGGAACTCTGTGTGATTCCTGGGACCTATCTCCGAAGAGTTGACCATGCCAGTTACAACATGAGACATTCCAGGAGATGCTCATTGCCCAATCGATGACTTAGTAAAATTTGGTGTCCTCAATCACCCAAGAGCACCCAACAAAGTCCTCACTCGCTTTGACTACCGGGTTGACTAGATGGAATTCGTCTTGGAAAATTTTGATAAAATCAAGGAGGAAGACTTGGATACAATGCATCAAATGCAGCAGATCATCCTAAGGATGTCTCCGGCTTGCTCACCCCATCATACACCTTGAGGAAGGCAGATGACACTATTCGGATCTTTAAGGAGATCACGTCACAAGGTTTAGGGTCAGAAGCCACTTTTGACGTAGAATCTATCAACAACCTTTTGGCCTGCCGTGATTTTGTTGGATACCTGATGGAGGCAGGTAATGAATACTTCAAACTCCTAGAGAGACTCGAGATGAATAGGAGACTTGCGAGGTCATTGGCAATCACACCAAGGGTCCCGCTTAGGATCAACTTCAACCGATGATTAGCAAGTTCATGGAGTATCATGCTCAATTTCACATTTCCTCTCCATAAGCTATACAAGATACACGCTTTCACCGCAAGATGATGACGAATAGGCTCTTCCTCCTAGGATTGTTCCTATTTTGTAAAGTATTTAAAAGTATGTTGGCACAAATGATGACATCATCCATGTTGCACCATGAGATGTTGTCATCCACCAAATTACCCCAAAAGTCAACAGTTTACTTTTAGATATTTTTGTAGATATTTTGTAAATAGTTGTTGGTTCCTTTTGCCTTCTTTCTCTTTCTCCTTCTATATATACTTGGATACGTGTTGTATTCAAGTGTTGACATTTTTAGATGAAAAATAGAAGTGAGAAGGAAAAGGCTTTTACTTTTGTAAAACAAAAATATTAATACGTAAATTAAGACTTTGTGCTCAATGGATGTGTTATGTGTATTAGATATTTCTTAAGTTAGATCTATGTTGTTTTTCTCGCCGTGATCTATCTCTACTTTTTTTTTCATTTTCTCATCATGTATTGCTTTGTTCATTTATGTAAGTAGGTTCGGCTCTGTTACTACCAACCCAAAACATAAACCCTCCGACCTTTCTACTTTGGAATTCATTTCTTTTCTCCCTTCGGAGCTATCTTATCTCTTCTTCTCCCTTCGTTCCTTTCTCTATTCACAGCTTGGAAATACCCTACTATTGGGACGAGATTCCAAACCCCGAAGGTAGAATACTATAGGACTTGCACAAATTCCTACCGGTAGAATAGCAGATAAACCAGCTTTTCTTTCTTTGTCTCAAAGAGGGGCTATGCCCTCGCACACTATTGGCTCTGCTATCCATAGATCTTCCCTCCCTACATATTTTCGGACCAACACTACCAAAGCACTTACAACTATAAGATATATAAAATTCTCATCCCTTCTCCACTTTTTTTGGTGTATATCTAAGCACATTTTCAAATATCTTATTTGAACATACACTAAGAGTATGCTAGCAAAAAGTGAATTGATCACATAATAATAATAATAATAATAATAAGAATGCCTCATGAGGATGCTTATTTATTGAAATCATTATTAATAATCATGCTCATTTCATATTGAAATTTTTTGTTTTGTTTTAAGTATGCTTTGCCACCTCACTCGGGACTATGACAATCAAGCCAATGACCAAATTCTTATAGATAAAAGTGTAATCTATTTTATAATACAAATGAAACTAAATTTGAGTTTGAAATAATTATTATAAAAATTAATTTCTCTATAAAATAAATGGTCATGAAGATGATAAATTGTATGTCTAATATCATCTCATTTATAATAAGAATTATACAAATAATCATTAAAAAAATTAAAAAAATTAATGCATGTAATTCTAAGTTCATCAATCACCAATATAAACAACCAATGTGAAAAAGGAGGGGTGCAAAACATGTGGAAATAATATTTTATTTGATAAAGTGATATTCTAGATGGAATTTTTGTAAAAAGTAAATTCATGCGTACATGACCGATGAACTTGTAAGAACTTAGTAAAATATTGCTATTCATATTTGTTCCATTTAAGGTAATATCTATTCCAAATTTAAATATTTGTTCCATTTAAGAAAATTTTGTTCCATTTAAGGTACTATCTAAAAGTCGTAACAAATTTTATGTACTCTTCACGCTTATATAGCACATTCCCATCACCGAAAATGCACCTAATGAATGGAGAGCCCCACATGACCCATCCCCTTGACCCATCCAACATCACCATCCACGGGAAAGGTGATGTCATCGTGGTCCTCAGAATGCCATCTCCCACGTGGCTCCAATGACATGGAGGGTCACGGAGCATTTTAAATGCATTATAATGTTCCCACCCTAATGCATCCAAGATTTGAATTATTGGGAAACGTGACACCGCAATCATCCTGTGTCCCATTTCTTTTGGTCAGTAGTCCAATCAGAACTATGTTTTTCATCCCCCATCGCATGCCATCTCAGGTATATTTTTACTTTTTATTACATACCCATCAGGGAATAACACAGATTACCTGCATTTTTTTAGGAAGAAGCACAATATACAGGAAAAGAATAAGGGAGACCGCAGTTTTTGAGGAAGAAGCCGAAGTTCGAACAGAGGAGAACCATTAGAGGACGTGGTTCGTTGCAGAGGATGTTGTTCGAGAAATCTCCATTCTACAGTAAGTTCAAAATCCATTGATTCCACTAGTTTGTAACACAGGATGCGGTTTTTTCTTTCCCATTAAGTCCCCATAGGCCCGCTAATCACTTTGTTTCTTCCAAATTGTCTGAGAGAGAAACTCCCAAACCAATAATAAAACCCCAAATCCATATAAACAGAGCTTGATAAATTATGATGTTAAAATATGATGTTTTCTAGTACTACTATTATGTACTGAGGCAAATACTAGTTATAACTTATATAGTAGCCAAATATGGATATATGTTAGACATGGTTGGATTGGTTAATGCTTTATAATGTGCTGTGAACAGATCATTCAAGATCTCTCTAGTGTATTTTTGTGTTTCAGAAGATTGATCAAAATACATATAGTAAGACTATAAAGCAGAAAATTGTGGAGTTAATTGTGCACAGTCTCTTTAAACTGTACTTCTTTCATGGGTATTAAGCATTTTGTTTATTGCAGATCCTTATATATGAAGATGATAATGGGTAGCCTGTGTATTAAGCATTATATAATGGGTATTAAGCATTTTGTTTATTGCTTTAAGTGACTATGTTTTGTTACCATGCAAATTAGGTATAATGATATTGTGCAAAAAAAGGTTGTGAAGGTGTAGAAGTAATGGATTCTCGAGTGAAGAGCAAGTCTTAAGTTCACATAAGTCCTTTGTTCCTTCGTAGGGTAGTTCAGGGGTTTCATACCCTGACTTAATAGCCATTGTGAAGACCTGCATGAGCTCGTGATAGTTAAATAAAATGGAATGAATGCTCCTCACTGCTAAACCAATCATGAAGATAGGTCAACAATAGACCCTCACAAGAAATTTGAGACCAAATCATGAAGATAGGTCAACAATCCTATAGCATTTATCCCTCACACAGAAAAATTGTAATTACACTAAATCAATAGTGTGAAATTTTAAACTAGTTTATTATTACTGATATTATTGTATTCCGTGTTTGTTAATAAATGATATGAGGATTGATAGAGGATTCGGTAATTTCTACAATTTGTGTTTATTAATCACTGGTATGAGACTAGTTAATTATGTTGATATCATGTTGGTATTGGTTAAATATGCATGCGATCTTTGAGCTGTTAGTTGTGATTTCATTGCTCTTAGCTGTTTTAAAGTAAATACATTAGGAAAAGTTTGATTTCTTGGATGCATTATAGTTGTAAATATTGCGAATGTGGAACTCATTTGTATATATATATTTGTTATTAGTTGTTAAATATTGGTAATTGTAATGTTGTGAATGTTTAATGAAAGTTGAAGCTATAAAAATTATGTGATATCATACTCTAACTCTCAATTTGGCATATGGGGGCAAGTGCCTCTGCAAAGACAGGAATCGGTGTGTCTTGAAGGGGCTTGCCCTTAGGATGCCACATCGATACGCCCAACTATCATTGCGTGATGAAGGGGCTTTCCCCTTAGGATTTTACATCGATAGTTGGTGGTATATCAGAAGTCTTTGAGAAGAGGTTTTAAAGTCACCCGCCGACCTTCCACTCCTTAAATGCACCCTCCACATGTAATATCACAACCGTCCCTTTTGCAATGGACGGTTGTGATATTATGGAGGGTGCATCTTGGGTGAAGGATAGCCGTTGGCATTTATCGATACTTCAATTTTTCATGGTTATTGTGATTATTTTATCATATTGGATGACATATATTTGATTTGACATGTACCGTACTAACGTTAATTGTATATTTTTGTTTGTATGTGTTTGTGAGGCTATTTCTATGGTTAGTAGATGGAAATGATTACATCAACTCATTTGTGATGTATATATATATATATATACATGTATTATAATTAGTGTCATGTGACATGTTGTGAAATATTGGTAATAATGTTGTGAATGTATGTGTTCCAAGTAACTATAAAAACATAGTGATATCATAAAAAATCAACTACATAAATTTAAATATATTGGGAACTATTTTATTATTGTAATATTTTGTTTAGTATATAGACACTAAATAATAGTGTGAACTAGTTTATTATTATGATTGCCCCTTATTTATTCATCGATATTTGTTAATAAATGATAGAGGATTTTAATTTCTACAATTTGTGTTTATTAATCACCCTTATGGTATGAGACTAGTTAATTATGTTGATATCATGTTGGTATTGGTTAAATATGCATGCGATCTTCAATTTTTCAGTTGTGATTTTTTATTGCTCTTAGATGACATTTAAAGTAAATACATTAGGAAAATTTGATTTCTTGATGCATTATAGTTGTAAATTTTGTTTTGATTGCGAATCATTTGTGGAACTCATTTGTATATATATATATTTTGTTATTAGTTGTTAAATATTGGTAATTGTAATGTTGTGAATGTTTAATGAAAGTTGAAGCTATAAAAATTATGTGATATCATACTCTGACTCTCAATTTGGCATATGGGGGCAAGTGCCTCCTCAAAAGACAGCAATCGGTGCATGTTGAAGGGGCTTGCCCCTTAGGATGCCACATCGATATGCCCAACTATCATTGCGTGATGAAGGGGCTTGCCCTTAGGATTCTGCATCGATAGATGGGTGGTATACTATGCTTTGAGTAGAGGTTTTTAAAGTCACCCGCCGACCTTCCACTCATAATGCATGCACCCTCCGTAATATCACAACCATCCCCTTTTTCAGTAATGGACGGTTGTGATATTATGGGAGGGTGCATCTTGGGTGAAGGATAGCCATTGGCATTTATCGATACTTCAATTTTTCATGGTTATTGTGATTATTTTATCATATTGGATGACATATATTTGATTTGACATGTACCGTACTAACGTTAATTGTATATTTTTGTTTGTATGTGTGTTGTTGTATTCAGTTTGTATTTTGCATGGGAAAATGAATACACGAAGTCTAGTTCCTACGAATCCCGTAGGGATAACATTAACAACTCCCAAATTCCAAAGGGAGGAAAGTTTTAGGAGGTCCACATTTGTGGTGTATATAGACCATCATCAACAGTCAAAGCCACCCAAACCGGAAATTGCAGCGATGGTTAAGGCCCGACTCAATTTGCCGAAACTTCTGTTATTTATTTATCTAAGTTCCACACTATAGGGCCGCATTCGCGAGGATATGGTCTAGCGTATGACATGATGGAGGATGCCCAGAAGTACGAGCCTCCACATAAGCTGAGAAAGATGGGAGTTCCGGTCATAAAACCGCGATAGATCCAAAAATTGTGCAAAAAAGATTGCACATGGAAGCAGCTCCAAGTTTGCTGCTAAAAACAAAAAAATAGTTACGGTTTTTTATGTTTTGTTCTAAAAAACTTATGATGTGTTTGAGAAAAACCTATATAAATATTTAATTTTTGTCGGATGTCGATTCACACCAACATAAACATATTTTGTTTTGTTGTTCGAATATATTCTTGATTAAATATGTTTTCCTTAGTATTAATACGTGTTTCTATGGATTATAGTTTTAAAATTACCAATGTTTAGATATTTGTATAGCAAGTTTAGATTAATAAAATTCATTTTTGTTAAAATTATATTTTGGTAGGAAATGTGTAATGGTAACGATTTTCTAATTCACTAAGTATGGGATTATCATCATTTGTCCAAATTTAGGATTGTATTGGTGCAATTATCATTTCCCATCGTTTATTTATGTGTAAAGAGTGTTGTTTTATGAGTTCAACTCATATACAGATGCACATGTAGCCAACTTAATATACATAATATAGAAAACCAATATTGTTTGAAAAGGAGTTAATTCTAGAGAACTCGAGTACTCATTGAAGCATGTAATTTAAATACTAGATATACATTACAATGGTTATTTAGTGAATAAACTATAACAATTATTAGAATGTCGTTCATAATACTATAGGCTATAACAATTATTGGAATGTCGTTCGCAATACTGTAATTAATCAAATGTTTATAGATATTGATATTGCAAATAGACTGAACTCTATCTATTCATAATATACTAATCAATTTATTAAGTGATTTATTCAAATTTAATATTTACCCATTACATTTATAAACTCGTAATTATCGGAAAACATATCTTAAAAAAATGTAACTTGTGTTTGTATTAATTATATGTTAGCAATATAAAGTTATCTATTCAAAAAATGAGTGGAATGGACCCAAACTCATGATTACGATTCTAATATATTCCAAAATTTATTTGCACTTTAGTCTAACATACGAAATACAAAGTTTTAGTATTGTAAGGAAGTTTTAGTTTTAGTTTTAGTTTTAGTAGACAAAGTACTAACTCCATTGACTCTCTAATAAGAAATCGTTATTAATGAACAAACTCAGGAGCATATGTTATAGAGCCTTGTCATATGTTAAATTATAGATGTTTGTATTGAAAAAGTCAAATTAGAAGTGTTCATTCTATTTTTTTAATGTTTGCTTACGATATATTGTTGTCCATTGTAAAGGTAAACATGGTTGAAATTTGGAGATTGGAAATTCATGGAGTGTCGAATACCTCCGAAAATCTAGCATGTTCATCATTCATATTATACGGCCCTGATGGAAGCAAGATAGTAGAAAGAGGTACAATTGTTAGAAATGCCAGTATGACCTTCCACCAGGCTGAGTATAGGGCGTTGATATTGGGTCTTGAGGAAGCGATACGCCACGATGTTCGAACATTTGTGTGTTTTCTCATGATATGCTTGTTGTGAAACAAATGACTGGTGTATACCAATGTAACAATGTAAATCTTTCAATTCTTCGAGTTCAAGTGCTAGAGATTGTATCTCGCATTGCGAAATGTTCATACGTGCATGTAAAAGTTAACAGAGGTAGGTTAGATGTATGTCAAGTGTCTAGGGACACTATAAACCAAGAAGTGGTAGCTTTGCTAGCACTTGCCATGGAAGACATTTCGATATGATATATGTGTATTTCCTTTTTGCGTAATGGTAGACATACATTATTTATTAGATTGTGAATAACTAATATTATGTGAATTGTCTCTAGCGTATATATTATATATTTTGTGGATAATATGATGTTACATCATATAGTGTTGGTTGATAAACCGGGCATTTTGGATACATCATGCTTTATCCTATAATCTCTTTTAACACACTTGCAATTCACATTTCATGTTTAGTTCGGAAACATCTAGAGTCAATTATCCAGTTTTGAAAAAAGAATGTGTGTGGCTAATTTCATCACAAATCGTTTATTGTGCACGACTTTCTCAATATGAATGCAAAATATGAATAAATAAGTTCATGCACCATTTGTTTCAGTTTAACTTGTTTTACAATGCGTCGCTTCAACGATGGTTATGACAACGGACATGAACAAAACATGCGGAAGCTTGGCGACATGGGCCGATCCATGTTCACAATCCATTCTTATGTTTTCGGGAAGACATAAATAATGAGACGGTAATATATAACTTTGTGAACATTAATTGTTTGTCCTAGTAACAATTATGTCATTTGTTGAGATAACAATTATGAAATTGATGTCTTTTCATACAGGTTTCTTCACATTCCATGATGATAATATACGAATATGTGAACATTACTTTATTTGCAAAATACTTAATATTTTATGTCGGGCTAATAGTTATGCACTTGGACTCCGTAGATACAAGTACCTTCACATAACATGGCGCGTACACATTTTGCAAGCGTCACAAAGGAAGCAAAGGGAGATGATCCTCCAATAGTTGATGATGATACAAAATGGTCCTTCGGAGCCCATTCGCTCAGATATCCATGAGCCACCCATAGAATATAAAACTGAATATGTTAATGGTCGTATTCGTTATGTCTGTCAGCATGGATCATGTGCTGATAGTGGGGATGTTAGGTTTTCCGAGTTGCATAGACTAAATAGACATCACCAAGTAGAACACAATCTTCCCTCCGTTGAACCTCGTAAGCATGGCCGTAAGCATACGGGGAAATGAACACCTATCTCTCAAGATAGAAGCAGGGCATACGTGCAAAAGAGGGAGGCGGATGTGAACTACGTCCTAAGGCAAATGATTCTACTTGCAGCGGAGGAGGGTTATTGATCGTGTTTGCGAAAAGAATGCAAATATCGATTTGAGGAGTTGAGCCGAGAAGGAAAGAGGGAGGTGGATGATGCAATGCATGCCTACGATTCAGCGGAGATGAGAAAGGTGAGAGAGGAGCATTGGTTGAGAGTGAGAGGAAATAAAAACTCAAATATCATAATAGAGGTAAATTTAAGATTGGTATAGAAATTTAAATATAATGTTAGGTTGGAAATCAAAAACTTGATATTCTGTCATGCACAGAAGCTAGAGAAGAGGGTGGAACAAGTAGCAAAAATGTTGACACCCCTACGAATGATAACGTAAGTAATTATTGGTCTTTCGTAAGTAAAGATACAATGTAGTTTTTGTGTATTTTTGTATATACTAACTGTATGCATGCGTAGGATTATGACATTCCCTTGTGTCAACTCTTACGCCGACAGAGACACGTGATTCATAGTGCGAAACAGAGAGAGGTAAAAATCACTTAACAAGCTCTTGAAAAATGTATGTTGCCTTATGTTGTTGATACTTTGATTGTCATGATGGCTCGATTGTTATAGGTGGACGTTTGCGATAAGACGCCCCCTTCTCAATCAACCTTGTGGTCTCGATCTTATTGGAGAGATAGCTTCACTTGAGGTAAGAAAGGCGGAGATGAAAAATCCCGAGTTGAAACTTCTTTTCCAGTCGAGGAGAGAGAGGGTTATGATGGGAGGCACGAGGAGAGGGACACAAACACCATTGTTGGCAGTACGAGCGAGGGTGGAACTGGACTGGTAAGTTATTGAATGTTCTCATTTGTTTTTCTATATTCTTTTTTGGTGAAATTAAGAAAAATTTATTAATGCAATTGAGATTGTCGTTATTATAGGCTTTTCCTGGTGGGACCAAAGTCAGGTTAATGTCAGATAATATGGTTGTCACGAGAGGAGTGGTTTGTGATAGTACCCCACACACGAAGTGTCATGGCATCACACTCCCCAAATTTACTGTCAAAGTGATTATTTTTGAGGCCATTGTTCCCACTGCTCCATTGCCCTACCCTAATACATTTGCAAACACTTTGGCACAATGTGTCAAAGGGTTTGCTATTTGGGATCTCAATGATATCAGACTTGACACTCCTGAAGAGGCGAGTACTTAGACATTTTGGATGAATGATATAATTTAATTATGTGTTTAACTAAGAGATTCATCTACGTTCACTTATTTACTACATGGTTGGCTCTCAGGATGATGCGGTACATGCTGAGACAATGCGCCATACTCGGATAAAGACATCAGATGCGCCACCCATTCTTGGCATCACGCCAAATTCTTGTTCATAGAAATGAGAAGAAACGTATTAGATTTTATGATGGACTATTGTCTGTCGCTAACACTAGGCAACGAAGGAGATGAAAACCTTTATGTATAACATTGATTGTGAGGAGTCGGATTAGTATATATGTGTATATGATGATGATGTTACTTTAATGTGTTTGAGGTTTACGACTTAGTACTGCATTATTGATATATTGAATATGGTTTGTGGTTATGGGTTACATAGAGTTATCCATTTACGATCTGTTTATAATGCATTAGATTGTTTTTATTCTTGTTATGTGACATTCCATTACTTGTATAAATGATGATGTTGTCACTGTGTATCTGGTTGACGTATTAATGTGACTATGGATTGTGGATTACATTTTTTGGTATGTGGTTACATAGTTGAGTTCTTATTCCTTGTATGCCTGCTTGGGTTTGACGTGTTCAGTAATTATCGTTACATATTACATAGTTGCGTTCTACATCCATGTATGCGTACTTGGGTTTGATGTGGTTATGAAACTTTCATATATATTTCATCGATGATAATATTTTGTTACGTATAAGTTAAGTGCATTATTTCCTTTCTAATTATGTTTGAATGGTAACAAATAATAATCGATTGTTATAATACATGTTTATTTAGATGGCAAGACTAAAGAAGACTGGAAAGCACAAGGTTGCACCAGTGCAAGAACCAATTGACCATGAATCATTCGATAGTGACACTTATCCGTACAAAAAGAAAGAAAATAACTCTACAAACAAAGATGTCGGTGCTACACAAGAAGACGTGCCTTCCCCGTCAGTTCGTATGGAGTTAGAAATGAAACTTGTAACAAAGAAGACAAAGATATATCAAAACCAGTGTGAAAGCTTTGCACTGGAAAATTTATATTTTACGAAAAAAAAACAAGGAAATATTGGATGAAATAGGAGATATTGCCTCAAGGCAGATGGAGTTGGAGGTCGAGGTTCAAGAGTTAGAACTGGAAATTAAGAATTGGGAGACAATGCGTGAAGCGGAAAAAAAAGTGATCACAAATCATGTAGCCAACTTTAATAACGTTCTTAAAACACACGAAGATCATAAGGAAGTATGGAAGAAGATGTACATGCAGGCCAAGGCGGCATTTGATGAAAAAACAACACGCACTGGTGGCTTAGACAATAATAACAAATGAATATTCCAGTCATAGAACTTTTATATTTCACTTACATATTTGTCAAGTTTTACTTATATATTAGACATATATGTATAGATATTGATTATGTGGTATGCAACAAATTAGTTATATTTGATGAATCTTGCCTTTGTAGCATAATAGATGATATGGATAGACGTACGTGATTTTACACTAATATGGTTGTTTTTCGGTTGATGTTATGATGTGCACGTTAATTAGTATTTAGATCATGTATTTCAATTGTTATATCTGGTATGCGATGTGATGAATGAGGAAGAGTAATACACCGTGTGATTAGAAGACAATTGTATATATGTGTGATGAGGTTGTTACTTTATTTTGTTTGACGTTTACGATTTAATATTTCATTCTTGTTAAATTGAATATGGTTTGTGGTTCTGTTTATAGCACATTAGATGGTTTTTATTCTTGTTGTGACATTTCATTTATTGCATAAATAATGATGTTGTGACTGTGTATATGGTTAATGTATTAATGTGACTATGAATGTGGATTACGGTAAATGGTATATGGTTACTTTGTTGGGTTCTACTTCCATGTACGGTATATGGTTACAATTACGTTTGAATGTTAACAAATAATAATTGGTTGTTTAAATACAGGTTTAATTAGATGACGAGAAAAAAGAAGGTTGGAAAGCGCAAGGCCTCACCAATGTGTTAAACCAAAAGACTATGCAAAATTCAATAGTCCCAGTACTAATGTTTTAGGAAAGACTAAAGAGAGCACCTCAAATGAAAATTTTGAAGTTGGACACGAAGATGAGTCATCCCCGTCAGTTCGTATGGAAGTAGAACTGAAACTTGCAAAGAGCAAGGAAAAGTTTTATAAAACCGAGCGTGAAAGACTTAGACTACAATATGTAAAATTGTCAAAGATAAATAAGGAATTATTGGACCAATTACTAGTTGCTTCCTCGAAGAAGATGGAGTTGGAGCTTGAGGTTCTAGAGTTGGAATTAGAAATTAAGAATTGGGAGACAACGTGTGAATCCAACAAAAAAGTGTTCGAAAAACCAAGAAGCAAGTTTTAATTCAGTTGTTAAAATTCACGAACATCACAAAGAATCATGGAAGAAGATGTACATCCTGGCCAAGGCGTCTACTGAGGAAAAAGTACCAGTCGCTCACACCGAAGATTGTCCAAGTGACCTTTGACATAAAATATGACTTTGTAATAAAATGACACTTTCCATGTGACCTTTGACATCAACAGGGGTTGGTTAAATGTATATTCTAGTTTTTGAAAGAGTTAATAATATTTATACCATCAAAACATAATAAAAAATAAGAAGGTTTTAAAGTCTAATAAAAAGATTTAAATTGGAATAAGATTTAAAATGTGCGAGTATTGTGAATGTTACTTTTAGTTAATGTACATTTTATAGAGAATTCAAATTTCAAGTTCTCATTGAAGCATGTAATTTTCATACTGCGTATACATTACAATGGAATGATCTTAGTTTAAATGTGTGTTACCATTCATTAAGACTACAAAATAGTTTTCATTGGTTCAAGTGTAACTTCTCATCTTCTCATACTTTATTTGCAATGTTATACAAATTCAATGTAAATGTTATGGTGTAAATGTATAAATGGTTTTTCAAACTGTTGAAAAACACGTGCATTTTTCAACGTGGCGGAAAATGCACCCCACTTTCCATCGCATTGGAAAAAACTCAACCCTTCTCCACTTGAAAAGTTGTTGATGTGGATTCCATGTTTGCGACAAGGAGGAAGAGCACCGCAGGTTGCGCCTTTTGGAGAACGTGGTGGGGTTTTCAAACTGCTTGAAAAACACCGTGCATTTTTCAACGTGGCGGAAAACACACCCACTTTCCATCGCATTGGAAAAAACTCAACCCTTCTCCACCTAACAAGTTGTTGATGTGGATTCGATGTTTTGCGACAAGGAGGAAGAGCACACACGGGTTGCGCCTTTTGGAGAACGTGGTGGGGGTTTTCAAACTGCTAAAAAACACGTGCATTTTTCAACGTGGCGAAAACACACCCCACTTTCCATCGCATTGGAAAAAAACTCAACCCTTCTCCACTGACAAGTTGTTGATGTGGATTCAATGTTTACAACAAGGAGGAAGAGCACGGCGGGTTGCACCTTTTGGAGAACGTGGTGGGGTTTTCAAACTGCTAAAAAACACCATGCATTTTTCAACGTGGCGGAAATCACACCCCACTTTCCATCGCATTGGAAAAAACTTGAACCCTTCTCCACCTGAAAAGTAGTTGATGTGGATTCAATGTTTACAACAAGAAGGAAGAGCACCGCGGGTTGCGCCTTTTGGAGAACGTGGTGGGGGTTTTCAAACTGCTGAAAAACACCGTGTGCATTTTTCAACGTGGCGGAAATCACACCCCACTTTCCATCACATTGGAAAAATTCAACCCTTCTCCACCTGACAAGTTGTTGATGTGGATTCAATGTTTACAACAAGGAGGAAGAGCACGGCGGGTTGCGCCTTTTGGAGAACGTGGTGGGGTTTTTGAAAAACTTTTTCAACTGCTGAAAAAAAAAAAAACCGTGTTTTTTCAACGTGTGTGAAACACACCCCACTTTTTCCATTTTCAAAAAAAAACAACCCTTCTCCACCTTCTCACAAGTTGTTGATGTGGATTCCATGTTTACAACAAGGAGGAAGAGCACCACGGGTTGCGCCTTTTGGAGAACGTGGTCGGGGTTTTCAAACTGCTGAAAAACACCATGCATTTTTCAACGTGGTGAAAAACGCACACCCCAATTTTCCATCGCTTTGGAAAAATTGAACCCTTCTCCACCTGACAAGTTGTTGATGTGGATTCCATGTTTACAAGGAGGAAGAGCACCGATGGGTTGCGCCTTTTGGAGAATGTGGTGGGGGTTTTCAAACTGTTGAAAAACACCATGCATTTTTCAACGTGGCGGAAATCACACCCATTTTTCCATCGCATTGGAAAAAATCAACCCTTCTCCACCTGAAAAGTAGTTGATGTGGATTCAATGTTTACAACAAGAAGGAAGAGCACCGTGGGTTGCGCCTTTTGGAGAACATGGTGGGGTTTTCAAACTGCTTTGAAAAACACCGTGTTTTTTTTCAACGTGGCGAAAATCACACCCACTTTCCATCGCATTGGAAAAATTGAACCCTTCTCCACCTGAAAAGTAGTTGATGTGGATTCAATGTTTACAATGAGAGGAAGAAGAGCACCGCGGGTTGCGCCTTTTTTGGAGAACGTGGTGGGGTTTTCAAAGTACTAAAAACACCATGCATTTTTCAACGTGGCGAAAAATGCACACCCACTTTTTCCATCGCTTTGGAAAAAACTGAACCCTTCTCCACCTAAAAGTAGTTGATGTGGATTCATGTTTACAATGAGGAGGAAGAGCACCGGGTTGCACCTTTTGGAGAACGTGGTGGGGTTTTCAAAGTGCTGAAAAACACCATGCATTTTTCAACGTGGCGGAAAACCACACCCCACTTTCCATTGCTTGGAAAAAACTGAACCCTTCTCCACCTAAAAAATTAGTTGATGTGGATTCATGTTTACAACAAGAAGGAAGAGCACTGCGGGTTGTGCCTTTTGGAGAACGTGGTGGGGGTTTTCAAACTGCTGAAAAACACCGTGCATTTTTCAACGTGGCGGAAATCACACCCCACTTTCCATCGCTTTGGAAAAATTGAACCCTTCTCCACCACTTGAAAGTAGTTTGATGTGGATTCATGTTTACAAAAGAAGGAAGAGCACCACATTTACGCCTTTTGGAGAACGTGGTGGGGGTTTTCAAAGTGTTGAAAAACACCGTGTGTTTTTCAACGTGGTGGAAAATGCACCCCATTTTTCCATCGCTTTGGAAAAAATTGAACCCTTCTCCACTTGAAAAGTAGTTGATGTGGATTCATGTTTACAACAAGGAGGAAGAGCACTACGGGTTGCGCCTTTTGGAGAATGTGGTCGGGGTTTTCAAAGTGCTTAAAAAACACCGTGCATTTTTCAACGTGGCGGAAAATCACACCCATTTTCCATCGCTTTGGAAAAATTGAACCCTTCTCCACTTGAAAAAGTAGTTGATGTGGATTCAATGTTTACAACAAGAAGGAAGAGCACCGCGGGTTGCGCCTTTTGGAGAACGTGGTGGGGGTTTTTTCAAAAGTGCTTTGAAAAAAAACACCATGTGCATTTTTCAACGTGGCGGAAATCACCCCACTTTCCATCGCATTTGGAAAAATTCAACCCTTCTCCACTAAAAGTAGTTGATGTGGATTCAATGTTTACATGAGAAGGAAGAGCACGATGGGTTGCGCCTTTTGAGAACGTGGGGGGGTTTTCAAAGTGCTAAAAAACACCATGCATTTTTCAACGTGGTGGAAATCACACCCATTTTTCCATCACTTTGGAAAAATTGAACCCTTCTCCACTTGAAAAGTAGTTGATGTGGATTCAATGTTTACAACGAGAAGGAAGAACACCACGGGTTGCGCCTTTTGGAGAACGTGGTGGGGTTTTTAAAGTGCTGAAAAACACCGTGCATTTTTCAACGTGGTGAAAAATCACACCCATTTTCCATCGCTTTGGAAAAAAATCAACCCTTCTCCACCTGAAAAGTAGTTGATGTGGATTCAATGTTTACAATGAGAAGGAAGAGCACCGTGGTTGTACGCCTTTTGGAGAACGTGGTCACAATTTTCAAAGTGCTGAAAAACACCATGCATTTTTTCAACGTGGTGGAAATCACACCCATTTTTTCCATCACTTTGGAAAAATTGAACCCTTCTCCACTTGAAAAGTAGTTGATGTGGATTCAATGTTTACAACGAGAAGGAAGAGCACCACGGGTTGCGCCTTTTGGTGAATGGGGTCATGTTTTTCAAAGTGTTGAAAAACACCATGCATTTTTCAACGTGGTAAAAAACACACCCCATTTTTCCATCACTTTGGAAAAATTGAACCCTTCTCCACCTGAAAAGTAGTTGATGTGGATTCAATGTTTACAACAAGAAGGAAGAGCACACGCGGGTTGCACCTTTTGGAGAACGGGTCACATTTTTCAAAGTGCTAAAAACACCATGTGTTTTTCAACGTGGTGGAAAAACACCCATTTTCCATCGCTTGGAAAAATTGAACCCTTCTCCACCTGAAAAGTAGTTGATGTGGATTCATGTTTACAACGAGAAGGAAGAGCACCGCGGGTTGCGCCTTTTGAGAACGTGGTGGGGGTTTTCAAAGTGCTGAAAAACACCATGCATTTTTCAACGTGGCGGAAATCGCACCCATTTTTCCATCGCTTTGGAAAAATTGAACCCTTCTCCACTTGAAAAGTAGTTGATGTGGATTCAATGTTTACAACGAGAAGGAAGAGCACCACGGGTTGCGCCTTTTGGAGAACGGGGTCGGGTTTTTCAAAGTGCTTTGAAAAACCATGTGTTTTTTCAACATGGCGGAAAACACACCCATTTTTCCATCGCTTTGAAAAAATTGAACCCTTCTCCACCTGAAAAGTAGTTGATGTGGATTCAATGTTTACAACAAGAAGGAAGAGCACCGCGGGTTGCGCCTTTTGGAGAACGTGGTCACGGTTTTTCAAAGTGCTTTGAAAAACACCATGCATTTTTCAACGTGGCGGAAATGCACCCCCACTTTCCATCGCTTTGGAAAAATTCAACCCTTCTCCACCTAAAAAGTAGTTGATGTGGATTCAATGTTTACAACGAGAAGGAAGAGCACCATGGTTTCACGCCTTTTGGAGAACGTGGTGGGGGTTTTCAAAGTGCTGAAAAACACCGTGTGTTTTTCAACGTGGCGGAAATCGCACCCATTTTTCCATCGCTTTGGAAAAATTGAACCCTTCTCCACTTGAAAAGTAGTTGATGTGGATTCAATGTTTACAACGAGAAGGAAGAACACCATGGGGTTGCACCTTTTGGTGAACGGGTCACGATTTTCAAAGTGCTTGAAAAACACCATGCATTTTTCAACGTGGTGGAAAACACACCCCTTTTTCCATCGCTTTGGAAAAATTGAACCCTTCTCCACCTAAAAGTAGTTGATGTGGATTCAATGTTTACAACAAGAAGGAAGAGCACCACGGGTTGTGCCTTTTGAGAACGGGGTCACATTTTTCAAAGTGCTTGAAAAACACCATGTGTTTTTTCAACGTGGCGAAAATGCAACCCACTTTCCATCGCATTGGAAAAATTCAACCCTTCTCCACCTGAAAAGTAGTTGATGTGGATTCAATGTTTACAATGAGAAGGAAGAGCACCGGGTTTGCACCTTTTGAGAACGGGGTCGGATTTTCAAAGTGCTTTAAAAACACCATGCATTTTTCAACGTGGCGGAAAACACACCCATTTTCCATCACTTTGGAAAAATTGAACCCTTCTCCACTTGAAAAGTAGTTGATGTGGATTCAATGTTTACAACGAAGAAGGAAGAGCACCGCGGGTTGCGCCTTTTGGTGAACGGGTCACATTTTTCAAAGTGCTGAAAAACACCGTGTGTTTTTCAACGTGGCGAAAATCACACCCCTTTTTCCATCGCTTTGAAAAATTGAACCCTTCTCCACCTTAAAGTAGTTGATGTGGATTCAATGTTTACAACAAGAGAAGGAAGAGCACCACGGGTTGCGCCTTTTTGGAGAACGTGGTGGGGTTTTCAAAGTGCTTGAAAAACACTGTGTGTTTTTCAATGTGGCGGAAAATGCACCCCACTTTTCATCACATTGGAAAAAACTCAACCCTTCTCCACCTGAAAAGTAGTTGATGTGGATTCAATGTTTACAACGAGGAGGAAGAGCACCATGGGTTGCACCTTTTGGAGAACGTGGTCACGGGTTTTCAAAGTGCTTGAAAAACACCATGCATTTTTCAACGTGGTGAAAATGCACCCATTTTTCCATCGCTTTGGAAAAATTGAACCCTTCTCCACCTAAAAGTAGTTGATGTGGATTCAATGTTTACAACGAGAAGGAAGAACACCGTGGGTTGCACCTTTTGGTGAACGGGTCACATTTTTTCAAAGTGCTGAAAAACACCATGTGTTTTTCAACGTGGCGGAAAATGCACCCATTTTTCCATCACTTTGAAAAAATTGAACCCTTCTCCACCTGAAAAGTAGTTGATGTGGAGTCAATGTTTACAACAAGGAAGAAGAGCACCGCGGGTTGCGCCTTTTGGAGAACGGGGTCACGTTTTTCAAAGTGCTTGAAAAACACCGTGTGCATTTTTCAACGTGGTGGAAAACACCACTTTCCATCGCATTGGAAAAATTCAACCCTTCTCCACCTGAAAAGTAGTTGATGTGGATTCAATGTTTACAACGAGAAGGAAGAGCACCGCGGGTTGCACCTTTTGGTGAACGTGGTCACGATTTTCAAAGTGCTGAAAAACACCATGTGTTTTTTCAACGTGGTGGAAAATCACACCCATTTTTCCATCACTTTGGAAAAATTGAACCCTTCTCCACTTGAAAAGTAGTTGATGTGGATTCAATCTTTACAACGAGAAGGAAGAACACCGCGGGTTGCACCTTTTGGTGAACGGGGTCACGATTTTTCAAAGTGCTGAAAAACACCGTGTGTTTTTCAACATGGCGGAAAAAATCACACCCATTTTTCCATCGCTTTGAAAAAATTGAACCCTTCTCCACCTGACAAGTAGTTTATGTGGATTCAATGTTTACAACAAGGAGGAAGAGCACCATGGTGGGTTGCGCCTTTTGGAGAACGTGGTCATGTTTTCAAAGTGCTGAAAAACACCGTGTGTTTTTCAATGTGGCGGAAAACACACCACACTTTCCATCGCATTGGAAAAATCAACCCTTCTCCACCTAAAAAGTAGTTGATGTGGATTCAATGTTTACAACGAGAAGGAAGAGCACCGCGGGTTGCATTGGAAACGGGTCACATTTTTCAAAGTGTTGAAAAACACCGTGTGTTTTTCAACATGGCAGAAAACTCACCCCTTTTTCCATCACTTTGGAAAAATTGAACCCTTCTCCACCTAACAAGTAGTTGATGTGGATTCAATGTTTACAACGAGAAGAAAGAACACCGCGGGTTTCTCATTTTTTGAAATGGGGTGGGGTCACGATTTTCAAAGTGCTGAAAAACACCATGTGTGTTTTTCAACGTGGTGGAAAATTCACCCCCACTTTCCATCGCATTGGAAAAAACTCAACCCTTCTCCACCAAGTAGTTGATGTGGATTCAATGTTTACAACAAGAAGGAAAATCACCACGGGTTGTGCCTTTTGGAGAACGGGATCGTGTTTTTCAAAGTGCTTAAAAACACCATGCATTTTTCAACGTGTTGAAATATTTTATATAGTGTTGAAAAAGGTTTATTTTTCAGCACTTTGATAGTAGCAATTAAATTTCGACATGATAATTTTGTACTGTTGATTACATATTTTCATCGTAATTACATCAACTTTCTATTTGTTAAAATATTGTATACTATCCATATATTACGTGAGCGGTTCTACGTTGGCTAACACCACCAAGCACTTTTTTAAAACACTCTAAAAATAGTCAAAGAGTAGGTCAGTTGTACACGTTCCATATTTATGTATTTTAAATATACGCAATGTACAATCTCCTATACATGAATTGGAAATGTTTACAATTATAATTTAGGCCCACTCAACATGCCATACATTTACTTTCCAAAGCTCAACCTGCTCATTCTATAAGATACACCATTTGCATATCCGTTGCATCTGCAACACAATGAATTAAATATTAGACAAGGTATCAAAGGATTTTTACCTTACATACAAAAAAAATGTTATGATATTAAGGACATTCAATACACACCTTGTGCAGATGCTAAATTGCTGAAAGATAAGCGGTGGGGAGATGTTTCAGCTACATTTGAACCACCTACAAAATAAATGATCAATATGTTAGTCTTCGCCTCCACAATTAAAATTTCTTGCGAATAGTTCACACTAATAGTTCAATGTTTTAACCTGTATGATCCATTTGTGTGGTTTGTCTCCTCTTTGCATGATTTCCATTGGGAAATTGGAAGCATTCGTAGTCTTCAGTGTGATTGTTCAAATCTTCTACAATGACTAGCCTCTTACTCACACTGTGGTGGCATTTTTACTCACACTAAACCATGGACGCATGTGGGTGGTGGCAATCTCATTGACATCTCCTTTGAAAGCAACATCCAACATATTTGATGCTTCTAGGTCTCTCCTAAACCTTTGAACACATTCAAAGAATGTTTTTTTCTCATTCATTCAAATATACGTGTATCAAAGATTGACTTCAAGAATTCTTTGGATGTGTGTTCCATAAAATCTGGTTCACTTTCTATCATCAAACCACCAGCCCCAACTATTTTAGGAGTTCCTGTGACGGATAAGACATTATAGAAAATTATTTATTTATACACAACTAACCATCAACTGTCAGTGAGTGTCAAGGTGGTGAGGAGGGGCCATCCCATAACATGCCATCATTTACAGTGCTTGTCTCTGTATAGGTATTGGCTGTTGCACGAGAAATGAAAAGAAATTCAACACGATGCTTATTTCGTTACAACTTATTCTTAGCAATCTATATGACTACTTGCCACATACGATGACATTAAATTACCTTCAACTTCTGATGTTGGATATGATGAAGAGGGGCCGTGTCGGAACGTGTCTTCATTTACCCTCCCCATACCTCCTCACCATAAATGATTTCAACACGATGCTTATTCCTTTACAACTTATTCTTAAATGAAAATAAAATTAAACCTTCAACACGATGCTTATTTCATTACAACTTATTCTAGAATCTATATGACTACTTGCCACATACGATGACATTAAATTACCTTCAACTTTAAGATCTATATGATGTTGGATATGATGAAGAAATTACCTTGTGTTGGAACATGTGTCTTCATTTCATTTACCCTGCTTGTCTCCCCATAAGTATTGCCTCCTGCACGTGAAATGAAAAGAAATTCAACACGATGCTTATTTCGTTACAACTTATTCTTAGCAATCTATATGACTACTTGCCACATACGATGACATTAAATTACCTTCAACTTCTGATGTTGGATACGACGAAGAGGGGCCGTGTCGAACGTGTCTTCATTTACCCTACTTGTCTCCCCATAAGTATTGCCTCCTACACGTGAAATGAAAAGAAATTCAACACGATGCTTATTTCATTACAACTTATTCTTAGCAATATACAATGGTAACATATGATGGCATTGAATTACTTGTCACTTCTGGTGCTTGATATGATGACATCGACACATATTGCTTGTGAAAATCCAACGCCTTCAACACGTGCTTACATGTGTTTCCTCTTATAGCCCAAGCACATTCGCAAACTGTCCAAGGCTCCGCATTTCATTACCAAATACCATGAGCTTCTAGTTGTTTGGCTCCTAACCCACAATTGATTGCAATCAGGTGCAATTGCAAGGCAATCAATATCAGGAATACTCTTTTCTCTCTCAACCACTTTGTCAATAGATGTCTTTCTTTTTTGAAATTGGTCAAGAAGCCATTTTTGTAACTTCCTCTTGTGTTTGTAAAATGGCTCCACCTTGTACACAAGTGTGTAGAACAAATAGTCCATCCGGCGAGTACATTTCTTTTGTCTATCACACAAGTATTTAGTCTTCAAAAACAATGGTAGGACTCGATAGATGCATTTGTTTCTTGATTCGCATGGGAGAAGTTTCTAAAATTTGTTGCCCACATAGCTGTCAAGCGACACAGATTGAAAATCAGTGACATTATAAACCAAGAATTATAATTGATGATAATTAATAAGGAAACACACAAAGGATCGCACTCACCAACACATTCTTTTCTCTCACACCATGTATTCCTGAAGTACTCGAGGAACTTAGTTTCCTCTTTGAATTCATTAAAGAAGTCTTCAATGATTCGAAATGTGTGCTCGTGATGAATTTCTGAACCATACATGATGGTACCTAGTCTCTCAAAAATCTTCCACCTAGTCTCTTTGCTACAATACTTGTGCACATTTTTCAACCATGCCCTGCGCACGTGCCATAAGCATAGCACTACACGACAACCAAAAACACACCTGATGGCTTGGATTTCAGCCGATGCATCATCCGTAATGAACGCATTGATCTGCCAATCAGCACGAAGGTGTTTTCCTCATTTTTGGACTTCCGCCAACCACCCATAAATATCTTCAATTTTATTCCTCGAAGAGATGGCCCATGCTACGGGCACCCCGCTTCTTGCTCATCAAAAACAAGCAATGTGTATAATTGGTACTGCAAGAAATATGACATCAAATGGTAACACGGAGTTTAATATAACAGAAAAAGAATAATATTAATGATACGTAAATTACACATCATTTCAAAATTCATTCCAATTACTTACGCCATATTTGTTGGTAGCAAACGTCGAGTCCATGGAGATTATGGAATTGTGCGAATGTTGAACCATTCTCTCACACATCCACGGTGTTTGCAACCCCATAATGAATGGAACGGTGGTTCCATTTGGGCGTTGATAGTAGAAAAATATGTCTCTTTCCTCCGCATGCCATAAGTTCACGCTCATGGCATCATCGGAATGCTTTTGAGACCTTCTGCAATGAACTCTTTTCCACGCATTCACCACGTCCTTTCTTGTCATGTATTCATCTCTCTTTCTCTCTCATATACCCACGTTTGATGGATCCTCTATATATTTATCATACACCATGTCCACGGTGACTCCCATTAACAAAAGACTCTCAATATAAGTTTTGCATTCATCTAGATAAGTACGGGGCAACATTTAGATGAGGATCATTAATGGTATTTTCATTCTTCCCATGACAACACTCACCATTTACATCACAATGAAATGGTTGGTTGTATAATATTATCGCCATTGTTCGGTCTCCCATAAAAAACCTTCACATTGAAATGACATTGGCAACCCCTTTTAATTATACACCTACTCACTTTGTCACTTGTTACTAACTTATTTCTATTGTCGCTTGGACCATACGAACACCAATAGCTGCATTAAAAATGGTAACATCAAATGTTATACAACTGTTTACTGAAAAGAACGTACAAAAAAATATTTTGTTAGCGAATTTCCAAACCTAGAATATGACTTGGTTGTTTGTGGTTTTGGATTTTCTATATTTGTTGACGTGTGATGTGTGCGGGCTGAAGGTAGTCTCAAAACTTTCGTTAGAACCTTCCCCCTTTAGAAATGCATGTAGTCTTGCGAGCGGTATGGCGGCACAAATGTCGATGCTCGGCTCATCCCCTATTGGTGTCCATTCTAGGTCATCATATGAAAACTAACTCTTTTCCTCTGTAATCTCTTGGACAGGAAGATCGATCATGCTCTGCCATTTGGGCCTCCTTCCCATCCTAAAAATTATTACATGCAGTTTTGTATCGTTAATGAAATACTTATTTCATACTTACCAAAATAAATTTTGACTTGTGATTCATCATCAACATGAATACCATCTTAAAACATTGGAAGCATTCAAATTTTTGTCTAATTCAAAAGCCACGTGTATAAAAGACAGTATTGAAATGCAAGGAAAATAACTATTTATACGG
Source organism: Taxus wallichiana var. yunnanensis (assembly GCA_018340775.1). NCBI lineage: Eukaryota > Viridiplantae > Streptophyta > Pinopsida > Cupressales > Taxaceae > Taxus > Taxus wallichiana. The sequence continues at coordinate 758,483,847 of CM031241.1, forward strand.
CTGCCTACTGCTTCCAGTGCACAACTATATCACAATATGGTCATCTATAATGTGACAAAGAATGCGACATTTAGCTAAAAACTATCAAACTTTTTATGTGAACACCCTTCATCTTCAATTTACGTGAAACTCATATTTTCGTATCTCTCCATTTTACAAACATGATCGCGAGATATTAGGCTCATGGTATTCATATTCACTACACAAAAGAGTAACTAGTACAAAAAAAAATATACAATTAACGTTAGTACGGTACATGTCAAATCAAATATATGTCATCCAATATGATAAAATAATCACAATAACCATGAAAAATTGAAGTATCGATAAATGCCAATGGCTATCCTTCACCCAAGATGCACCCTCCCATAATATCACAACCATCCATTGCAAAAGGGATGGTTGTGATATTACGGGAGGGTGCATTTCTGAGTGGAAGGTCGGTGGGTGACTTTAAAAACCTCTACTCAACACATCTATACCACCCATCTATCGATGCGGAATCCTAAGGGGCAAGCCCCTTCATCACGCAACGATAGTTGGGCATATCGATGTGGCATCCTAAGGGGCAAGCCCCTTCAACACGCACCGATTCTTGTCTTTGCAGAGGCACTTGCCCCCATATGCCAAATTGAGAGTCAGAGTATGATATCACATAATTTTTATAGCTTCAACTTTCATTAAACATTCACAACATTACAATTACCAATATTTAACAACTAATAATAATATATATATATATATATATAATATATATATATATATATGAGTTCCACATTCACAATATTTACAACTATAATGCATCCAAGAAATCAAACTTTTCCTAATGTATTTAATTTAAAACAACTAAGAGCAATGAAATCACAACTAACAACTCGAAGATCGCATGCATATTTAACCAATACCAACATAATATCAACATAGTTAACTAGTCTCATACCAATGATTAATAAACACAAATTGTAGAAATTATCGAATCCTCTATCATTTATTAACAAATGGGTTGAATACAATAATACCATAATAATAAACTAGTTCACACTATTATTTAGTGTCTATATACTAAACAAAATATTACAATAATAAAATAGTTCACAATATTATTTAGCGTTTATGTAGTTGTTTTTTGCAATGTCACTCCTAGTGTTTTGCAGTTACTTGGAACACAATAATTTACCGAGATTTCACATGCATGTCACATGACACTATAGAGTTCAAGACATGTGGAGCAGAATATATCGACATCACATGTTGAGCTGATGTAACTTATTTAAATCTACTAACCATAGAACATAGCCTCACAGGTTGTTTGTGCCATCTTTCTAGACCATTATCTAGGGCCATCCTCCACGCATTCCCAAGCAACTATGTAAAAATTTTCCACAAGTGTTTTCTTAAGCCATCCATGTGTATATCGAGAACATAAATTTGTTCCTATTTTCACTAGTATTAGGTAATAGATATTTTTCATCGATCCCACTTATTAACATACAAGTGTAATTCCTACTTATTCTTGGAAAGATTATATGATCACTAACTTCATTTAGATAATATTGTAGATTTGATTTGTATTCCTTCCACATAACAAAACATTTAATTTTTTTGCATGTTTGTTTATATAAAACAAACAATAAATTTACAAATTGTTTATAACATTAACATAACATCTCTAGAAGTATTAGCTAAAAGAATTCTAATTCTAATGATGAATGGAAACATAATATTAGCTATAATTATTCTAATTCTCTCACCATAAATAATATTAAGTCACCCACATTAAATTAATTTAGGACACTTTAAACACTTATACGACACCTTTGACACTAATTAGTCACCCCACATAAAATAATTGGGATACACTAAACATTAATTTAACACCCTAAAGATTGATGTGGTGTATCTTGTTTTGAAATTGTAAGATAGTTTATAGTATATGAAATTAATATATACTTTCAGTGTCAAGGTTTATAAGGTCATTAAGAGTATATGAGACTATTTCTTATTTTTAGTATTTAAGTCTATATTTTGTATTTCTGGTATATATAAGAGTCTATATTTTGTATTTTTGGTATATAGAAGATATTTTATATTACATGTGACCACTTTGTATAAAGTGTCTTTCGTGTGATTCAAACTTGTAAGAAAACGTGTAGAAGGGAATATCAAGAGTATCTAGATAAGTGGAAAGGAAGGTAAGTTGAAGGTGTAACATGGTTAAGTGTATGCAAACCTGCTAAACATAAAGGATCTATTGAAGACCTCGTGGAATACACGAGGAAGATTTCATGGTTCATTTCTCTTACCTAAGTTGTATGATGTATGAGCATAAGAATGTGCAAGCAATGCACATCACACAAAAAACTTAGGGACAAGTGTTTTATGCAACATAGTGCATGCACAATGTAGTGTCATAGAATAAAGACTTTTGTTCTTATAAATAGTAGTCATCTTGCATAAAGGTTGGAGTTACTCCCTAGGTGTAGAAGTGTTGAAGCATGGCACAAAGGTCCAGCGTGTGCATCATAATGGGAGTATTATGCACTTACAACATCTTACAAAATGGGGCATGCAATGGGTTAGAAAGCCTTAAGTGCAACTTTGGTTACTTGCACAAACTTGAGCAGATATGAGATGAAGTGACATGTAAGTGTCATATTTTGTGTTGGTTAAATGTCGTATGTCACACAAGGAAGACCATGATGGTTGAGAACACACAACGATCAAAATGTGATGGGTCACATCCAAATAGTTAAGAGGATTATGAAGGTGACCCACTTCAACTGTTGTAGTTACTTCTTGTGCCTATAAATATGATGGTTGGAGTTACTTCTTGTGCCTATAAATATGTGCCTATAATACATAAAATTCAATTTCGTAAATGAAACTGTGTGGAAAACCATCATGTTTTTCAACGTGTTGAAAAACACAGTGTGTTTTTCAGCATGTTAAAAAACACACTGTGTTTTTCAACATGTTAAAAAACACACTGTGTTTTTCAACATGTTAAAAAACACTGTGTTTTTCAACATGTTAAAAAACACACTGTGTTTTTCATCAAGATGGAGAACAAGCTGTGATTTCCTCATGTTAGTCATCGACCTAATCAATCATGACAAATCTACTCTCCCTTGTATGTAATATTCTTAACATTTATATTAAAATAACATGCCTTGATTCAAACGCGTCTCTTCCCAAAGAGTGGTAAAATAGTCGTAAAGGTGGTATTGTTGTCTTTTGTCTTTCCTTTTACCATCACTCTCTCACCCTCTCACTTGTTGAATGTAATTGCACCATTACTTGGCTTCCAAATAATATCAATTTTTGGAGCTCTCTTTCCCTTGTTTTAGTGATGGTCTTTCTCATTTTCTTTCATCAGTTCATGTCTTCACAATGGCTAAAAGTGATAATAGTTTCAAGCGAGAAATGAGGATTCTTGGTTAGTTTGTAGAAAAGAAGATAAATTAGGTGAGGACAAGGGATCTCAAAAAACCTAAGGTTGCATACAACCGAAAAGGACCGTGTAAGAATGATTATATATTGGTTTTCTTCAGACCCTTATCCCTCTTTGCTAGGGAATTCATCAATAATATTGACTCGTGAAGAAAACCAGAATGTTGGTTAGAAACATTTTTAGATAAGGACAATACATTATTAACAAAGTATTAGTATTTAGCAGGTGTGTTTATTTATCTATGATGAATATAATAGAGATATTAGGGTGAAATTGGGGGGAATAGTAAAAATGTAGATAAAAAAAAATTGAAAGAATATTTTGATTTACATTTTGATTCACAACTACGCATATTTGGTGATGAATTACATTAACCAAATTTAACAATCGATTGAATAATGAAAAATATTTCCATTTGCCATGGTTGTATATTCAAAAATTAATGAAAAAAACCAAAATGTATATTCCTTAAGATCCTATGATTTTCGGTGTCAAATTACCTGTGACTAAGGTCGAGTGGGTGTTGTGGAACGTCCCTGTGGCCACAAATGTGAAATAGAATAATGGACGTCTACCCAATTCTGATTCACATTCTGAAACAAAATAATGGACGTGTACAGAGTAGCTTTGGCTTTTACATTTTGATTCACAACTGCATATTTGGTGATGAATTACATTAACCAAATTTAACAATCGATTGAATAATGAAAAATATTTCCGTTTGCCATGGTTGTATATACAGAAAATTAATGAAAAAAAAACCAAAATGTATATTCCTTAAGATCCTATGATTTTCGGTGTCAAATTACCTGTGACTAAGGTCGAGTGGGTGTTGTGGAACGTCCCTGTGGCCGCAAATGTGAAACAGAATAATGGACGTCTACCCAATTCAGCCTTCCTTCTGATGCCTTCGGAGACTACTCTGTATACGTTCTGCAAAAGCCAAAGCTACTCTGTACACGTTTACATTTACAACGGCGTTTGGTATATGTCTGGTTCCGGCTTTGGTAAGTGGTTACCCGTGGAGTCAATGTTTGGTAAGTGGTTAACGTTAAACGTTTGCTCTGTGAATGTTTATATGTTTGTGTTTGTTTGTTAAGTGGTTTCACTGTTAAGTGGTTTGGTTCGGCGCTCACCTGCCTCCTTAAATGCTCCCCTCGCGAGCGGCGGCGACACACTGAACAAAGCAACAAAATCGACCACATTATCCTCCGTGCATTTATGCAGTCCGCGGGTCCGTGATTTATGCAGTGCCGGTCCGTGGTCCATGATTTGACCGCTTCCATTTTTAGGTGCCGGGTTTCTTTCCAGGTGGCATGTCATGTGATGGGAAGCTCCATGGGAAGCATGGTAGTTTTTTTGTGGTTAATACCACTTTCTCAACGTTTCGAGGTCATAACATTCATTAAATTTGAAGCACTATCATGTGTATTTATATTGAACACAACATTTTCACGACCACCACTTTTTCATCGACTTCGTCACTACTAATAATGTTATCATCAAAGTTTGAACATGTGACCTAGCACTAGTCTAATTATTTTTTTATTTCTCAATAAAAAAACATGGCTTTGTGACATATATCATCACGAAGAGTTAGACATGGTCATATATGTAGTTTATTGTGATCTTTTTGCTAAAAGGGGTGACGCTACAATGGAGGTGGCCCTTCCACGATATAGTATGCCAATGATAGTGACACACCAACCTCTATTTTATCTTACGCAACAATGTCAACATCGTCAAAGGTGGTGACAACAAACACCCTTGATGTTGCGGGTCTAATGCACCATAAAATTGCTTCTACAACTTCACAAACCTCATATGCCTTACCACCCATATCTTTTCAATGCATCCCGAAATTGCATCTACGACTCTACAAACCCTCATAATTAACTATTAGTGTAACATTGCACCTCCATTCGGTGTAAGTGAAAGTTTAAAATATGTGCAAAAAAATTAATAGTTTTACCTCAAAAGAAGACTAAGACTAATGTGATAGCATCCTAAGAGGGGGACAAGAATGACGTGGCCCCTCACCGCTAATTTTAATACCCCAGCCGGCATGGACATGGTGCTCGAATCCGATGTGGCAATATGGGTGTTTATAAAATATTATCCTTCTACACGAGCATGGTTTTCGAGTTGAGAAGAAATGGCCAAAAAAATATGCTCTGGAAACATTGTTCTTAAAAGAAATCGTACTTAGAAAATACTGAGACACTAGCTGGAAAAATCTCCTCACATTGGATGCGTACAACATAATAACTAGCGATTTGCACATGAGTTGCAAATTACACCAAAGATGATAACAATGTTAAGTTTGTTGGAGTTGTAATTTACGGTTCAATGTACGCTACCTTAAATTGTTCTATTTTTTTGTGATGGGGAGAGAGAACAATGTAGTACAACTACAACATTTGACAAAAAACACTTCTTATTTTTCCTTGATGTATGTCTATACTATGTGGTGAAGCTCTTATTTTTCTAGGGCATAGAAGTGCACTATAAAATGTGATCTCGATCATGTTGAATATTTGTTTGTTGCATTTGTGAAACAATCTCAATGGCTCTTGAGGATGACCATGTCTAAATCTTCTTGACACCATTTGTCACCTACCAATAAGAAACTTACAAAGAAAACTATGAAATTATTAATTATTTATAGTTAAAAACACATAAACATGTGTAAATGGTCATCAATTTTAAACATGGGTTGGATTCGTGACCACAAAGTCTCCCTCACCTTGAACATATCAAATGAGCAATGAAATCTCCCACCAACAAGGATATGGTAAAGACATTAATAAATTTCCCACCAACAAGAATATGCCACAAATTTATTTCACCTTAATAAACCCCAATCTAAAAACAATACAAATACATCCTATTAGGATTAATTAATTTTAAAAAATAAGAACATGAAATTATAGAGAAAGAAAAACATTAATGTTAACAGGATTAATTTATCCTTTGAATGCAAAGTTCCATAACACTCCATTGACATGTGTAATGTGGTTTGGGTAGAGAGGAAAACATGTAAGAGGTTGTGTGGAGTTAATACTCTAAAAAAATCAGGGTTGTTAATAATTACTAAGTATTTTAAAAGCATTCACTTTTATTAAAGTTCCTTTGGCCATATTTAGAAAGCAATTTCATGTGGATTTTTTCTTTTCCATTTTTGGACATATAGAAGATAGTTTGGGATGCCACTCAATCTTGAAGAGGCAAAGCATAAAACACTCCACTTCCATTATAATTAGGGGTTGCTATACATTTCGCAACATAAACATATGTTGGCTCTTAAAATGGAGGAAAATTAATCATTTTAAATCTTCTATTTTAAGAGAAGTGAGAAAAGGTTTTGGCCATTCACTTTACACTTGCAATTGCATTTTCTGAAAAATTCCAAGGGCTTTTCAACAAACCCACTTTTTACATATCTCACAATATTTAGATTTCTTGACACCACATATGTTTTATGCATTTTATATAACAGCCCACATACTTTCACATTTTACGACATATCTGCAAGGGTCTTGTAATTTAAACATCTATTAGAAGTCTTTTCTTGAGAATGCTTTCGTGGATGTCCACTCCTGTTTCTAAACTCCTATTTTTACATTTGCTTTGAAACATCCTCAATGTTTTGTGAGGATTCTCATGCTCATGCCCCTGTTGGAAAGCCCCACCAAAATTCCAAAGTTCTTATTTTTCATTCTAAAAATAATTCATGTCCCCTGTGTACGCTTTCACATTTATGAGAGATTACAAAGGGTAGTGGCTATTTTCCCAATAGTATGCACCGCCTAACTTGCATGCCAATAAAATGCACCATAAAAAATGTACCATGAGCCAATGCACCATCCAATATCTAGATAATTGACATGGACATGACCGGAAAACGTGGCTAGGAAATGATGTGGCGTCATCATGGAAAGGAGATCTGATTTGCTAATCTGCATAAGCATAGAAAAATGAGACATGGTTTGAATGGTTTTCATGGTTTTTCATGGTGTGTTTAAACAAACAATTCCCCCACCCAAGAAATCATGTTGCGATAAAAAAATCAAGATTTGAATCCCTCCCGGGAAAGCGAACTATCCAACATAAAACGTGGGTGAACTCCATTATTCAACGGACTATCCATAAAACATGGGCGACCTCTATTATTGCCAACGAATACAACTCAGTTGAGGTCGATAAGTTTTGATCACACATTGGAGGCGACAAGGCTGTAAACCATTCAAAGAAGGGCACAGGTGTTGGAAGGGGATGCAAGTAAGAGACACTTGTGAGTGCCATAGTAAGACTCTTATGACCCTATTTATATTTTATTTGCATGGTCTCATTTCTCATTTCTCTGTTTCTTAATGTTAAGCCTTAACATTATTTTTTACAAGATTTTTTCTCTTGTTTCTTGCATGCTATAGATCTCATAAAACTGAAATATGGTTAAAATATGATTAAAACCACCATTTTCCTGAGCTCTCCTATCATATTTTTATTTTTTTAATATTTTGCCCAAATTTTCACTGTTTATTTCATGGGCTTAGTCCAGGTTGTAAGGTGGAAGAAAGAAAAATTAAACAAAATACCATGAATATTAACATGTCCATCTCTCAATAAAAGAAAATGTTTCGAATAGGGTAATATTATGTGGTAACTAATTCTATTTTTATACGATGTGTGTTTTACAACATATTGAAAAACACAATGTGTTTTTACTGAACATATTGAAATTCACATTGCTCACCAATATTTTGTTTTATTGTGCGAGAAATCATGTTGCAAAAACGCAGAGAACACAAAATAGACCTCATATGTCATTTTGTTTTGCAATAGATATAACCGTTAATAGAGTTATTAATTTACAAAGAGGTGTTTGGCAAAAGCCTCCTAGGATCAAGTCTCCTAAATGCTTTCTCAGACAATAAAACAGAACATTTGTGAGCAATGTGAAAATGTCAATGCACTATACTTACCTTTGATCCATTATACCATCTAAATATTTATAAAACTACTTGCAAAAGTGTTGATAAGAGCTACTGCATGTTTTTATAAAATAGTGATTATTTATCTTGAAAACCAGTTTCATAGTAGCAAGTGGAAGAGGTTACATGGGGAGTTCACTTAGTAAAAGTATGGTATAGCATGTGCGTTTGAAGGGTATTAAAGAATACCCTTAATTATAGTTTCTACCTCTAATTATTCAATTGATAATACCCCCTCCTATTATATTATTATAATTAAAATACCCCCTATTTTTTCCATGTACCTTACTTACCCATTTTTCAATTACAATTTTATTTACCCTTTTTATTTCTACCCTAATATATTAGACAAAAAATATATTATATTTCTCACTCAAATTTTTTTAATATGCATTTCCTCTCGAAAGATAGTTTGAAGCCATTGAAGACCTATTACAAATCACCTTATATATGTTAAGCTTTAATCATTTATCAATAGTTCTTTAAATAATTAATATGGTGAAATAATATCACTTGTGTTGAAAAACATACTCAATCCTATTTTTCTACTATCTTATTATTTCTTAGTTTTTTAATTATTGGTAAATTAGTTTTTGAAAGGACTATACCCTTGTACAAAAAGCTCAATGGCCCGAGAAAAGGGCAAGAGAAGAGCAGAGAAAGGATCAAAATCCGGATACAGAGAGGAGATCAAATGGAGCCAAACTCCAAAACGCAAAAATCGAAACAGAGCAGAAAGCAGCCAAGCTGCAGCGACAAAACAACAACTAAACAAAGAAAAATAGCAAACTAACAACAACAGTCGCTTAACAACAGTGATCAAACTGCAAACTAACATCTCTGGACTAGGCTTATTAAAGACCCAGAAAGCATGTGAAGGGTAGTTGTTCCTTTGATTTCACATAGGGTGAAGTGACTGGTTTGCAGCGGTGTACCTGTTTGCCAGCACATAATGCATGCAATAAATCCAACTAACCAGTACGGCTAGGATTTCTATCATGCTCCAAGATCTTTCCAAGCTTATCTGAGATGGCGTCATGATAATTCCAAATGGTGAGATTTGTATGGGTGTTTGCAACTCCCTCGTTCGCCAATACATCGGCGGTTCTATTACCTTCTCTATAAGTATGCATGAAGTTGCATATGTTGAAGGTGCCACAGATACTTATGGATTCATGAATGAAACTTTTGACGGTCCAGCTGGGGGGTGTTTATTATTGAGATTGTTAATAATATTAAGAGAGTCTCCTTCAATCAGAATTTTTTCAATATACAAATTCTTAGCAATCCTAATACCCCAGAGAGCTGAGAGAGCTTCAGCATAGTGATTAGTTTGGTAACCCATTTGCCCAGCATAAGCCACCACCATGTTACCATTGTGATCTCTCGATAATCTTTGCCTCCACTGCTGACTCTAGGGTTACCTTTTGAAGCTCCATCAAAGTTAAGTTTGTACCACCCGGAAGTGGGATCCACTTAATTAAAGATCTATCAATTTTGGTTCCTCTCTTCAAGAGGTTTTCAGAATAATCTTCCATTTCTCCAAAATGGAAATTTCTTCTTTATTGAAGGAAATGCTCTTAAGCAGTGAGGTTTGATGGTGACAAAGCATTATCTTTAACATCTTTGATGAAACCTTTGAAAAGAATATCTCGTAGAAGTTTTCTTATCTCTGAAAATAACCCCATTTCTAGCTTTCCGGATGTTCCAAATCCCATGAGCGCAAATCAAGAGCCAAAATCTGCTAATTAAATTATTCTTGAAGGGGATTTCCATTGGGTCCAGGGCCTCCAAAATATCATCGGGAAAAACCCGGTTAAGATTTAAATGTTTCGTGATCCGGCTCGAAATTTCTTGCAAAATCACAATGAAGCAAGAGGTGATTGATATTTTTAGCATCCTGTTGACGAGGCGACGAACCATTAGGCATAATGAATCCTCGTTTGATAAGGTTATCCTTGGTGAGGATTTTACCTTTTATAACTAACCACGTAAAAATGATTGACTCTAGGAGTGAGTTCTTTCATCCAAATTCTGGTCTAGTTAATGTTGCTAGAAAGAGAGCTGAAGAAGGAAGTGTAACCAGTTTTGACAGTGTAATCTCCATCAAAAGAATCTTTCCAAACTATCTCATCGGTAGTGCCATTTTGATCAATAGGAATCAGATCCAGCTTATCTTGGAGAGAAGACAAAATATCCAGCATACTAGAGTCAGGTAAATGCAGGATCTTCCATTTTTTAACTCCATTACTTTCTTCCATATAATTGTTAACAGTAGTGCCATAAAAATTAATGAGGGGTTCCTTAATTTGTCTGAAGTCCCTTTCTAGATCATGATTGCTCCAAGAATCTTTCCAAAAGTTTATTCGGTCTCCAGTGCCAAGATTCCAAAAAATACCTTTATTGAGAACGTATCTTGTATTAACAAGATTATTCCAGAAGGTGGAACACAGGAAGGGCATCCTCAGAGAGGAAGAGATGGTGATGGCGGTTACTTAAATATTTGGTCTTGAGCAGCTCGAGACTGGGGTTGTTCTTGCTTAAGAAATCTCGGCCCATTTTAGCAAGCATGGTGAGTTGAAATATTTGAGATTCATGATGCCAAGACCCCCTAAATTTTAGGGATGCAAACCTCATTCCAATCAACTAAATGATACCTGAGTCTATTTTCGAGTTCCTTGCCACAGAAAGTGCTTACGGATTCTAGCAATGCTAGTAAGAACATTGTAGGGATGGCATAAAGAGACATGAGATAAACCGGGAGATTCTCAAAGAGTGCTTTTGATGAGTAGACATTTTCTAGCTTTGAAGAGAGAATAGCCCCTTTCCATCCTGCCAATTTCTTAGAGAACCGATCAATAAGAGAGTTCCATACCAATCCGTAAACTTTTGAGACTCCCAAAGGAAGCCCAAGATAAGTGGTGAAAATTTTGGATTTGACAATCTAAAATCTTAGCAATTTTAGTCTGTCTCTTGATCGGAGTATTAAAAAGAAAAGGAGCTCTTATTGAAGTTTATACTCTACCCGCAGGCTAATTCATAGAACACGAGAATAGTCTTGATACCTTGGGCTTCCCAGGGATGGAAGCCATAAGAAGTAAGATGGTGTCATCCACAAACTGCTGATGAGAAATGTTGATTTCCAAAGAGGTGGATTTAAAACCTTTGAGCCAACTCTCATAAATGGCTTGCGAGATAGATTTGCTCGGACTTATATCACCATAATGATAAAAAGAAGAGGAGATATGGGGTCTCCTTACCGGAGACCTCTATTACTTGCAAAAGCCACCGGAGTTCCGTTGACAACAACGAAAATCTTGCTAAGGAGATGCAAGCTTTGATTAATTTCCTGAATTTTTCTTGAAATCCAAACTTTTGTAAAACCAACTCAAGGAAGCTCCAAGAAACTCTATCAAAAGCTTTATTCATATCCAGGTTTGATCACCATGCCTTCATTTTTACTTTTTCCATGGAGTGAATGGCTTCGTGAACCAGAATTACCCCATCTTGAATGATTCTACCTTTGATAAAGCCACTTTGCTATTTAGAAATGAGAGTAGGAAGTAAACGCTGTAGTCTAATAGCTAGGACTTTGGTGAAGATGCGGTAGATGACATTAACAAGACCGATAGGTCTCGAAATCTTTAAAATCTTTGGCACCTGTCTTAGTTAAGAATCTAGATTTCTTTATTAAAAAGAGATTATAATTTAATTTATGACCACACTCCTTTTCAATTTTAAGGTATTTACTTTTAAAAACTAGGGTTCAAATGTTTTAGTTTTATATTCAAATTAAACCTCCCTTTCCTTTGGCACACCTCTCTAACCTACCCCCAATACTTGATTCAAAACATTAATAAATTAAACCCTTTCACCCCCTAATGTCTACCGGTATATTGAATTTAATTTTATTAATTTTAATTACCTCAATATGAACCCACATGATAGGATATTTCCTAGCTAATGAACCCCCATGAGAGGTTATAAAGTGGGTAGATGATGCATAGTTATAATGGAAGCAACCTCTCTAGACATTGTTCAAACTGAATTCAAGATGACATGAGCTCATCATACCTTAATATTCATGAAAAATGGAAAATTTCTTATTCATTTGGATGTTTCATACCTCTTTGACAAGTTTGAGACTTTACTTGCTTCATATTCCCTGCAAAATATGCTTTCTTAATGTTAAGAACATTTGCTATAGGCAATTCAAGGTTAGGATTATCAATAATATATTAATGATAGTTTACTAGCATCTTATAAAACCATTCCTTCTTTCCCTTGGCCCGGATAATATCTCGATCAGAACTCTCATCTCTTATTCATTGCTCCTTATTGAACTTTCAGATTCACCCTTCAAGCTAACAAGTTACTTGCAATTCCTTTCCTTAGACTATCCTCTAAGACTCTTCCTAACCTTCTTCTCCTATACTCTATACACTTTCCTTATTCCAATTTCTTAGGCCCTGTTACAATGCTCATAAACCATGCACACAAGTTTCTCTTAGCTCATACAAGGTCCTTCTTCCATCTAATGGAGTTATTCTTCAAACAACTATGCATTTTTCCAAGCTTTCTTCTAGACTGTCCCTTTGGACTAATAGACATATTTTACTGTGATTCACCTCATATGCATGACTATATGTCCTATGACTTGATCTTGATCAATAAGACTTTAGACACCTTACTCTAGGTTACCAAGATATTTTTCAAGATTCAAATATCTACCTTCTCAAGAAAATGCTCCCACAACTATCACAACTCTGTTTTCTTGTTCTTTGACTCTGAGTTCTAACTTTAGTCTTGTGCTCTTCATTAATGAACATTCCTCTAATGTTTTCTCATGCTTTCTTTCCCCTTATTACCAAGTTTTAGTAATACTTCAAATGCCAAGCCCTTACTAGGATTGTCACAGTCTTAAAATGGACTGACCACCAACTCCTAACAAATGCAAATTGTGAGCTATTCTCCTTCAAAGGGATATCAAGACCTTAACTCAGACTTCCACAAGTTTCTTTCCATGTTACAGACCACATTTGTTGACCAAAATGGAAGACATAACTTTCTCTTACCTTACTCCTCAACCCTAAGGTTACTTAGCTAGGTTCCAAGATTGTGTATTGACACTTAGGACCTAAATCACATTCAAAGAGTTCTCCAAACCATATATCAAGATTCAATAAGACTATTACCAAGTCACAAACCTATCTTTATGCACAAAATGCAAGGAAAAAAACTTTTATTCAATGTTACCCTTCTTCACTGCCCTCACACAGCTAGTAGCCCTACTACTCAAGAATTTTGGAGGTAAATTTCCATAAAATCATTTTTATCAAGAAAAATAACATTTTATAGTACCCATTTAACACTTACACTTGTCCTACCAATTTGCTAGCATGATAATGAAGGATTTCCCCCATTTTGAATTAAATTTGGATCTAATCAAGTCACCTATTGCTCAATCTTGGATTTTAAATTTTTTTACATCCATACGGTGTCCAATCAACCTGAAACTTCAATATCTCTTTGTTAGGCATGTCAAGACCATATGTTCCAAATTTCACAACATTTCATCCATAAAAACTCAATCTATAACATTTTTCTTCAAACCCTAAGCTAGGGTTTCTACAGAGCTCGAGAAGGATATTTTGCTATATCTTAAGCAATTTAGGGTTTCAAAACTTCAAACTTGTTTTAAAATCTCTACCCAGACCTTATCCAACTTTCTTCTTAAGATTTCTACTCATGAAAACATTCATACCACTCCCAACTATAAAGTTTGCTTCATACTTAACACAAGGAAACCTTGTTTCAGGGTATAATCCTCTTATTCCTCATTCAATCTCACCTTATTGACATGTTACCTAGTTGAAAATCACTATCATCCTGTAGAAGCTTATTACAACTTACTATGCACTTGCATTCATTCAAGACTTAGGAGAAGATACAACTTCCTTACCCTTACCTCAATGAACACAATTTTATGACTATTTTCTTGTCTTTTCCACCTTCAAAGACTCCTTTATCCACTCCTTGTGATTTGCTGTTCCAACACACACTTGCAAAAAAGTTTCTACAACATTTTCTAATGGATTTCATTGATAATTTCATAAACATTCAATCAAAAATTGCAGAATAAACATTCATACACAATTTACATTCTCAAAGAAGCTCTTTATTGATATACAACACACTTCTACATAGCTTCTTGAGTCATTAGGCTTTGATACAAAGTTTCTCCCTCAAACAAAACTACCTACTCCACACACCTCTCCCCTCCATTCGAATACCTCCTCTTAATGACCAAAAAGGTGATGAATAACCAACTTTCAACCCTAACTAAGGGTGATAACCAACAACTCATGGTTAAACAAGACTAGAGGTGGTGTAACTTTAGGATTACTAGATTGAGGTCCTTTTTAGACCTATTACATCATTACATGACCTTCTTTTGCTTCATTATACCTTTCATACTTAGCTTTACATTTCAAATATTCAAATTCTCCTTTTTGGAGGGAAATCTCTTGATCTTAGTTTTGCATTTGAAGATAAGTGTTCATTTTATAGTTAAATTAATTTCGAAGGAATGTGAACTTCTAAAACCTAACCTCATCTGAGTTGGGGATGGTTTCAAAACTTAGCTCTCTTAATTTTCTCTCTTTAGTGGTCTCTCATTATTAACTTCCAAATGTTACATTTTCTATGGTCCCATGGATTAAAAGGCCTCTATATTTATATAAATGCAATTAAATTCAATGGCCACATATTTTGCTGAAGGCCTCTAGTAAATAGTTATCATATTATATGCTTAACAACAAAATTAGCTTAAGAATGAACAGAGTCCATTTCTCGAAATTAAAATGTTGATACCTGATGACTTCTTGCAAAAAATAAGGGTCTCTTCTTATGTTCCATGTTGGAGCGATTGACACTAGCCTTCTGCTACTCCCTTTTATTGGTATAAACCCTAGATTGGTTATCATTTTCCTCCCTCTAGATGTACAGGAGAATCTCTCAACCATTGTTGGAATTGTATATCCCAAGATGCGGTTTGGGCTAGAAGATATGTTAATCTTTGGAAAATATGCATAGAGTCTTAAAATCCCGTTTTCATTGGTGTATTATTTTCCACGACCTCCTTCTTATGGACATGTTTAAGCACATGGGCGTGTTGAATCTCACGTGTTCATCTTTCCATAATCTTGAGTTCTTGAAACACCTTTGTTATTTTCATCCACATGCTCGAGTTAGTGTGGAGATGGATTCATAATATTTTCAACCTTTCATTCCATAATTATTTATTTGGAAAACAATTCTTCTTGGGCACTTAGTTGTGCTTCTTACAAAATCAATGATTATTGGGAAAAAATTCATGCTAATATTCTTTTTATAATTGTAAAGATAAAAATCACATTATTTTTAATGATATTATAATGGAAATATATTTCTCTGTGACTAATAGAGTTATTATGATCTCTAATATGTCGCTTCATATCCATGTCCAAATGTATAAAGTACACTTGGAATTAGAGCATTATGTAGACACAAAATCACGCACTTTGGGTAACTATCTAGTCCTAGTTGCATACTACTATTCATATGGTTCCTATGTTAGAAAAGTACCAATTAACCCATGTCTTTGGCCACTTTGTTTTCCTTTCAATTGATGTTTTTAGTCTTATACTTCTACTTGTTCGGTTTTCCTTTGATGCATCGTCATTTGACACACTGAACACCAACGCCTAAATAGGGGCCAGACGCCAACGCTAAGTGCACTCTTCCCCCTACGCGCCTCATGTCCCCTTTATACTTTACTCTTATCTTTTTGGGTCCTTTCTAGTTGTTTGAACAATTTATCTTTTGGTAGTCAGCCTTTTTGGGGTTAATTATGAAATTTGAAGCAAGGAATCATATAAATATAAAGTTATGTGACCATAATAAAGGACCAAGCACTAAGCATTACTACCACCACCTAAGAGTGCATCCATCCAAGGAATCTATAGCTCCATTTGCATCCATCTAGCTCCATCACAAGGGACAAAGGATAGTTTTTTAGCATCACACTTCATAGGAGGAGAGTTCTATTCTATTTCATGCACACATTACTTACATTTTATATCTAGTTACTCACTCGTTATTCAAAGTGCGACATGCATAAGAGCACCTAGGGAACAATTCCACAAACACACCTAGAACAAGATTGGAGTCTCGAGATGTAGTGTAATGCTCGGTGATAATTCCATCTATTTGGAAGTTGAGGATAGTTTGACCCCTTTATATGCATCTTTTTAAAGAGTTTTGATGCTTTACTTGGGGTTTTACGGTGTTTCTTCATTGCGGTTTATAACAACATTGACGATCATACATCGACATACACCCGACTAAAGACGAACACGGAAAACATCTTACAACACCTTAGAGGAATTTTTTGGAGAATCATACGAGACAGTGGCACCCACGCGCCCTATCCTTCTCTAGGCACCCCAATCCAATCAGACAGATTCGATCTGCATTTTTCAAGCTCTTATACGATGATCTCCTCGTCTGTTTAACCGGTCTCCATTATGACACAGTACCTCGACATCTTCGAATCAACTAAGGATCTCCTAACCTTCTTTGTACTTAGGGTTTCTAAATTTCATTGTTTAGATTGCTTGGGTATTGTTTTAGTACTTTATTGTTTCATTTATTCATTTATTCTTGCTCTATAACATCTAGACTAGGCATTAATATTTCATAGTTAGCTTAATTACATTCTTAGACCTCATTATCTTAGTAGGAGAATGTTCCTTGTGTTATTAGTCGAGTTCCTTTAAACTCTCATCGTAATTTCTCTCCTTCTCGGGTCATGGTTAGGGTTTCCATGTGCATCATTCTTGAAGCAATTGGAGGTTTCTCTCCCACCCACATCAACATTCACTTAGGTCTTAACCCTCCTCAAATATTTGTGGTGGCGGTGGTTTTATTGCCTTGGTGGTGGTGATGGTAGTTGTTTGGATGCTTCCCGAGGAAGAATTTCTCACAATAGGCCTTTTCCATTTCTCTTGCTCGCAAAATAAAGAAACTAAAGAATAGTGACATAATGATGGATGAGATCCCATCATGAACACAATGGACCACTCGGGCACCAAAGGTGACTTGGGGACAAACCACACAATCCACATTCGCTTCCAATGGTTGCCATTTTTATTGTTGATCGGCTTAATTGACTTATGTTATATGGTCACGTGTTCTCGGTTTTATCACTCTTTTCTTATTAAAAACCACGTTTTTATTGTAAGTATGATTGCACATCCTTAATTTTACTATTTTATCGCAAGTTGGCCTCCTTCTCAAGTCTTATTGTGGCTCAATACAACTAATATTTTGGAGGCGACTCTTTCCACTTTTTGTATGATCAATATTGTATTATATATTTATTAATAAAAGCATACTTTACAATCATATGTATGTATGTATGTATGCATGCATGCATGTATACACATACATATGTACACATACAAATATATATGCATATAATTAATTATGAGTTAAATTTCTTAAATTGCAACTAACTAATATTTGAACAGTTCAATATAATATAATATAATATTCACAAAATACATTTTCAAAATCGAGTGGTGTGATGAAAAGAAAAGAAATTGTTGGATTTTGTTTCACAACATTTGCATTTTTTTTTCTCTTACACTACTATCATATCCTATATTCACCATAGTCTACTTGAGACGTATCATCTAAGCATTTTGTCGAATAGTTCATGTGCTATGTGTATGGTTTCCTAGTTTGTGTACATGCCTACAAAGGCACTTGAAACTATAACTAATAAAATTAGCTATCCATTATAATTTAGTGGATGTCCATGACTTGTTCTAAATCTCCCATATTGGTAGAGGCAAAGAGAATGTTGGCAAAGGTTGTAGAGTCTTACAACTACCTATTGCATTTTTATATATCATGCAATGAGTGTGGTCCATGAGGGCACATTTCTCCTAGGCATTTAGTCAAACAATTTGCATGTCATTTGCACACTTCCACAATTTGTATATGTATCTACCAAAGCACTTACAACGATAAGATATGGAAAAAGTTTCTTCCCTTCTCCACTTTGTCAGTATGTATGCATATTTTCACACCTCTTATTTTAACACGCACTAAGAATATGCTAAGAAAAGCGAATTGATCACATAACAATAATAATGCCTCATGAGAATGCTTATTTGTTGAAATAGATGATAAATTGTATGTCTAATATTATCTCATTTATTTGAAAATATAATAAAAAATCATTTAAATAAACATTAAAATTAAAATAATTATATTTAATGCATGTAATTGTAAGTCCATCAATCACCAATATAAACAACCAATGTGAAAAGAGGAGGGGTGCAAAACATACGGAGATAATATTTTATTCGATGATGGAATTTTAAAAACAAATTAGGTAAATCCATACGTCCGTGTCTTCCTCCACCAATTTTGAATGAATGAAATTTTTGATATCATTCCCTCCACCAATTTGTGTTACAGAATTCCTCACGAAATTTTTGATTCTGTCACACCAATTGATGTACTGTTGGTGTGTTAGAATCCCTCTTCTATAGACAACTCCAAAGTCACACAATCAAATGCTCCTTCACTAGTAATTACTTAATGATGAGATATAAACCTCTTGCATGAACTGAGAAAATGACAACTGTTTGATTCTAGAGGTTTAATGAGATCTATTTGTACCTAATTTGATATACAGTTATAAAACCCAGAGCTTAGAAGATTAACTTGATTCAACTTACAAAGCCTTTCTCCTTTCTTGGTCACCTCTGCCCTGTCACAGTCCAATTAGGTCTGTCCTGAAATGATTTTTATCCTAGTTTTCACAAACTTCACTTTTTAAGAATTCTAACTATATTTCCATATACCTTTTCACTGCATTAGAAACCTATAAACTTTCATAAACTATTTCTTTAGGAATATTATCCAGTTCATAAAAATTCAAGAAATTAGGTCTTCTTGACTAAGTACAGTCCTGTTTGTGAGGACTGTCAAAGAAATCTTCCACATCGATTTCAAATTTCCTGCAGTTTTTTCCAATCTTTAATCTATACACCGTAGATGATTTCTTCTTAATTTGAGCCTTGGAAATTCTGAGATGGGAGTTGTAAGAATTTTAGTAATGGAACCCAAAACAGGGGTTTGAGAAACCCGACAGGAAAATCTTCAATACTCTTGCAAAACAGACCTCTCTACTCCCTTTATCTGTTGAATAAGCTCGAGGACAACTAGATACAAGTTTCTCCTTTAAGAATCTAGGCCTATAGATGCTCTGTATGTTCTCAACAATAAGCTTTAGGTGTGAAAATGCAAGAAATATTTCCTAGAACAGGGCAGTCTTATCTGTCTTGTATAATAATATCAAAATCCACCATAATTCACAATCTTACTTACTTAAATAGGTATCAAATGTGCTACAATAACAGGGCGAACATTGAAACCACACCAATTCATGTATTTTCTTTTATGACTCCTTGACTGTGCATTGCTACATGAGAAAACAATATCAAAACAGTGAATGAATCCTCCTGTCTTGACCATTCTTCCTCTTTATTTTCTATCTCACACCTGTTACATAGTAGTGGAACCCATATTTCCCAACCACACCAAAGTGGTGCATTGCACCACCTCTTCAAACCCGTAAATGTAGGGGCATGTAGCATGTGGCATGTTACACATATTAAATTATTCTGTCTTTGTTGAAATCTTTTTCATGAATTTTTTGATAATGTTTAGGAGACAGAGCGGTTTATGGTACCAAGAGTAGTATATTTTTGAAATAGAGACGCACACATTTTTTTAAATAATCTCCTCCATGTTGAACGTCCATCACCCCGGAATTTAAATAGAGGTAGAATTTGCATTTAACTTTATCAATCAAACTTCTGAAAAGTGACTTCAATGCTTATGAAAATGATTTTACTGCTTCTTCTGCCCTGGATTATGTTTAGGGTCCATGCCTCCGCTCGACATAACCACAACCCCAACACCAACCATGTGATCGGTAAAAGTTTGGAGAAGTTTCCTGCCAGCCCAAATTGCGAATGCCATAGTCCAGACCCCCTGGTAGCTGCTGCACACCACCCCCAGGTTTGTACCTTCTCTATATAATCAATTTTTTGATCAATTGTTTTTAAATACTTGACTTGTAATCAGATCACATGTTCTGAGTTTTGTTGCCTGCTATGCGAACTTTCATCAACTATGCAGTGGGTTTGCCATTAGTTATCAACTATGGAGATTGTTTTGTTGCCTGCTATGCTAACTTTTGTTGCCTGTTAAGCGATCAAAGATTTGGGGTTCCATTCCATTCCACCAAATTCGGCCTCATTCCTTATTTGGTATCTCCTAGGAATGGAACTTTGGCAGATGGTTAAGCAAAACCCTTTACACTATTATACACACTATTATACTCAGATTTTTTTTGAATGACTGAAATTTATTATTCCGTCACACATATTAGTATTATGAAAACCCTTATAGAGGAATTTTATCGTCTGGGGATGGAGGAATTTTTTATCAGTGAAAATACTTCTGGGTGACCAAACGTGACTTTTTCTGAACGGATCAGTATTGTGATGTCCGATGTTTTTTTCTGCATTTGATTATAGTATGATGATTATGAGAATTTGTTTGGATTGCTGGCTGTACACCCTGTCAGACCCTGACATCCCTTCAGCCACACCAAAGTAGTGCATTGCAACACCTCTTCAAGCCCGTCAAGTTGGATTCTGCAAGAACACTGTAGCAATCCATATGCTATGATAGTAAAAAAATGGTCCATTTCAGTATCATGGGGTTATGTAGTGCATATTTTTGGGGCATCTATTACCCTAGAGATTCCCTCCACCACAACTGTCCTCAATTGTTACATGAGAGTTGACTTCACAGCCTATTCATTGAACACCAGATCTGTGACTAGGCATCCTGTCAGAAACCCTTTGTTCTCTACATTGTAGAATATGAGGTGTAGTAGTGCTCAAAAGTAATATCATAAGCAATTAAACCAGACATGAGATTACATTCCCTCGAGGCAGATGGAAGATGGCTTCACCTGAGACCATAGACTAGATCAAGGTTGTGAAGAAACTTGGTACCCCCATATATCTGCCTCCTATATATAGATCTGGCCCCCTATATATAATATAGAATATATATCTGGCAACTATATAAGAATTTCTAGGTGATGCACTATTGGAAAATCAGGGAAGAAATTCTCTCTCTTCTTTCTTCACATTCATTTAGAGCAGTTGATCTTCTTATCATTTCTCAAAACTGTAGAAAATGCATTGCTGAATTTTTTAGTCTTTTTGAAATTTAACGAGTTTGTCATTCCATGGTTGCAACTTGCAGAGGATTTAAGAACAAAGTGCATTAAGAAGAGAATTGAAATTGAAGTGGGTCAATGAAAGGAAGGTGAAATCATTGGATTATAGCCACGGAAAATATTCCATTAGGTTTTTGGAGGAGTAGCGTAGTGTAATAATGAAAATAAAGTAAACATTATGCCATTTCAACTTCTATCCAGCCTATTTTGTAGTTATCCTTCCATTGATTCAGTTTGTTAGCTGGGGAAATATTCAATCTGTTTAAATGTTTACCAAACACGTGGGTATGCCTCATCTTGTTTTGCAGAGTAAGTTCTAGTGAAATATTGTTTCAAACCCTTACGAGTGTATATTTCTTCATAAATATCGGTAGGTAATGTGACAAACAAGACCATGATATAGCAAATTTTGTTCAAGTCGACGCATTTTGGTAAATGATATAAAAAAATAATACATATAGCTGTGAGCACCATAATTTACATTTGACAAAAGACAAAAAAATAATTGCAATTAAATAAAATTGCAGAAAAGGAAATTGGTTTCTATGATGTGGATAAATAACTTGTGGAAAGATATCATGTAAATGTGTGAAATATATGTATATACTATGGACAATAATGCATATGGAAAATTGAAGAATAGACACAGTATTGCCTAGAATCACATAAGGAACTTTTAAAGGCTATCATGTTAAATCTTATTGTTGGAAAAAATTTGAAATATATAATTTAACCTTTTAAATTCTTGACATACACCATATCCGATTACAATGGGGAGTGAAGATAATGTGCTACGTCTAAAATCGGGATTGTAGAGCGTTGTAGGTCCATATAAGTAAGAGTTGCAACCAAGGCAAGAGTTGGAATAGAAAGTAATATTGAAGGTGAAATCCGGGAACAATTAACCCTAAGATGGTCATAACTAGATGAGCAAGGGATGTAGTTGTGACTGATCCAACAATATTTAGAAATTCAAATATTACATTTGACAAAAGACAAATAATTGTGATCTAATAAAACCGGAGAAAAGGAAACCCATTTCTATGCGGCTATGCGGCTTAAAAGGCTAAAAATAAAGGATGTACCCTTTATGCCGTAAAGATATCCTCAATCTTCGAGAAGAAGATGGTGATTACATGAAGCAAATTCCTCTGTTACAAAGTTTCGGGGATGTTTTCTGAAGAATTACCAGGTGTTACCACCCAGAGAGAATTTGACTTCACCATTGAAATCAAACCGAAGCTGAACCTATTTCCAAAGCGCCTTATAGGATGACTACTACGAGTTAGTCGAGCTTAAGGCACAACAAGTTATGAACTTTTGACAAAAAGTTTGATTAGACCAAGTGTTTCACCTTGAGGTGCTTTGTAATATTTGTGAAAAGAAGGATGGGACACTAAGGTTTTGTGTATTGATTATCGGATGTTGAACAAAGCAACAATCAAGAACCGATATCCACTTCCAAGGATCGATGATCTGTTTGATCAGATGCGTGGAGCAGTGGTTTATTCTAAGATAGACCTTCGATCTGGTTATCATCAATTAAGGATTAAAGAAGAAGACATTCATAAAACAACTTTCCGAACAAGGTACGAGACATTATGAATTCACAGTTCTACCCTTTGGATTAACTAATGCACCCATGACCTTTATGAATTTAATGAACAATATCTTTCAAGAATACGGACAAGTTTGTACTTGTATTCTTGGGCGATATTCTCATTTATTCTAAAAGCGTTGAGGAGCACATGAGCATTTGAAGATAGTTTTGGGAATTTTGAGAAAGAGGAAGTTGTATGGTAAGTTATCCAAATGTTCTTTCTTTGATTCGAAGTTCACTATTTGGGTCATGTTATAAGTAAAGAAGGAATTCTTGTAGATCCTTCAAAAATAGTGGCAATAATCGAGTGGCCTCGCACGAAAGAATGTGCAAGAAGTAAGAAGCTTCATGGGTCTTACAGGTTATTATAGAAAATTTGTAAAGGATTTTTCTAAAGTAGTTGCACCAATAACTTCTTTGCGGAAGAAGGGATAAGAAATTCATATGGAATGATAAGTGCGAGCGGCTTTCAAAAGTTTGAAAGACCGGTTGACTTACTGCACCTATACTAGCATGTACTGCACCCTAATGGGAGTTTCTGATTATACAACAGAACAGATGCTTCCAGGGAAGGCCTTGGAGGCGTTTTGCTACAAAATGATCGGGTCATAGCATATGAAAGTAGAAAACTTAAGTTACATGAGCTGAATTATGCCCCTCATGATTTAGAACTTGCTTGCCATTGTTCATGCACTTCAAGTCTGGAGACACTACTTACTTGGGAAACCTTTTGAGTTGAAAACTCCACCACTTAGGACGAAATATATTTTTACTCACACCAATCAATGCCGAGACGAGAGAAGGTGGTTAGAATTTTTATCACAATATGACTTTGATATTAGCTATATCAAAGGGAAGGAGAATAGAGTAGTTGATGCTCTAAGTCGAAGGAGGCACATTTCTACTCTTATAACATTAAGAACTCAGAGTTTAAAGACGAGGTAAAAAGTGCCTCGAGAAAGATACATACTTTCACAAGTAAAAGCGGCGCTTGCCATTGAGAACCTAAGGATATAAGGTATAAAGGTTTTCATTTTGATAATGAAGGAATCTTGCGTTATGAAACGAGGGTATATGTACTATCTTTGAGCGATTTAAGAAAGAAGTTGTTAGTTGAATTTCATAATTCACCTTTCTCTGGACACCCGGGCATCACAAAAATGCTTGCGATTTAAAATGAAGCAATACTTACGAAAGGTATGAAAAAGGATGTAATTAATTTTGTGACTCATTATGCGGAATGTCGGCGGGTGAAGGCATAACATATGCACCTGTTTGGACTGCTATATCCTCATAGCACATCGCAGTACATAAAATGGCAAGTAATAACCATGGATTTTGTACAAGGACTACCTATGTCGAGGAATAAACATGATGTTATCACGGTAGTTGTTGATAAAGCTGACCAAGGTAGCTCATTTCATCGCTGGAAATCTAAAGGATGATTCGCCAGTGCTAGCCAAAAGATTCGTACACGAAATTTTCAGATTGCATGGTGTACCAGAATTGATTATATCTGACAGGGATCCTAGAATGACGTCAAGGTTTTGGCAAACGCTTAACGCAGCCCTAGGAGCGAAACTAAACTTGATTCGCATATCATCCGGAAACGGATGGAAAAAGCGAGAGGGTAAATCAAGTGTTGGAGGACATGTTGCGAATGTATTGCATGGATCAACAGTATAAATGGGAAGAGTATCTTCCATTAGTTGAGTTCGCATACAACAATACTTATCACTCATCTCTTAAAATGGCACCATTTGAAGCACTTTATGGAAGAAAGTGCGAGAACCCCTGTTAGTTGGGACAGGTGTTGAGGATAGAGTGGTAATTGGACCGAGAGATTCTCACGAAATGGAGCAGCAAGTTAAGCTGATTAAGTGAGCGATTAAAGGAAGCAGTGGATAGACGGAAGAGCTATGCTTTGACCTTAAGCGGGTTGATAGAAGGTTTGAGCTTGGTGATAAGGTTTTCTTCGTGTTAAACCCGAAAAGAGTTCTATAACTTTTGGCGAAGGCTGCCAAGTTGTCACCTCGATTCATGGGACCTTTCAAATTGTCGAAATAATCAATCCACGTAGCTTATCGTTTAGCATTGCCACTGCTTTATCTCGCATGCATGATGTTTTCCATATTTCTTTGCTTAAGAAATACGTTTGAATCTGTCACATGTTTTAAATTGGAATTCCTTGCAGGTCAAGACCCGGGAATAATCGTGGTTAAACCCACACGAGTGCTGAAACTCGCCAATGCATTTAAGAAATCGTGATATTCAGCAATGTAAGGTCCAGTGGGACCAGTTTAACGAAGAAAGTGCAACTTGGGAAAATCTGGAAGAGATGAAAATTGCTTTTCCTTCTCTTTTTCAACAGAATGAAATCAGTTGACAAAACATACTTTTATGAACTTATTGTTTTAAGTATTTATGAAAGCTTTGATGAAGGCAAACATTATTCGAGTTGAATAAAATGTGTTGTGACATTGATTTACGGAACTATTCAAATATGGAAGTAGTCACATTGTTGTGTACTAATAAATTGATTAACCTGAAGGTTAAATTAATATGTAATTCATCGGGACGATGAATCTTTTTAGGAGGAAGCATGTAACACCACGAATGTTGTTACTTTCTCCACGAGCATACAGTGTTGATATGTGATTTCTTGTAAAAGGATGTGTTCCTCGATTTAGAAATCATGCTTGATATGTATCTTGTAATTTCTTTGCAGATTTCAGATCTTGGTAGTCGAACATGATTAGACTCTTTTATTTATTTCATTTTGCATCTGAGTTTAATCTGATCTCGGAATGAATTATAGAGTTATCCATCTATAATACCTAGTCTTGGATCAGTGGAATTGATCCAAGTATTGCTTTAAGTTTGTTCATGATGAATTAAAATTACAGACCTTGAACAGGATTGCAAGGTCTAGAAGCATTTAATAAGCTAGTCAGGAGTATGACTCAGGCTGATCAAGTGAAATGAATTGGTTCCCGATATGGAAGTATATCTGGAAGGTCTCGATTGTGGACCAGGTAATAATTCGGTTACATACGATTCTGCCTAAGGCAGAACAGGAGCTAAACCTGTTCGAAGACGTATGATGTAGGTCTTTTTCTGAGTGTACGAAATGTAGACCTAACTGGAATTATTATTGGTTAGTAACCTAAAACTAAACCTAACCTAGGGGTTAGATTAGTGTTAATCTAACCTAGACCTAGGCTAAGTACTAATGTCCTAAGTTAGTATCTATGTTATGGAAGTTAGATTAGGTGTTATCCTAAATTCTAACCTAAGATACTAACCTAACTATGAGCAAGAATGTAAAGGGGCCTATGGAGGGGTGCGAACCATGGGCGGCGTTTTCTATGTCATTAAATGCTAAGGATAAGTATGAGGGACAGGTCTTGGCGGAAGTTTAAGGAACGGCTAACTTGTGCCGACGTGGCAGGTCGCCAAAACTGAAAATGAACTGGGAATTTTATTTGACTGTCGCCAACTTTGGCGGTCGGTGGCAGTGGAGTTTGAGCGGGAAAGTTGGTGTAAATGCATTCAATGCGCTCGGTAGTCGAGCTCGGAACTCGCGTGAAGGCATGCAAACTGGGAAGTTGTTGGTTTGTTTGGCTTATCGCGATTTTCGGTTTTCATACCGCTCACTTTGGTTCTTCGCACTTTTGATCTTCTTTGAGTTGCATATGGCGAGTATGAGGGTATCTAACTCTTTTCTCTGAGGGAATATATATGTTTTGGAGATAGCAAAATTTTGTTGGTCGCTCTAACTTGGAAAAGGAAAAGGAAGTCTGAGCTCTTCCAGTGGTCTGCTTCGGAAATTTGAGCAAAAAAAATCCAGGCATGTTAGGCCCTAACCTTTAAAAATCTTGTTGTCTTCCAAGTGATTTCATTAGAACAACTCTGTTCAAATGATTTATGGAATAAATGATTTTCTATGGTTGTCTTGTGTGATTTGGTACTGTATCTTTATCTTTGTTTGTTTTTACAAATTTAACCCTTAATGGGTGTGTGTTGTACTTCGAACTGTTCACTGTTTTGTTGTGCTTTACATTCCGGCGTAGGTTTGTAAAACATGTGCTTGAAGAGTATCTTCCTGCTCCGTGAGAACTCGTGCATGCTTCTCTTGCTGGGTTCAGGATTCAGTAGAAACTTGTTGGTAGAAACTGCTGATAGAAGTTTGTTTATAGAAACTTGTTGATTGTAACTTGTTTATGAGGCTTGTTTCTTGTCGGAAAAGACACTGTTGGACTTTTGTGTGAATATCCAGTCTTATTGGATTTCTTTGCATGTTGTAGTGGTTATCTTTGGTGAAAGATACAGAACCTAGTAGGACTTCGCTATGGTATTTTAAGTTATTTTGAACGAATAACTTATTGTGTTTCTGTATTTCGTTGCTACCCCTTTTTGGAAATTGTGTATTCCTTGCTTGTGGTTCTGGGTTTCAACCCGTTAGCAGTATGCAATATGTGTATATTCATATTATTGTTGTAATCAGAATGACTCTGTGGAGTCGATTGAATGATTTATTTACATTTGGACCTCTGTTCAAGTTAAATATAATTGAATATTGGTGATTCGATGAGCCAGTGACTTGAGGGAATAACATGTACTAAGACCTCTGTTATTTATAGGAATACCTTCGTGTTGCATGGATTTTGTGGTACAGATTCTTTGGGTGTATTTTACGTTTGCATTCTGTGCAAACTTGTGCGAAGAATTGGCAAAGGTTCAGTCGGGTATCTTGTTTTGAAATCAGTATTTAAATTGCTTTTGCTTGATTTTAATATGTACACCATTGACTTGACCAGATGGAATCATTGGCAATCATTTGTCATGCCACTGTTGTCCGGGTTCAGTAGAACTTGTGGAAGTTAACCTGTATCTTCTTTTGCCTCAGTTGAAAACTTGACTTGGTATACTGTAGTTTTGACATTGTGGAATTTTCCTGAGTAATGATTTATATCAAGTAACGCGGCTCTGTATAAATGAATCGTGAGTGCTATATGACTGATTCCGATTACGTACAGATGTACATACAGGATGATATGTTTCCTTTCTGATTTCCTAGTTGGATGTGGCAGTGTATGTTACGGTATTTGTAAGATAATCTCTGTATGGTCTTATGGAAACATCAAATTGTTTAATGCAATGAAGTCTGTTGTTGACCGTGATATACTAGAGGTTCTTTGATTTCGAACTTGGTTCAAAAAAAACCTTACTGTGTGTAAAAGGGACTAGCATTGGACTATAGGTTGATATATGGGATTGTAGGCGTGTTTTTCTTCTGTTGCATAACTATCCTGCCTTGAGCTGGACTGATCTAAAAGCCGTCGACTGTACCTCGACAGGCAATGTGGTGATTTTCATGTTGTTTGAAGCTTCCTGTAGAGTCTGTTTGGTTGATAGTCTGCACTATTGACGTGTTAGCCACTGTACAGGAGTTTTTGCTGTGTTCGATTTTTAATATGACAGTGAATCTTCTTGTGGGTTGTCGGACTTGTTCGTATACATACTGGATGAATGCTTTCCATATGTAGAGACGGTACAGTAGTGAACTTGTGTGAAGGGAAGTATGAATGATTTGTTTCTTTCTCTTCTGTTATTCTAATACTTGTTGGTATCTGTCTAACAGTTGGAATTGTTCTTGTATCTTATTGTTGGAATCATGACTTGCTATGATATTTCCTTTTCTGATGAAAGTAACGATCTGTCCAATGTTGCTGATCTTGGATTCAAGATAATTGTTTAGATACTTTCGTTCTTTGATTCTTAATATTTGATGAAATATTTGAGAAGTGTTTAGGACTATTCTGTAACGATGATAGAGTTACACGTTTGTAGTCATTTTTGTATTACAAAGGCATAGTCTGAATATGTTTACTTGTTTGGATAATTGATCTCATTTAAACAGGGTGTTTAATGAAAACAATTGACGGATTGCAATTGTTTTAAAAGTTAGTGCTTATCATGCTCAGTTCATCGAACTGACTCATGTTGACTATTTTTGCAGATGGTTGCCGTAAGTGGTAAAAGCAATGCAGATCTGACAGGATGATCAGATTGTTTATTTTGATTTATAATGAATTACAGCTTGATTTTCTAAATGTACTATATGTGGAAAGATGTACTTTTCCGTTAAGCATTGTATCAAGTATGCTGTTTGCATAAAATGTAATTGTATAGTTCTGAAAGGAATGGAAATAAGTATTTGTTACTTATGTGTTATATTCTAAATTCTGATAGTTGACCCTCTTCGGTTTATATACCAGAGTGGCAATGTTATCTTTGTGTAACTGGATGCTTTTGTGATTGACAATGAAAGCTTAAAGGAAATATAATTGAAATTCTTATGAGTGTTTAGTAGTTCTGATTTGTTCTATCGAAAGCTAAATTGAAATTTAAATCATTGACTTTCTATAAGGATAGGGCTGAAATGAACCTAAGCAGAACGCCAATCAAGCAGAATTAAATTACTAATCCCTAGTCCTGAGTATGACAGGACAATATTAAATTGGATTCTTAATCATTTATATCTTTATACTAATAAGTATGATATAAATTCAGTTAGGAGAACTGATGTAAATCTAATGGGGTTCAGATGGCAATCTCAAGTAAAGGCTATGAGATATTGTCCAATTCTGTTGTTTTAGAATCATGTGTATTCTAATGACTCCTTGATGAGATCATGACCTTAATACCTCTACCATGTAATGGGTTTTAATGAGGAAGGTCGTCTTATGACGAAGAATCCAGGGATCGGGAAAGGCTAACCTTAGGGGAAAGTCTTTAAAGTAATTTAAAACTCAACGTGCGTACACATATTAATAAGTAGATCTTTTCGAGGCGGATTTAAAGGTTGACGGCACAAGACAACTGCAGGGTTGTACCTCCGAGAAGATTAGGATCTTCTCGAAGTTACAACAATGCAGGTGACTTATGGCGACACCCTTTGCATTGATCGCTAAGATTTACACTTGTGTTCGGATTAGTTACTCAGGGACCGATTAGGAATGTGGTCAGGTTATAAGGCTGCCTAGGAGGTTCGGGGTATCTTGACACACTGGTCTAACTGCAGGGTTATACCAGTATGTCATCGTATCCCTAATACTCGTGGGCATCCATATAACATTATCACCTTGTTAATCTGTCTTCGAGTGATTAAGTTGTGAAAGGAAGGACTGACAGTAGTCAGTGTAAGACATTCTATATAACATAAGAATGGGGTGAAGGACGTATTCCAGATTGACGAGTATGCCGTTAAGGAATACGAGACATAAACAGTATGTTTCAAATCTTTGGCCAAAGTATCGCAAGTGCTTGATTGCGTTGTCCTAATTCACCTAGTCTAAGGGATGAGATGCCGATGAATAATGGTAACAATTATTGATTAGGTTCCTTAGATGAGCATTACTGAATCCCAAAGTAGGGAAGAGAACCATAAGAGTAAAGTGTTAAATAAAAAAACACCAACTCTTATTACTCATGAATAGATCGGTAGATTACCGAGTCATGGAATGAATAGATCGGAGGTACTCCGGGTCATTACTGTTGCATATGGTTTGTACATTATATGAATGGTTATTTGATTTGTGAGTTCTAAATTATGTATTTAGAACCGGGATGCATTATCAAATTTTTTTTGACTTGTTCTATTGTTATAAAATGAGGATGTTACATCTTGGTATCAAGTTTGAAGGTTGCGCTCTTGGACCTATGTGTCCATTATCGATAAAAACCTGAATTTTCTTGTAATAAAATGGTTAGAACAGGGGGAACGTTGCGAGTAATGCTCCACTTGAAGGAGGAGCAATGAACAACCCGAAACTTGATGAGATACTTGCTTCCTGTTGGACACAAGAGATCGCTTAGCATCTCTTTGGAGCAATGGTGATGGGAAATGAGGAGGATGAAGAAGGCGATAATAATAATCAACAACCTCCCGAGGACAACTCCGACATGGGTGTTGATATTAATGCTTTGGGAATGCACCGATTCAACCAGAAAACAAAAAGGCAGATTAGCGTGAGAACTCACTAATGATATAAAAGGATAAGTCCACCTAAGTATGATGGCACCGCATTAGGAGATGGAGCGAGAACTCGCTCAATCGCGAAATGGAGAAGTACTTTGCAATAAGGAACTTCTCGGAGGAAACCAAAGCTATTTGGGGATCCTATCGGCTTTCCCACAAAGCATCTTCGTGGCGGGATAGCCATAAAGTGAACTAAACATTGATGAGACCAATATTACTTGGGATCAATTTAAAGGCTATTTTAGGCAACGTTGGCTGCCACAACTTTTCTATGATCAGAAAATGACAGAATTTCAGAACTTAGCTCAAGGGAAGCTAACGGTAACTGAATTCTGGGAGCGGTTTACAAAACTCCTTAAGTATGTACCGCAGTATCAAACTGACGAAAAGTTCAGAATACGGAAATTCATCATGGGATTGAATCCTGTGATAGGGGGAGAGGTCGATGTTCACAGTCCAACCACTATGGAAGGAGTTGTTGAAAAGGCCATAAGGCAAGAACAGAAATTAAAGGCTATTTCTGCTCATAAGGAGGAAGTGCGGAAGAAGACTGCAAACCCTTCTTCAACCTCTCTTGCACCCAGAAAAGGACCATGGAAAAAGTTTGGAAACAAGAGTAAGTTTCCAGGAGATAACAATAAGAAAGCAGCAGTAAATAAGCCTGCTGGAAATGCAAAGGATAATTTTGCTAAAAATTATAATAATGGGCGAAAGCCCTATGGAGGACAACGTGACAATTACAAAACCGGGAGGCAACTTTGAGCCTAAAAGGGACTGTAGGAGGAGGCTGCTACAATTGTGGTAAAGACCACTACGCAAATCGGTGCCCTTTGAAGAAGGATGATCGAAATCGCAGACATAAGATACATGCTTAACGCGATAGCGGACAAGCAAGCTGAAAAGCAAGTGACACCTATAGAAGTTCCGGGTAAGTTATTCGGCATACTGTCACTATTCTTTTTGATACGAGAGCTCTTGAATGTTTTATATCTAATAAACTTGCTTCTAAACTTAAAAGAAAACACTGGAAAAATGGATAAATCTTGGGTATGCAGTATGGTAATAATTCTGTTCATACGGTGAGTATGTGTCTTTTTGGGCAGTCCTTGACTTACCTAACTTTTCCACGGAAGTTGATCTCTATGTTGCACCATTAGGATCGTATGACATTGTCATTGGTGTCAATTGGTTAGCAATGACCATAAAGCAAAAGTAGATGTTATGAAAAGAACATAAAATGTTTAGATGATCAATTTGGGATGAGCGAGAGATTCAAGGTGTGAAAAGAGAAATTTCAGTTAGAAAGCTGTCACTATGCGCAAATTAAAAAGGCTAAAAATAAAGGATGTACCCTTTATGCCGTAAAGATATCTGAATCTTCAGAAGAAGATGGTGATTACATGAAGCAAATTCCTCTGTTACAAAGTTTCAGGGATGTTTTTCCTGAAGAATTACCAGGGTTACCACCCAAGAGAGAATTTGACTTCACCATTGAAATCAAACCAGGAACTGAACCTATTTCCAAAGCGCCTTATAGGATGACTACTACAGAGTTAGTCGAGCTTAAGGCACAGTTGCATGAACTTTTGACAAAAGGTTTGATTAGACCAAGTGTTTCACCTTGGGGTGCGCCTGTAATATTTGTGAAAAAGAAGGATGGAACACTAAGGCTGTGTATTGATTATCGGATGTTGAACAAAGCAACAATCAAGAACCGATATCCACTTCCAAGGATCGATGATCTGTTTGATCAAATGCGTGGAGCAGCGGTTTATTCTAAGATAGACCTTTGATCTGGTTATCATCAGTTAAGGATTAAAGAAGAAGACATTCATAAAAGCGACTTTCCGAACAAGCTACGGACATTATGAATTCACAGTTCTACCCTTTGGATTAACCAATGCACCCGCAGCCTTTATGAATTTAATGAACAATATTTTTCAAGAATACCTGGACAAGTTTGTACTTGTATTCTTGGACGATATTCTCATTTATTCTAAAAGCGTTGAGGAGCACAATGAGCATTTGAAGATAGTTTTGGGAATTTTGAGAAAGAGGAAGTTGTATGGTAAGTTATCCAAATGTTCTTTCTTTGATTCGAAGTTCACTATTTGGGTCTTGTTATAAGTAAAGAAGGAATTGCTTTGTAGATCCTTCAAAAATAGTGGCGATAAGCGAGTGGCTTGCACCAAAGAATGTGCAAGAAGTAAGAAGCTTCATGGGTCTTACGAGTTATTATAGAAAATTTGTAAAAGATTTTTCTAAAGTAGCTGCACCAATAACTTCTTTGCAGAAGAAGGATAAGAAATTCATATGGAATGATAAGTGTGAAGTGGCTTTCAAAAGTTTGAAAGACCAGTTGACTTCTGCACCTATACTAGCTGTACCAGACCCTAATGGGAGTTTTACTGTTGTAACAGATGCTTCTGGGGAAGGCCTTGGAGGCGTTTTGCTACAAAATGATCAGGTCATAGCATATGAAAGTAGAAAACTTAAGTTACATGAGCTGAATTATGCCCCTCATGATTTGGAACTTGCTGCCATTGTTCATGCACTTCAAGTCTGGAGACACTATTTACTTGGGAAACCTTTTGAGTTGAAAACTGACCACTTAGGACTGAAATATATTTTTACTCAGCCCAATCTGAATGCCAGACAGAGAAGGTGGTTAGAATTTTTATCACAATATGACTTTGATATTAGCTATATCAAAGGGAAGGAGAATAGAGTAGCTGATGCTCTAAGTCGAAGGAGGCACATTTATGCTCTTATAACATTAAGAACTCAGTTTAAAGACGAGGTAAAAAGTGCCTCAAAATCAGATGCATACTTTCAGCAAGTAAAAGCAGTGCTTGCTGCAGAACCTAAGGATATAAGGTATAAAGGTTTTCATTTTGATAATGAAGGAATCTTGCGTTATGAAAACAGGGGTATATGTACTATCTTTGAACGATTTGAGAAAGAAGTTGTTAGTTGAATTTCATAATTCACCTTTCTCTGGACACCACCAGGAGCATCACAAAAATGCTTGCTGATTTAAAACAACAATACTTATGGAAAGGTATGAAAAAGGATGTAATTAATTTTGTGACTCATTTTACGGAATGTCAATCGGTGAAGGCGAACATATGCACCTGTTTGGGCTTTGCTATATCCTCATAGCGCACCAGCATACAAATGGCAAGTAATAACCATGGATTTTGTACAAGGACTACCTATGTCCAGGAATAAACATGATGTTATCACGGTAGTTGTTGATAAAGCCCGACCAAGGTAGCTCATTTCATCGCTGGAAATCTAAAGGATGATTCGCGGTGCTAGCCAAAAGATTCGTACCACGAAATTTTCAGATTGCATGGTGTACGAAATTGATTATATCGGCGAGGATCCTAGAATGGCGTCAAGGTTTTGGCAAGCGCTTAACGCAGCCCTAGGAGCGAAACTAAACTTCGATTACGCATATCATCCGGAAACGGATGGAAAAAGCGAGAGGGTAAATCAAGTGTTGGAGGACATGTTGCGAATGTATTGCATGGATCAACAGTATAAATGGGAAGAGTATCTTCCATTAGTTAAGTTCGCATACAACAATACTTATCACTCATCTCTTAAAATGGCACCATTTGAAGCACTTTATGGAAGAAAGTGCAGAACCCTGTTAGTTGGGACAGTGTTGAGGATAGAGTGGTAATTGGACCAGAGATTCTCACAGAAATGGAACAGCAAGTTAAGGCTGATTCGTGAGCGATTAAAGGAAGCGAGCGGATAGACGGAAGAGCTATGTTGACCTTAAGCGAGTTGATAGAAGGTTTGAGCTTGGTGATAAGGTTTTCTTCGTGTTAAACCCAGAAAGAGTTCTATAACTTTTGGCAAGGCTGCCAAGTTGTCACCTCGATTCGTGGGACCTTTCGAAATTGTCGAAATAATCAATCCACCGTAGCTTATCGTTTAGCATTGCCACTGCTTTATCTCGCATGCATGATGTTTTCCATATTTCTTTGCTTAAGAAATATGTTTCGAATCTGTCACATGTTTTAAATTGGAATTCCTTGCGAGGTCCAAGACCCGGGAATAATCGTGGTTAAACCCACACGAGTCTTTGAAACTCACCAATTGCATTTAAGAAATTGTGATATTCGGCAATGTAAGGTCCAAGTGGGACCATTTTAACGAAGAAAGTGCAACTTGGGAAAATATGGAAGAGATGAAAATTGCTTTTCCTTCTCTTTTTCAACAGAATGAAATCTGTTGACAAAACATACTTTTATGAACTTATTGTTTTTAAGTATTTATGAAAGCCTGATGAAGGCAAACATTATTCAGGTTGAATAAAATGTGTTGTGACATTGATTTCTGGAACTATTCAAATATGGAAGTAGTCACATTGTTGTGTACTAATAAATTGATTAACCTGAAGGTTAAATTAATATGTAATTCATCGGGACGATGAATCTTTTTAGGAGGGAAGCATGTAACACCCTGAACTGTTGTTACTTTCTCCTGAGCATACAAGTGTTGATATGTGATTTCTTGTAAAAGGATGTGTTCCTCGATTTAGAAATCATGCTTGATATGTACTGTAATTTCTTTGCAGATTTCAGATCTTGACTGAGTCGGAATATGATTAGACTCTTTTATTTATTTCATTTTACATCTGAGTTTAATCTGATCTCGGAATGAATTATAGAGTTATCCATCTATAATACCTAGTCTTGGATCAGTGGAATTGATCCAAGTATTGCTTTAAGTTTGTTCATGATGAATTAAAATTACAGACCTTGAACATGTTGCAAGGTCTAGAAGCATTTAATAAGCTAGTCAGGAGTATGACTCAGGCTGATCAAGTGAAATGAATTGGTTCCCGATATGGAAGTATATCTGGAAGGTCTCGATTGTGGACCGTAATAATTCGGTTACATACGATTACGCAGCCTAAGGCGAGCGAGAGCTAAACTTTGTTCGAAGACGTGATGATGTAGGTCTTTTTCGAGTGTACGAAATGTAGACCTAATCTGGAATTATTATTGGTTAGTAACCTAAAACTAAACCTAACCTAGGGTTAGATTAGTGTTAATCTAACCTAGACCTAGGCTAAGTACTAATGTCCTAAGTTAGTATTTATGTTATGGAAGTTAGATTAGGTGTTATCCTAAATTCTAACCTAAGATACTAACCTAACTATGAGCAAGAATGAAAAGGGGCCTATGGAGGGTGCGAACCATGGGGCGGCGTTTTCTATGTCATTAAATGCTAAGGATAAGTATGAGGGACAGCCTTGGCGGAAGTTTAAGGAACGGCTAACTTGTGCCGACTTGGCAGTCGCCAAAGTTGAAAATGAGAATCGAATTTTATTTGGCTGCATGCCAACTTTGGCGGTCGGTGTGGCATGGAGTTTGAGCGGGAAAGTTGGTGTAAATGCATTCAATGCGCTCGGTAGTCGAGCTCGGAAACCCTAGTCCGAGAGATTGCTAAACCCTCTCCCAAATGCCGGCGTGCCCAACTTATCTCGAAGGCTCGACCAACCTCTTGGTAAGTGCCCTTCCTACCAAGATACCTTTCATGGAAAACTCTCTCCATCCACCTCTCTGCCTCAAATCAATATGGTTCACATTGCTATCCGGTGCTCGAGAAAGACAAAGGGAAAGACAAGGTAACCGACCCACCAACTAACCCCGTACCCAACATACCAATTGCACCCACACCTAAAGTCACTATCCGTGGTCCCGCATATCCTATTTCTGATGGGGTTACACACCGCGCGATGCTCAAATAATTACACCAATCCTCTCTCAAAATGTCCTTATACGATCTCATCCAAACCTCGAGTCCCATCATCAAGACCTCATGGAGGTCCTTTAATCTATCGAGGTTTACCCAATGACCCCACACCTATAGCTTCTATTATCACACCTCATCATGTCGCTGTCTCCCAAATTACCCACTACCTTAACACCTCCACCATCTCACCAGTGTCGCGCCTCGCTCGGATGAAGAGATTGTACCCTACCAAACTGATGACCTAGATCCCGATCTTTTCATCTTCGTCCATATCGATAATATATGCGTACGACACATTATGATCAATGGGGGTGCTAGTATTAACATCATCTCCTTGCACACATTTGAACAAATGCACATACCCAAAAATTACATGCATAAACATCCCGTCATGTTACATTCATTTAATGACGCTACCACTTCTACACTCGACACTGTCATCCTCCACGTTCGTGTGGGTCCCCGCACTGTTCTAGAGTTATTCTACATCTTGGAAGGGGAGTTTCAATACAACTTGTTTCTTGGCAGACCCTAGATTTGTGTCATGGGTTGTGTTCCTTCTACTTTGCATTGATGTGTAAAGTTCGAACATGAAGGATGCTCCTATACCATTCCAGCTGACCCATCACCTTTCAAAATCTGCAACATGCTTTACCAACCTAACAACGTTTTGGTACTTATTAAGGCGTCTACCTCCCTACCTACCTCTTCTTCAGCCATGACCCCATCCACCAATGCCACTACAAGCTCACCCTCACTTAAATCTTATATTCCTACCACTTTTTTGCTTCCACTACCAGTCACACATCAGCTTCCCAACCAACTCGACACCTCTTCCGATTCACTTCCAAAGACTTCCTCCATTCTAGCTACCAATATATCAACCACTCGATCCATTGGAAGGTGTTTTTCAATGCTTCACTATGGGGGAATATCACCTCGTACAACATTAATACATTTCTTACTCCACAAGAGTACGGAAACCTTCACCAACATCCTCACTATGATCACCGCATAAAGGCGAATCTCCTTTATGGGCCTTATTGACATTTCATGTCCTCATGGTTCAAGAAAATAGTGGAAATTCGAGGTTTCAAGGCCAAGTGTGAAAATGCTTAGAAAGGGGTGTTTTGAGCTCAAATAGCTCATCAAGTAGCTTGGCGAGTCAAGAAACGAGTTGTGGATTATCAAGTCGCTTTGAGAATTACCAGGTTGTTTTCTCGAGAGACAGTCAATATAAAATGTGTTGTCCAAATTGGTCTAGGGCCAAGTCACTCAAGGTTTGGCTCGGAGGTGTGGTGTATTTAACTCACAAGTTGGAACATTGACTTGCACGGGGGTTCCAAGTAGTTTCTCACCACAACAAGCCCAAGTCATAGCTCAAAAGGAGGAAGTGATGGGTGAGTTTGAAGTTGAGCACTTAGTCACATCACCAAGAGGGAACATTAGTTTCGGGATCACCGTGAAATAAAGGAAGATATACAAATAGATTGGGAAAGTCAAGCTCAAAAGTTACTCAGGGATGTTTAGGTGAGTTTAGAGATCAAAAGCCTAGGAAAGTAAAGTTCAACTATCTCAAAATTAGATACAAATGGGAAAGTTAAAGGCCGAGTGGGTTGCTCGATGTTGGCTTAAGCACAAGGTAAGAGTTTGGGATCCGGAGACCGACTCGGGGAAAAATAATGGCTTGATAGTATAGCCATGGAAAGGCCAAACTTGATGGAGCGAGGCGTCATTGGAGGAACTTGTGTAGTTAGGTGGATGAGACCTAGGGTTCTCACGATGAATACAAGCTCGATTGTAGGGTAGTGGAGAATCGCTCGGTGTAGATATTTAAAAACAATCCCGCTCATGACAGGAGTTAAAGCGGGAACTCATGGGAAATGATGGTCGAAATAACATGGGCAAGCTCAAGTGAAAGGAGAGATATAGGAGCTCGTGTGGCCAAGGTAATGTTTGAGGCTATAGGTACCAAGTTGATTCAAAGTTAACGGTGAGATGAGTCACACAATGAGAAGAATGAATGGATTGAGAGCCCAATGAGAAGCATCACTAAGGAAGATGAATCGAGATCGATTAGTAAGGCATGCTATCACAGGAAGAGTGGAGGTTGAGCCGCACTAAGGATCGAGACGAGAAGAAGAAGAGCCCGGACCAATGGGCTAGGTGATTTTTTTGCTAAGAGAGTCATTGACATGAACCAAGTTGAGCTCAAGAGTGGGAATGCCAGTCAATTTCATTGAGCTAAATGCAACATGGATAGGATCAGGTGAGCCATGAGGTGGAAAGGATGTGTCAATAACGACTAGTTGAGTTATATCATTTAATCAACTTTATGATATGCGGAGATGATCGATTCAAATGAGTCATATAGCAAAAATGGAAGAACTCAAAACTCACAATCACGGTGTAATAGAGGGTCGATGTGTCGATCTAAAGTGGATGGAACAAGTGATTGACTCATTGGGTGATCAGTCTCAACATCGTAGGAATTAGTATGGACAAGACAATGCAAAGAATAACTCACCAGGAAAACTAGTCGACACAATGCCGTAAGAATATAGGTGATAGGTGTTCATGATGAATGCGTCCCGGTGGGAGATTTCTCACTCGGGTTCAAACTAAACCATAAGAAGATCATGCAAGATGAGCTCGGAGCATTGAACATTGATGGAGAAAAAGGATCATTGACATGAAGGCATAGCTTGAGCCCATTGGGTTTGATAAGGTGAGCTAACTTGTTAAAGCTTAAGCATATCAATGATGAGTTTAATAGGTGGCGTGGTGAAAGCTCGCGAGCGGCTTAGTCTAAGTGAGGGAGGTTTTTTCATAGGAAAGTTGACATCAACATGGTTCATGATGAATTTTGACTCGGTGTATGTATTGTCATGGGCATGAAGAGATGAGGGGCGTAGCCATGGAATGGAGCAGCTCAATATCACGAGGTTAAATGTAGCCCACCAAGTTCGGAGGTGAGGAGCTCATGATACAACTTGGGTAGTTGAAAACGAAGCTAAAGAGAACTTGGTGAGAGTGAGCTCGCTCAACTGAGCTGAGTTGAGTCAAGGAAATTTGGAGATTTAGGGAGATCGAGCTGGGGTGTCTCGAACTCTAGTGCCCAGGGATGTCGGCCCACCGGGAATTGTGACAAGAAGTACATGGCACAATATTTCTCGAAGAGAGCGGGGCACATCACATAAGATAGGAGCCAGTCATAAGCCGAGTTGAGAGAAATAAACAAGTAACTCGGGTTTGGGTGTGATGCAAGGAGACCCCACATGAGGGTGTGGTGAATGGAAAGCTCGGTTTGGTGGATAATTCAATGCAACAAGTACATGGCTTTGTTGTACACTCAAAACTCCCCCTGCTTTGAAGAAGGTGAACTTTTGAAATTTCAAGTTTAAGTGTCTTTTCTGTTAAGCTGGTAGTAGGAGAAAAGTCATGAAATTGAAAAAATCTATGTTTTGGGTCATTTTGTATGTATTTCGGGCCTGTCGGACATTTTTGTCCCGCCTGTCCCAAGTTCAAAAGTGCGCTCTGTTCCCCGATCGGCCGAAATCCCCGAAGTTGTTCCATTTTCGGGCCTGTCGGACATTTTTGTCCCGCCTGTCCCAAGTTCAAAAGTGCGCTCTGTTCCCCGATCGGCCGAAATCCCCGAAGTTGTTCCATTTTCGACTGTCAAAAATTTTCGTCCCCAAGCTGTCCCAAGTTCAAAAATGCACTCTTCATTCCTCGATCGACCGAAATCCACAGAACCGCGTACTTCGGCTCTTTCATGTTCCAAGTGTCCCAAACTTTCCGTGCGAGTTGTTCCATTTTCGCCGAACCACCCGAGTCGCGTGCTTCGAAATTTTGTCCCAAATGTCCCAAGTCAGTTGTGCAAATCTGTTTCCATTTTCGGCCGATTCGCCCGAACCGCGTCCTTAGCGTTTTCATCCCAGATGTCCCAAAAATGCATTTGTCGTATTCTCCTTGCTTCGCCTCGAATCGGTCGAGCCGCGTGTTTTGCGCATTCGCGTCTCACATGTCCCAAACGAACCAAATGCCATCCATACTTAGTTTTTCCCGCTCTACCCGAATATGTTGTTTTTCAAACTAAATATGAATTTAAGTTACGTCTCGATACTATCAATCAAAGACCAAATTCCAGGACAAAGTGGGTAGAAGGATGAAGTTTTCAAGACACTTGGTCATCTCTGTTTTCAAAGACATATGTTGTCATCTTTAGAATGAGACTTCGAGACATAGGCAGGCGTCAAAAGAATTTCAGCAGCGGATTAAAGTCGGTGGGTCCCTCCAAGTGATCGCCACCGTCTTCTTCTCCTCATTCTTTTCTCTTCTTCCATTTATTTTGCCGTTTTCTTTGTAACGGGTTGAGGTATTGCGATAGGCGGTCTTTTTAACTTTTCTTGGTTAAAGAAACGCAGTTACTGAGTAACTTGATTTGTAAGTTATATAATGGCCTTCTTCACGCCATTCAAAAAGAAGGAAGAACTTGACATATTTTCTGAAAGTGTAAATAGATTACAAAGAAATCAATACGAGAGGACTTTTCCATTCTTTGTCTATCCGATCTCTGTTATTCCTAAGCTTTTGTTTATTTTCTTTGTGAAGATCATTTGTCTCAAGTTTGTTAGTCTTACTTGATTGCATACTCTTGAACTTTGCAAGCTCGGTGATCTTGTATAACCAAGAAGGAACTTTGTGTCCTTGATTAATGAATCTGTGTTATGTTAAGAAACTTTGTGTCTTTAAATTCCATCTTATTTATTCAATACAAATGATCTTGTTTCAATTCACTGTGACTTTCGCATACATAAAGAATTACTCTGATATCTATAATTCTGCATGTTGCCTTTCTGCTCTTTCCCATACTCTCATTTCCTCAGTCCTTTTGTAATTGATGATCTTCATAGAAAACACTTTCGTGATATCCAAGTTTAACCAACAAATCATGTCTTGTACATTTGTAAATAAGTTCATTTCTGAATAAGGGAACCTCTCCCATTAAAGAGGAGGGACTTCTTGTCCCCCGATTGCTCTTTGTAAGTCCTATCGGCGACCAACAATTTTTGGCGAATCCATTGGGAAAATCACATTCCATTACTGTAATTTTTCGATCATCTTTTGATCTCGGCGACTCCACGTTTTACTCGAGGGAGAAGGACCCTTGGTATTAAAGATTCTCAGTTCCAGATTTTGGAGTAGCAGGGTTTTCCTTTTCCTTTAACAACAAATAGAAGAACTCGTTCGACAAGCACTCCACCTGCTCAAAATAGAATTCCTTCAGAGCCAGCTAGCCCTAATCTGCGAGCTTTGATTCTTGCTGGTGTTGCGGTTCCTCTCCAAGCTATTTTTCAAAGAATGGCAGCGCCATTACCATGGGGTCATCGTGTCGGGCCCCTTTCTCTTCCTCAGCCTTTGCATGAGTTACCCAGAGGTAACTGGAAGAACTTCCCCAAATTCAAAGGTGATGGCAAAGTGCATCCTGATGAACACATCACAGCCTTCATTGTTGCATGTGGAGTCCTGGGAGTTGAGCACGAAGACGTCTCCGTGAGACTGTTCATTGAGACGTTACAAGATAATGCTGCTGATTGGTTCTACCACCTTCCGGCTGGTGCTATCACCGACTGGGGCACAATGAGAACTCAGTTTGAAAACCATTTCAAACCAGCAGAAGATGTGCATGCCTTGCTTGCCCAAATTTCTCAGATAAAGAAAGATTCATCAGAACCCATGAGAGAATTTGTGGCCCGGTTCAACAAATTGATCAATAAAATTCCATAGCCTACCCGACCTGTTGATCAAATTCAAAAATGTTTCTTCCTAAATGCTCAATCACCCAAAGTTAGTTATGCACTAAGAAGGGCTAATCTCGCAACATTGGTCGA
Organism: Taxus wallichiana var. yunnanensis; assembly: GCA_018340775.1. Classification (NCBI taxonomy): domain Eukaryota; kingdom Viridiplantae; phylum Streptophyta; class Pinopsida; order Cupressales; family Taxaceae; genus Taxus; species Taxus wallichiana. Next base: position 758,526,986 of record CM031241.1, read on the forward strand.
GGATCAAACTCTCGCTGTTAGTATCGAGGATGACTTGATCATGTCAGGGAAGTTGAGAAGAGACCCTCCCAAATCTAAGTCTGCTGACTTCTTCCTCTTCCACCCCTGGACCTAATACTGATCCATTAGTTCAGAAACTTGCAAATGATCTTATTGCTATAAAGAAACAATTGGCTCAGCACGCTCCTTATGCAGACGTTCCAAGGAGAAATTTTCAGCCCAGAAATCATTTTCCTGCTTCTCAAACAAGATTAGCACTTGAAGGACCTCCTGTTAAAGTCCCTGTTAATGCGACCTGCGAGGTGGAAGAACCAGATGACGATGAAGATAACGAAGCTTGCGAAGAGTTTGCGAGAGAAGTTGATGATGAAGCAGATGAACTTGAGGGATCTCGAGTCAATTTCTTCACCACTGAGGGCATTGATGATGGAGATGACTATGATGAAGTAGTAGCGGACATGAATAGCGAATCATTCGCTGTCATGACTCGAGAATAGACAAGTCAGAGGGAGAAAGTGACACAGCCTATCAAGAAATCTAAGGAGCAGTCGACAACTATTCTCGTGATTGCAAAAAGAGGATCTCCTATCCCTACTTCATCTACACCAAAGGTGAGTCCTATCAATCCTACTACTAAAGTTGCTTCTTCTTTCTCTCCTAAAGTTGATAAGCCTAGAGGACTGAATGATGATGGCCCGTCCACTTCTGGATCCTTTGACATTGTTGATCACCTGAAAAAGACCAAGGTCCAAATCTCAGAAGCTGAGTATTATCAAACCCATCCCAAAGCTTTTGCCAAAATGATCCACTTTGTCAATTCCCACTCTAAGACCACCTCTAAAGGCCTTTTGCCCACTCCTCCTTCTGCACCACAGCCTAGTCTGGTAGCCGCTGTCACTTCGCCTATTGACAAAATCAAGCCTTTTTATGTAACACTTCTTATAGCTGGTCATAGGCTGAGTAATTGTGTCATAGATTCCGGAGCTTCAGATAATGTGATGCCTGCTAAAGTGGCTCATGCTTTAGGCCTAACTCTCACGCGCACTTATGGATCCTGTTACTCTATGGAGAGTAAGGAAGTGCCCCTGGTCGGGAGAATTAAAGATGCACAAGTGGCTTTTGCTGCCTTGCCTGAAAAGAAAGTGTTGGCTACCATCTTAGTAGCAGATATCCCTCCTTCATACGGGATGTTGCTAAGTAGGAACTTCTGCAAAGATGTGGGTGGGGAAATCCAAATGGACTGGTCGCATGCACTCATACCTGTTAATGGACAAATGAAGAAGTTGATGCCTGAGAAGCAATCTGAGTATATTGTGCAAAAACGGATGATCCTAAAGCACAAATACTCTATGAGGATATGGGTCATGGTAATTACATGATTATGTCCCCGACGAAATATAACTTCCTGAAATGTCACCTAAAGATCCTAATGGTATTTGGATTTTAGAGTTTGATGGAAGTTGTTCCTCAGGGGTTACTCGAGCTGGTGCCTGCTGGTGTCACCTAAGGAGGCCTACACCCCTTTTCATTTAAGTTGCGGTTTGAGAATACTAATAACACAGCAGAGTATGAGGCTCTCATTCTCGGATTGCAAGTGGCCAAAGAACAAGGTGTAAAGAATCTTCTGGCTCGTGGTGATGCAGAGTTGATAGTAAAGTAGGTCAGAAACCTTTTTCAAGTGAAAAATGGAAGGCTGAAACATTACCGGAATCAGGTTTGGGATTCCATTGAATTCCTTGATGCTTTCTCTATCGAAGCAATACCTAGAGAGAAGAACAGCAGGGCTGATTCGCTAGCAGTCTTAGGGTCACTACTGATTCCTCATCCTGACTTCTCTCAGGATAAGTTCACCATTGAGATGGTCCATCGGCCTAGTGTACCTGACAATACCAATAACTGGAAAGTTTTCAATGATGATCAACATTTTCTTTCCTTCATGGAACTCAAGGGTAATTTCGAACAATGTATTTTGAGGGAAGTGACAACCTACCTCGTGAGAATGTGCCCTTTGACCAAGCAATCACCCAAGGGGAAGAAACAGATCAAGATGGATGCCTCAATCTCAAAGGAAACAAGATTCCTAAAGGTTTGGTGAGTTTGGAGGAATTATTTGATAAACATGACAGGTATGTGAAATCTAAAGCTTCTACTGGACCTCAGCAATCAGCTGAGTATGATAAGATTGATATTGGGAGTTCTACTGACCCCAAGCTCGTGAACATTGGAAAATGTTGCACATCAGATGAGAGGAGAAAAGAAATTGATCTTCTAAGAAGGTATAAGGATGTTCTCGCTTACTCTTATGAAGATTTGAAAGCTTTCAAACCAAAAGATATGCAGCACTCTATTCCTCTTAAGCCTAGAATTAAGCCTTTCAAGCAGAAACAGAGGCAATACAATCCCAAAATAGTGCGACACAATCTTTCAGAAAATTCAGAAGTTGTTGAAGGCTAAAATTATTTTTCCCATTCACCATTCAACATGGATTGCAAATATTGTGCACATTAGGAAGAAAATGGTGAGATCCGCATCGTGTTGATTTCGGAACTCGAATCGGGATTCTCTGAAAGATAATTATCCTTTGCCCATGATGGATCAAGTATTGCAAGCATAATGAGGATCTAAAATGTTTTCCATGCTTGATGGATTCTCGGCTATAATCGGTAGAGGTTGATCACTCAGATCAACACAAAACAACTTTCACTACTCCTTGGGGTACCTTTGCCTACAAGAGAATGCCTTTTGGGCTTATTAATGCTGGTGCCACTTTCAGAGAGCTATGGATCCGCTTTTGGAAGCTTGAAAGGAAAGTGTATTGTCATATATCTTGATGACCTGACAGTGTTTTCCAAGACAAGAGCGGATCATTTTGATCACCTAGAGACAGTTCTGCTGAGATGCAGAGAGCATGGGATCTCTCTGAACCCTAAAAAATCTGTCTTTTGTGTCACTGAGGGAAAGTTATTAGGGTACATCGTTTCAAGGATGGTATTAAGATTGATTAACGAGCGAGTTCAAGCCATCCAAAGAAATTCCTCTCCCAACCAGTAAAAAGGGCGTGCACTCCTTCTTCGGTAAGATCAATTTTTTGAGAAGATTCATCCCTGATTTTGCAGAGTTAACTTTGAATATTTCTCAGATGATGAAAGGGAAGCAAACATTTGGTTGGTCTTCAAGGAAAGGAATCCTTTGAAGGTATCAAGAGAGCTATCGCTAAAACTCCGATTTTGGCTTTGTCACGATTTCAACAAAGATTTCATCATCTATTGCTATGCTACAGATAATACCTTGGTTGGTGTCTTAACTCAAGAAGACTCTAATGAACATGAGCTACCAATCACGTTCATGAGATATGTTCTAAAAGATCATGAGTTGAAATATACTATGATGGAGAAGCATGCTTTTGCGGTGGTCAAAGCTGTTAAGCAGTTTCGTTTTTATACCCTCAGCTCTCACTCCATGGTGTTGGTTCCAGATACAACTGTTAAGTCAATCCTCACACAACAAGAATTTGGATCCAAGAGAGGGAACTGGGTTGCTAAGGTCCAAGAGTATGACATTGACATTAAGCCGACCAAGCTGGTTCGTGGAAAAGGTCTTTGTGAGCTCATTGCTGAAGGAGCTAAGCATGAATTATTGGAGAACAAAGTTGGCCTTCCTACCGTTCTGTTCCTTAGTTCAGTTGATGAATGGTATGCTGACATCACCCATTTTCTCACCTATGGGGAATGCCCCTCTCATTTAACTGCCAAAGAAAAGAGGACTGTTAAATTGAGGTCAGTGCAATATGTATTATGGGAAAATGCTTTGTTCAAGCGTGGCTTAGATGGGAGATTTTTGAAGTGTGTGGACAAGGAACAACAGAGAAAGTTGCTCTCAGCTTTTCATGATCAGGCATGTGGAGGGCACTATTCATCAATGGTTACAGCTCATAAGATACTCCGTGGAGGATACTACTGGCCTTCCTTGTTCAGAGATGCATCCAAGTGGGTTGATAAATGTGAGGCTTGTCAGACTTTTGTGGGAAGACCTAAATTGGCTTCTTTGCCTCTCAAGCCAGTTGTGATTGAGGAACCATTTCAACAGTGGGGTTTGGACTTCATTGGTACACTTAATCCTGCTTCTAGTGCTGTTCACACTCATGTGCTAATCGCTTGGCGACTATTTCACCAAATGGGTGGAAGCTATTCCAGTCAAGAGTACTACTTCTGAAGTGGTGTGCAGCTTCATTAAAGAGAACATCTTGGTAAGGTATGGTGTACCTAATAAGATTGTAACAGATAATGCTTCGAATTTCTCTTCAACTGAGATAATGGATTTCTGCTACGGGTATGGCATCTCCCTGGCTCATTCTTCAGATTATTACCCCCAGGGAAATGGGCAAGCAGAATCCACTAACAAAAATCTGGTGACTATCATAAGGAAGTTGGTCAATGAGTCTCAACGAAACTGGCACAAGAAGCTCTATGATGCTCTTTGGGCAGACAGGATTACACCAAAGAGAGCTATTGGAACGTCTCCTTTTCAAGTGGTGTATGGAGTTGAAGCTCAATTGCGAGTGACAGTGGAACTGCCCTTGCACCTAATGAAGGCCATTGAGGATACTAGTTTCAGAGATGCTTTGGACAAGAGAATTATGTACTGCACAAACTGAATGAGGACAGATTGAGGTTGCTTGATCGAGGATATCTGTTCACTGCAGAAGGTAAAGGTCCTGTTTGACAAGAAAGCCAGGTTCAGAGATTTCCAAGTTGGAGACACCGTGCTGTTATGGGACAAAAGACATGAACCTCGTGGCAGCCATGGAAAGTTTGATTCCCTGTGGCTCGGACCCTTCAAGATCAGGCACTTTGCTGGTGAGAATTCTTTCTATCTTGATTACATGGATGGTTCTTCTCTACCACTTCCTTACAGTGGGCAGTATCTCAAGTTGTTCAAGTCCTAGGTGATTAGGAAGTCCCTTGTATATTCTGTACAACGTTTTTGCTTGTCTTCCTTTTTGTTTTGGTGTGTTGTCCTCTGTATTGATCTACTTTTTGACTCCGTTGCCCAATGGATAAGGTACTGGTCTGCTTCCCCTGAGTTTGTCTAAGTTCTTGCCTTGCCTCATTCCTTGAATTCATGTCAAGTCATCCCCAAAAGGAGCCAGCTGTTGTACACTCAAAATTCCCCCTGCTCTGAAGAAGGTGAACTTTCGAAATTTCGAGTTTAAGTGTCTTTTCTGTCAAGCTGGTAGTAGGAGAAAAGTCATGAAATTGAAAAAATCTATGTTTTGGGTCATTTTGTATGTATTTCGGGCCTGTCGGACATTTTTGTCCCGCCTGTCCCAAGTTCAAAAGTGCGCTCTGTTCCCCGATCGGCCGAAATCCCAGTTTCCCCGTTGTTCCTTTTTCGGGCTGTCGGACATTTTGTCCCTTTGTCCCAAGTTCAAAAGTGTGCTCTGTTCCCCGATTGGCGAAATCCCAAGTTGTTCCATTTTTGGGCTGTCGGACTTTTCGTCCCAACTGTCCCCCAGTTAAAAATGCACTCTGTTCCCCGATCGGCCGAAATTCCCGAACACGTACTTCGCTCTTTCATGTTCCAAGTGTCCCAAACTTTCCGTGCGAGTTGTTCCATTTTCGCCCGAACCACCCGAGTCGCGTACTTCGGAACTTTTTGTCCCAAATGTCCCAAGTCAGATTGTGCAAACTGTTCCATTTTCAGCCGATTCACCCGAACCGCGTCCTTCGCGCGTTTTCATCCCAGATGTCCCAAAATGCATTTGTGCGTCTTCTCCTTGCTTCGCCCGAATCGGCCGAGCCGCGTGTTTCACGCATTCGCGTCTCACATGTCCCAAATGAACCAAATGCCATCCATACTTAGTTTTTCCCGCTCTACCCGAATATGCTGTTTTTCAAACTAAATATGAATTTAAGTTGCGGCTCTGATACTATCAATCTGAAGACCAAATTCCAAGGACAGCGGGCAGAAGGATGAAGTTTTCAAGACACTGGTCATCTCTGTTTTCAAAGACATACGCTGTCATCTTTAGAATGAGACTTCTGAGACATAGCTGAGGCGTCAAAAGAATTTCAGGCAAATGCGGATTCTCGAAGTCGATGGGTCCCTCAAGTGGCCACTGTCTTCTTCTCCTCATTCTTTTCTCTTCTTCCATTTCTTTTGCCGTTTTCTTTGTAACGGGTTGAGGTACTGCGATAGGCGGTCTTTAACTGTTCTTGGTTAAAGAAATGGTTACGAAGAGTAACTGATTTGTAAGTTATATAATGGCCTTCTTCACGCCATTCAAAAAGAAGGAAGAACTTGGCATATTTTCTGAAAGTGTAAATAGATTACAAAGAAATCAATACAGAAGGACTTTTCCATTCTTTGTCTATCTGATCTCTGTTATTCCTAAGCTTTCGTTTATTTTCTTTGTGAAGATCATTTGTCTCAAGTTTGTTAGTCTTACCATACTCTTCAACTTTGCAAGCTCGGTGATCTTGTATAACCAAGAAGGAACTTTGTGTCCTTGATTAATGAATCTATGTTAAGAAACTTTGTGTTCTAAGCAGATGTTATTTACAGAACTTTGTGTCTTTAAATTCCATCTTATTTATTCAATACAAATGATCTTGTTTCAATTCACTGTGACTTTCGCATACATAAAGAATTACTCTGATATCTATAATTCTCGCATGTTGCCTTTTCGCTCTTTCCCATACTCTCATTTGCTCAAATCCTTTTGTAATTGATGATCTTCATAGAAAACACTTTTGTGATATCCAAGTTTAACCAACAAATCATGTCTTGTACATTTGTAAATAAGTTCATTTCTCGAATAAGGGAACCTCTCCCATTAAAGAGGAGGGATTTCTTGTCCCTCGATCACAAGCTCTTCGTAAAGTCCTATCCTCGATGCGACCAACAGCCAATATAACAAGTGGGTGCCCAACCAATATGAGTCATGCAAGGATGTGAGCACCAATCATGTAAAGTAGTTGGCAAGTGATAAATAAGGAATCCGAGAAACAAGGTAGGCATTATTCCAATATGGTCAGCCGACGATATGTGGATCTCTTCAAACAAACCATTTTTGGGTGATACAAAATACGAGCCAATGAAAATGTAATGCTTTGAGAAACATGGAGAGCTTGGCGTGAGGTAGTGAGCGAAGTGATCAACATAAAATGTGCCATGAAGCTCATGCGCAATGAATGAGGAGCCCGATCAATTCATTCATGGATGAGTTATGGAAAATGAACCATTGTGTAGAAGGGGAGGAAGCCATCTAAGATGGCTAAGTCATTAGTTGGATCCAAAAGAAAAATGGGGCTTGCCAATGCAAAAACGTGGTGGGGAGAATAAGATAGGACTCGACCGAGCCATTTCAAACAAAGTGGCCAAGTCAGCAAGCCAATCACAAGCCAAGAACCCCATTTCACATAAACCAACCTTGTGGGGCCCATCAAAGGCCAAGATGCCTTAGGATTTTATTAAAAATATTATTTTTATTAAAATGTGGATAAATTCAAATTTTTGAGTTTATGAGGGCATGATGGGGTGGAGTCTTCTCGGGGCAATTAATGGTGTAATTAAGCATGTAAGCCATCATGTGCTATAATTTTTCCCAAGATTTAGGATTTCTCCTCCTTTCTCTCTAACTTGGATTTTCTATAAATGTAAATGAGGAATTCATTCCAAGGGGTTGGACATTTTTCAGTTTCTCTCTCTCTTTCACAAGATTTGGGAACTCTCAAGCCTTTTTCCAAGATTGTAATGGCAACCATTGCCTCTTCCTATGTAATGATGCATTGTGCATGATATTGAAGTAATAAAGATTGTGTTCTATGACTAATTATTGGTCCTTTCATAGTTTTGCTATGTCTTACTTTGCCTTTTTTATGTTTTGCAGGGTATACTTTGTGTGATTTCAAGTTTCCATTGCAGATTTTGGGAGTTTGTGCTTATCTGGGAGTGAAGCTTTGTATATGGTTGGGTTGTGGTGCTTGTTCATCCTTCTCAGTTTCATCCTTATTCACTAGAAGACCAAAAAATTGTCTAGCAACACCCTTTCTTGGTGCATCACCACTTCTAGTATAGGTTTTACTTCTTGCAAATATCTCTCCCTAATGCCATGAAAATGTTAGTATAGGTCTAGTTAGTTGTTTTATTGCATTAGAAGTAGTGTTGTGTTTAGTTTAGGAAGAGGAAGTGACCTTATTTGAAGGTTCACCTCGGACCGCAAGTCCCACAACTTGCATGGTGATCCCATGTTACCCAATGAATGCCACACCAATGGCACAGGTTTGAAACCTAATCCTACTCTAAAATCCAAGGAGACAGAGATAGAAAGTGCAAAAATGAAACTAAACTAACAGGTGATACACCAAAGGAGGAGTGGTGAACACTTCTTGTTTTGCAGATAGACACAGATCATAAAATGCAACATAAAACATCATGCACAGGCTGATAAGATGTAATCAGAGGTCTGAAATGAAACAAGCAACACAAACAGAGGACTGAAAACTGGTCACAGAGCCTGCATTGTCATTTCCATTGTCAAAATCCCTTCATTACAACATCAAAGAGGTAGAAAACCTGTTACAATTTTAGAAGAGGTCTGATACTTGCAAAAATCACCTGTGAAGGTGAAAGAAGAAGCTTGCTATCCAAAGAAATGTTCCCCTAGAGAATGAGCCAAATCTGGCTATTTACAATGCATGGGTCGAGCCCAGGAGAGAGAAAATGTGAAAAACATGGGAGCCATTCCTCATTGAATGTAGATGCATTAAAACAACATGGGCATCCTTACAGACCCATGCCTTGACATTTTTAACCATGCTGAAGAAGAATGCGACCCATTCTGCATTAAAACTGGTTGTTGAAACGTCAGTTCTGGCCATTACCACGTGCCAGAGACGTTTCTTGATTTTCTCTCTCCAAACTAAACCAAAATGCAAGATTGACCCTAGAATCATGTAGAGAATTTCACCAGCTTTCCATTGATATAAAGAACGTGAAAATATGAGCTCTGGATCGAAAGTTATGGCGATCTGAAGATTTAGGGAAAAAACAGGCCAAAACGGATCGGCGGGAAAATATTTGAATTTTTCCCATGCTCTGCCACTTGGATGACACGTGTCAGGCTCTGATTCATCCATGGGTTCATCCTCTAAAAATTCCTTTCGGGCCCTTAAACTTGGACACGTGGCACTATTTTATTGGTTCGGGCCTGAGGGGCGCATTTTTACCTTGCGCCAAACACTTAGCAACTTTTCAACCTTCTGACACGTGGCACGTTCTGATTCATCCACGGGCCTCCTTGTCTCTTTTCAGCCATTTCACCTTTTCACGTCCCATGTGTACTCTTTGTCCCAGTGTCCTCGGATGAAAACCTCCAAACCACCTGAAATGGACCTTCTTGCGGCAAACCGGCCGATTCACGCCCCACGCGTACCTCGCGTTTTTCACGTCCAACCTCGTGTACTTTTGTCCCAATAACTGCCCCAAACTGGGACAAATATCTCTGAACCACCTGAAATGGACCGACTTGCGCCAAACCGGCCGATCCATGCGTCCACGTGTACCTTTGTCCCAACTGTCCCAAACCGTGCGAAACAAAAGACTTAGGCAATTTTTCCTCTTTCGGCCGATTCGGCTTTTCGCGTCCCACGCGTCCCGACGTCCCAACTGTCCCCAGACCTGCTGGACTAGGACTTAGCTGATTTTCTTCATTTTTCGCCCCAAGCTTGGTACAACGAACCTCAGTACGACCCAAACCCTTCAGACCCGAAATGCCTTAACACAGTCCTACAACCTTATTTTTTGCATTTCTTCCATTTTCTCAACCTGTTGGGATTTCTTCTTGGGTGGGGAGTTAGAAAAAGGCCGAGGGGACCCCAAAAACATGATTTTGGGCCTCAATCAATCTTACTTGCTTGGGACTGAATAATCTGATGCATGTTATCAAAATTACCTGGGGTGAATTTTGGATAACAATTTGGTGACTCAGCGGGGTCATCTGCCTGCTAGATGAAGTTACCAGTTGCCTGAAGCATCCATTGGGCATGGAGTCACTTGATTCTCTGTTTAATACCCCAACTGACTAGAACGTTGCAAGGAGGAAGATGGAAAATCACCTGATGGAAGCAAGGGCTGCAAAACATCTCCAGGGACAGCAAGCCTGTGCCAAAGCACTTAGGGAAAGCAAAACAACCTACAACAAAACAATGTGCACAAGCACTTGGAGGGATGAAAACCTAAACTAATATTTACAAGGTGGAGAATTTCCCTTTAGTAGCAATGCTTTAGATAGATTCCATTGACTGAATCTGCAGTTCTTCGCCATCCAATGAAGACAATTGGAAGGCATTGCTTGTCCTTACACTTTGTGACCATGTATGGGCCACTCCAAATGGCATCAAATTTTGAATGCCTTCCGGTTTTTCTCTATCTGCATCCCATTTTAATACTAGATCTCCAACTTGGAAAGATCTACTCTTGGCCTTCCTATCAAAGGTCTTCTTGATCAAAGCTTGATCCTTTTCCATTGCTTGGGATGCCTGATCTCTGATCTCTTGGAGCTCCATCAACTCTGCATATCTCACCTCCATGGGCCCAAACTCTAGCAACTCTAATTGCTTCATGAGTTCCAATGTTGGCAACTCAAGTGACATGGGCAAGATTGCCTCTCTTCCATAAACAAGCCTGAATGGAGAATTACCTGTGGATCTCTTGGGAGTTATCCTATCAACCCATAAGGCTGATTTCAGTTTGGTATGCCAAGACCTCTGATTCTCATCAAGAGTCCTCCTAATGATCCTCAACAAGTTCTTGTTTGTAGATTCAGCCTGGCCATTACCCTGAGGGTAGTAGTTTGATGAAGTACTTAGGTAGATCCCATTCTTGACAGCCCACTCAGTCACCTTGGATCCAATGAATGCTAATGCATTATCTGAGATTATTGTAGCAGGTATGCCAAATCTAGTTACTATCCCCTCATAGAAGTCTAAGATGCTAGACTCATTTGCTTCCTTGAGTGCTACTGCTTTAGTCCATTTGGTGAAGTAGTCTGTGGCTATCAAAATCCACTTATGCCCTTGGCTTGAATTGGGATTAATGACTCCAATGAAGTCTAAACCCCATTGCATGAATGGCTGGTCAACTGAAATTGGATGCAATGGGAGGGCAACAAGTCTCTCTTTACCTATGAAGAATGCACAACTCTTGCACCTTTTGATCCACGCGAAGCAATCACTGAAAATCTTGGGCCAATAATAACCAGCCTTCATGATTTTTAGGGCTGTCACTCTTGGTGTAAAATGACCACCAGCTGGTCCACCATGGAACTCTTCCAACACCCTATGAATCTGATTTGTGTTAATGCATCTCAGCAGCACTCCATTCACATCTTTCTTGAACAAAACACCGTCTACTATGGCATATGGGACAGCCTGCAATCTGAAGTGTCTTCTTTGGGTTTTGTTCATCTCTGGAGGGCATAGGCCCATGCTTAGGAAGTGCATTATACCTTGGGTCCAGCAAGGAGTGGGGACAGCATTATCCTCTTCTTGAGTGCTACCTTGCACATGGCTGTCTTGAACTATCAAAACAGCCTCTTCTTCATTACATACTCCCTTTTGCTTGCCCAGAATCAGCTGCTCACACAATCCTTTTCCTCTTACCAGCTTGGTGACCTTGATCTCAATGTCATACTCCATGACACGAGTGATCCAACCTGCTCTTTTCTCATTCAAATCCTTGTTGAGGAGGAAGTCTTTAACTCCCGCATGAGAAACCAACAACTGGACCTTGTTGTTTGAGACTAAATGCTTGAATTTCTTCAAGCTTCTGATTACTGCAAGAACATGCTTCTCAATAAAAGAATACCTCACCTCATAGTCCTCCAGGATTTGGCTGAAGAAAGCAATTGGCTGCTCATCATTGTCTTTATTCTCATTGTACCAAAATTGCAGAGATAGTATCATCACCCCCAAATGCATAGAGGATGAAATCCTTGGAGAAATCCAGGTTGATGAGAGTTGGTGCTTGGGAGATGGCCTCTTTGATTGCTTCAAAACTCTCCTTGCCTTCTGCTGTCCACTTGAAAGCCATGCTTTTCTTTAATATTTTGGTGATAGGTTTGACAAGGGCTGCAAAATCTGGGACAAACCTCCGAACAAAGTTTATTCTCCCCAAGAAACTCTGAAGGGCCTTCTTGTGGCTTGGCAATGGTAGTGCTCTTATGGCTTCAACCCTCTCTGGATCAATTGCTAATCCTTCTTTGGAGACAATATGGCCAAGGAGCTTTCCTTCATGTGCTAGGAAGATACACTTCTTAGGATTCAAAGACACTCCAAATTTCCTACACCTTTGGAAGACTTGTCTCAAATGAGAGAGGTGGTCTGCTGCATTCTTTGAAAAAATAGTGATATCATCAAGGTATATCAGCACCACGTTGTTAATCAAACCTTTGAATGCCATGTCCATTGCTCTTTGGAAGGTAGCTCCAGCGTTGGACAGCCCAAATGGCATTTTCCTGTATGCATAAGTTCCCCATTTGGTTGTGAAGGCTGTCTTGAACTGATCTTCTTCCTTCACCATAATCTGATTGTAGCCTCGAGTAGCCATCAAGTAGTGAAAACCTCTCGAGCCAGCCACCACTTGCAAAATTTGCTCCATAGAAGGGAGTGGGTAATGGTCTTTGAGAGATGCTCTATTCAAGTCTCTGAAGTCAACACACAATCTGATCTCTCCACTCTTCTTTCTGACTGGAACTAAGTTGGCAACCCAACTAGAATGCTTGATTGGGAATATGATTCTTGACTCTATCAACTTATTCAATTCCTTCCTCATGAGAGGTTCCATGTGTGGATTGACTGGCCTTTGTTTCTGCCTAATGGGCTTAGTATTTGGATCCAACTCAATGGTGTGCTGAGCTAACTTGGGATTGAAACCTTTCAAGTCTTCGTAGCTCCAAGCAAACACATCAGGGAACTCTTGACACAGCTGTATGAACTCATACTTTTCTTGTTCAGTTGTCATCTTTCCAATTTGTAATGGTTTGTTCTCTTCCACCAAAATGGATACTGAATCTTCTCTCTTGACCTGAATGTTTGCTTTCTCTTTCCTAAACTGATCATTGGGATTGAAAATGGACTCCAAAGTGATAAGTCCCTTGGGTAGCTTGTTAGTTCTCAGCTGTACCACTTGGTCACCATACTGCTGTTCCAATTTTTCCTGATTTTTAGCTGAGAACTCAGCTTCTTCTTGCAAGAAATGGATGATTTGCTGGTCATTCTCAAACACTTGCCAACTTACATTGTTATCCGGCACTGAAGGCCTCACAATCACATGGATGTTTGGTTATACCTTGTCCTTATGAATGCTTTCCACAATATCAAAGGCTCCCCAACTGCTGCAAGCCTGTCAGCAGCTTGGTTCTCTTTCCTAGGAACTGATTTGATGCCAAAGCCCTCAAAATCTTCAATGAGGTCCCACACCCTGTTCTTGTAGCACTTGAGTAGATCATTCTTGGCAGCATGCTACCCTTTGACCTGATTTACAATCAATTCACTGTCACCAAAGACTTGCAAGTTCTTTATCCCTTTCTTTATTGCCCAATGCATCCCTTGCACCAAGGCTTCATATTCAGCAGTGTTATTGGAGCATGCAAACTGAAATCTAAAAGCTGAATAGTACTTTACTCCTTGAGGTGAAACCAACATGGCTCCCCCTCCGGCACCTTGTCTACTCCTTGATCCATCAAAAAACAGCTGCCATACCTCATTGTCATCCTTGTGGTCTGGCTTGGTGATGCTAGGAATGGGCTGATCTTCTTCATGTATGCAATAGACTCCTAGCTCAGATTCTTCTACTTCTTGATAAGGATCAAAAGCATGCACCTTGTTTGCCCATTCATCAAGAGTTAGATCCGGGATGCTTCCAACCTTGGTGTCAGCTTCATCAGTGCTTGGGTGATCTTCTTGATCAAATGCCGAAATAGTTGGCATTGATCGGACTTGGAGTGTAGGGCTCAATGTGGAAGTTTGCAATAGGTTCAGACCTGATTGTAGCTTTGGTTCCATACCTTGTTTTGAACAGCATGTGTGACCAATCAGCAGACAAATATCCTCCAATCTTGGCTATGAAATCTCTTGACAAACATAGGGAAAAGAGTGGTGGAAGGTCTATAACTGATACATCTTGTAAAACAACAACATTTGGACATGCATGCAAGGTAAGACTCAAGTTTCTAATCACCCCAACTGTTGTTACTGCTGTCCCATCCAATTGCACTACCCCTTTGGATATGGTTTCATATTGAAGTCCTAGCTGATCAGCTATTTGCTTGGGCATCACTGAGCTACTTGCCCCGAATCAATCATGCAATTGTGCACCAATTGGTTTCCAATGATTAATGAGACATAAAAAGGAGGGGGCTTCAACATTTTACCTTGCTTGTCCTCCATGATTCCCTTCAGGCTGGGCAACATTTGTGAGCACCTTCTCTTGCATTTGGACTTGCTGATTCGAAGCTGGCCAGTCTTTCATGGCAGCTTGTAGCAAATCTCTCTGGCCTGGGATAGATAGGGATTCCCACATTGATATATTTACATTTGTCTTCTTCATCTGATCAATGATACTAAATGGTGATGAAGGATCTCTTTGCTGTCCCTTGGTTTGCATATTCATCCCTTGCACATGGGCAGCAACAGCTGGCATGTGAGTTGGTTTAGGAGCTGGTTTGGGTGCTCCTTGCATGTTTGGAACTACATTTTGTTTGCCAAAAGCTTGTGGAGTGGTAGAAGGTTGTGGATTACTTGGAGCCAATGGCTGTCCTTCACCCAAATTTCTCCTTTTTGACCTTGTGTTGGCTGCAACACTTTGAGAGGGTATTTGATTCATACCACAGAAATCTTTAGCCTGCCAATTGACAAGAGTAGTTTCGTTCGGAGATGTTCCTTGCTGAGGTGCTTCTTGCTGCTGATCCTCTTCATGGCTGGACTCTTGCGACCCACCAATGGTTTGCACCATAAGAGCCTGATTTAATGCACCATTAAAGCACATTGATTGGTTATGTGGCTGACCACACGGGAAACACCAATCATATTCTTGGGCCATGTTATTTTGCACCGGTACCAAAGCTCTGGATGTGGATGCAACATTGGGGTTATCGGGCTGAAATGGTCTGTTGGCAGGAGGCCTTGCTTGATTCTAATTTGCAGCTAGATTGGGTGGTCTTTGAGGCTGATATGGCTGTCTGTTAGGCTGAGCTCGAGGTTGATAAGAAGGTCTAAAACTTTGGGCTTGCTGCCTCTTGAGTGTAACTAGCTCATTGCCTAGATTTTGCAATTGCTTCATGACTTCTTGAAGTTCATTTGAGGCACTAGAAGATGAAGTAGAAGCTTCATTTGAACTCTGATTTCTAGGAGTGGGAATAGGAGCTAAGACAGGTGCACTGACTAGTACTTGGGCTCTCTAAACTTGGAAACAATGGCATGGGAGGTCTAGGGGCTAGTTTGCCAGCTTGGATCAAACAATTTTCAGCCCTAATGGCAATGCTATAAGCCATAGGGATAGTTATGCCTCCCATGGACTGAATCAACATAGAAATATCAGAATTTAGAGCTTTGAGATAATAAAGAAAAGCACCTTCTGCTATTGGCCTGACTGCCACTGGAATTCTTTCCCAAGTCATTTGAAATCTGAAGTTAAAATCAGTCAGCTGCTCATTGGGAGCTCTTTTGATAGTTGTCAGCTGCTCCAAAAGGGACAAGTTGTCTCCTTTCTCCCCAAACTACTCATGGAGAGCAATGCATAGCTGGTTCCAGTTTTGAATAGAACCTGAGGCAAGGCTTCTAAACCATTGCAAAGCTTTCCCTTTGAATGAGGATGCCAACAATTTGACAGCAACTTGCATCTCATTGATTTCATGAATTGCACAAAGGTTGGCAATGTCTTTAACATGATCACCAGGAGTAGTCTGGTTCTCTCCAGTGAAGTATGGAATGTTCTTCAATGCTGCAACTGGGATTGGATGTTGTGCATTGAGAGCAAGTGGGCTGCTGCCAGTGAAATTGACGTACGGATTCGGTGGTTGCACCATTCTGATTGGCCTGAGAACCCTTGTTGATTGGATGAAAGGCCTACCAGGTGGAGGTGTTGACAAGGTTCTATTTGGTGGAGATGGAGACCTTTGAATCCTTCTTCCTCTTTGCCTTCTTCTTGGAGATAACTGTAGATATTCAAACAACACCTCTTCTTCTCCAGCTCTTGACCTTGTAGTGATTCTTCTCATGAGTTTTCAGGTCTGCACTGCTAAAACCAGCTAATTATTCCCTTTGGAGTCTCCATATGTGATTTTATAGCTCTTTTAAGCAAGAAAATTACAGCAGATGCACATCAACTTTGCTGCAATGAAAATGAGACCTCTAATGTCCCACCGGGCATGCCAAAACTGTTAGTGCAAATCAGTAGCACCCCTGGATGCACATCAGGCTTCTAGGTTGATGTTTCAGGCATCCAGTGCGATTGCACAACATTGAAACCTCTCTCCAAGTGTGGGACTTGAAAAATGAGAGAGGAATCTCCAGATTAGAGGTTGGTTCCTCAAACTCCTCTGATCAGATCTATTATTTGCACTATTGCAGAGGTTTGAAACCTAATCCTACTCTAAAATCCAAGGAGACAGAGATAGAAAGTGCAAAAATGAAACTAAACTAACAGGTGATACACCAAAGGAGGAGTGGTGAACACTTCTTGTTCTGTAGATAGACACAGATCATAAAATGCAACATAAAACATCATGCACAGGCTGATAAGATGTAATCAGAGGTCTGAAATGAAACAAGCAACACAAACAGAGGACTGAAAACTGGTCACAGAGCCTGCATTGTCATTTCCATTGTCAAAATCCCTTCATTACAACATCAAAGAGGTAGAAAACCTATTACAATTTTAGAAGAGGTCTGATACTTGCAAAAATCACCTGTGAAGGTGAAAGAAGAAGCTTGCTATCCAAAGAAATGTTCCCCTAGAGAATGAGCCAAATTTGGCTATTTACAATGCATGGGTCGAGCCTAGGAGAGAGAAAACATGAAAAAACGTGGGAGCCATTCCTCATTGAATGCAGATGCATTAAAACAGCATGGGCATCCTTACAGACCCATGCCTTGACATTTTTAACCATGCTGAAGAAGAATGTGACCCATTCTGCATTAAAACTGGTTGTTGAAACGTCAGTTCTGGCCATTACCACGTGCCAGAGACGTTTCTTGATTTTCTCTCTCCAAACTAAACCAAAATGCAAGATTGACCCCAAAATCATGTAGATAATTTCACCAGATTTCCATTGATATAAAGAACGCAAAAATCTAAGCTCTGGATCGAAAGTTATGGCGATCTGAAGATTTAGGGCAAAAACAAGGCAAAACGGATCGGCGGGAAAATATTTGAATTTTTCCCGCGCTCTACCACTTGGATGACACGTGTCAGGATCTGATTCATCCGCGGGTTCATCCTCTGAAAATTCCTTTCGGGCCCTTAAACTTGGACACGTGGCACTATTTTATTGGTTCGGGCCTGAGGGGCGCATTTTTACCTTGCGCCAAACACTTAACAACTTTTCAACCTTCTGACACGTGGCACGTTCTGATTCATCCGCGGCCTCCTTGTCTCTTTTCGCCATTTCACCTTTTCACGTCCCGTCCCTGTACTCTTTTCCCGGATGTCCCGATGAAAATCTCTCTCGAACCACCCGAAATGGACCTTTGCAAACCCATGAAACCGTAAGACCGATTCGCACCCCACGCGTACCTCACATCCCAACTATCCCACGAATGCCGACAAATATCTCTGAACCACCCGAAATGGACCGACTTGCGCCAAACCGGCCGATCCGCGTCCCGCGTGTACCTTTGTCCCAACTGTCCCAAACCGCGTGAAACAAAAGACTTAGGCAATTTTTTCCCTCTTTCGACCGATTCGGCTTTTTACGTCCCACGCGTCCCGACGTCCCAACTATCCCACAGACCACCTGGACTAGGACTTAGCTGATTTTCTTCATTTTTTTGGCCCCAAGCTTGGTACAACGAACCTCAGTATGACCCGAACCCTTCAGACCAAAATGCCTTAACACGATCCTCCCGAACCTTATTTTTGCATTTCTTCCATTTTCTCAACTTGTTGGGATTTCTTCTTGGGTGGGGAGTTAGAAAAGGCCGAGGGACCACAAAAAACATGATTTTGGGCCTTGAATCAATCTTACTTAGAAGATGAAAAATCAAAGTGTGACGAAGTGAATCAAACAACGAGCAACATGCGGAGGATTTCAAGGTGTGGAGATCCTTCACATTTGGAGAAATAAAATTTTGAGTGAAAGGTGAGGGCATGGGAAAGGTAGGGTTTGTAGAAGTTGGAGATCAAATGGTAAGGGTTTATAGGGCTTTGGTGCTACAAATTAAGGGCACGTAAGGTAGGCTAAGGATTTGGCATATAGGGGTTTGAGAAGTAATTATTCCTAGGGCATAGGTTATAGTGAAAATGTGAGAAAAAAAAATGGCACCCATGAAGGCTACCTCAGCATCACCAAAGGGAAAGGAAAGGGAAAAACCAAGAATATTGAGGTTGAGAACCCACCCAGGAGGAATCAGTGCCAGAGATGCATATCCCCGAGGGAAGTAACTATGGCTCAACAATGGACCTTGCACTTGCAAAATGAAAAATTAGCGAGTTCAATGACGAGGTGCAAGGAAAAATGCCACATTAAACAAGTATATACTACAAGATCTACCCATAAGGACTGCAAAATGTCAATTAATGATGGATGACTTGGTAAGAAAGTTTCTCGTGAAGGTAGGTGTCTTACGAATTGTTGAGCTACTTTATGTACTTTGGGAGGCATGCATACCTTTTCTAATGATTAATGTTGAGGGTGCATGAGGATCACTTCTAATTTGTGGGTAAGAGAATGATGATTACAACCCATATTATTGGGAAGTGATAGGGATTTAGGAGATCTGTCAAAGACTTAGATCTAGATTTGTGAGACAAAACAAAGATTGATGAGTTGGTAACCAAACTACAATATGACAGGAGGGTAGAGCCATGAATGTGGATAAAATTGTAGACCCCACAACTAGGGTAGCATTCGGACCGTGAATTGTAAGGTTGGTGCTTCGGAGCGATGGGGGAAGTAAATAGGAAATTCCTATACATCACGCAAAAGATGGTGCATAGGACACGAGTATAATATTGTAGTCACTAAATCACACACTTTGGGTATTATTTAGTCTCAGTATCATACTACTATTCATATGGTTTTTGAGTGAAGAAATTACTAATTAACCCATGTCCTTTGGCCATTTTATTTTACTTTTTGTCATCACTTCCGACCTTCTACATGCACTTTCCTGATCTCAGTATTGACACTTGTCATCTTTTCTACCTCTGACTAGGGTGCCTCGGACACCACTGGTCCCATATGGGGTGCCATGGTATTTTTGAACTTTCTCACCATATTTTGGGTACTTTCTAGACGTTTGAGATTGCTATATTTTTGGTGGTTGGCCTTTTCAAGGTTAATTATGAAATTAGAACAAGAGAACCATATAAATACAAAGTTATGAGACCATAATGAGGGAATAAACACTAAGCACTACTACTCCACCTAAGGTTGTATCCATTAAAGATCTTCATTTGGTATCTATCTAGCATCATCATGAGGGACAAGGCTGGTTCATCTACATCACACTTCATAGGAATGGAGTTTATTCTATTCCATCCACCATCTATTTAAATTTCTACATTTAGTTATTGCTCACTACTTTAAAAAGTGCAACTAGCATAAGAGCACCTAGGGCATGATTCACACACACACACACACACACACACACACTCAAAACTACATTTGGGTCTTAAATTTAGTGCAACGCTCGATTAGTAATTCCACCATTGTGGCCTTTGAGGTCAATTTGACCCCTTCATATGCATCTTTGTTTTTAGGTTTTGATGCTTGGTTTTGGGTCTTACGGTGATTCTTCTTTATTACAAGTTTACGGAGATCTTGGTGTGACCTCAAAGTGACCAAAAGTGAATATTTGTGACACTCTTCCAACCCAAAAAAATTCAGATCCTAAAACCTTCTAGGACACCAATGGACAGATCAGGACAACAAAGCTTGGGGTGCTCCAATCTCTTCCGTGGCGCTCTTTTCACTCCCTCCTCATCTCGACAATCAAAAAAATTTATGAACATGAATGCACCAATCTATACTTCTATTTTACCTTATTTCTATCTCGACATACCCTCGACAACATTGTGAATCAACTAAGTATTTTATTCCCTTCATTTTACAACTAGGGTTTCATACTTTCTTGCTTAGTTTGCTTGGATTTACATTATACTTAATTGTTCATTTATTTACCTTTCTGATAGTATTAAATTAGGATTTGGTATTTCCTATTTAGATTAATCAAATATTGCATTCCATCGCTAATGGGATTATTGAGGAAGTGAAGGTGTAGACCGAGGAATGAGCTAATATCACGTGGTTCTCAATCCTATTATTTATTATATTCGAGGAAGTTGGTGTCCCAGATGGATTAGAAGAAGATATGTGGGTCCACCCTACATAATATAATTCCCCATAGTGTAATTTAGATATTTTACGTGTGAGGGTGCACTAAAAATAAGTATAAGGCATGATTGGATAAGTGGTACAATAGGATACTCCATGAACCTTTAAAAATGAATGGCCCATAAAACGGGAGCTGCTTGAGAGGTTGGAGATTAGGAAAGGTTTGCAAAGTGATGCAACACTTTAGCCTTGTGTAGTTTATGATGGCTAATGGAGAGATGGGGACGTGGTGAAAATCAAGTATTTGCATTAAAAGCAAATTAATTTAAATGCACAATGAATAGGATTAAGGATGCACAAAAGTTAAAATTTAGAAAAGGTGGATTCAGATGACATACCTTACGCACCACCTTTGGATATGCTACAAAGGCTAGTGTACTTGGAGACATTAGATCCTGATACCTTATATTTGAACCCCATGATGAATGTTACAATCAGAGGAATGATATGCATGGTTTTGTTGTTTTGCACCCAAATACAAAGGATGGGGAAGAAGTTGAGGTATGTGACCCTCATATGCCTTAACTAAAGAACAACACGATGAATATTTCAAGAGGAGTTGAGAGGAGTCCATGGATGAAGAAGAAGAAGAAGAGGTTGCGTTAGAAAAGGGAACATGAAAGAAGTAAAATACAAGAGAAGGATGAACAATGAGGGCACATGCTCCTCTTATCCAACCATGGTAATTCCATTAAGGACTAAGAAAGGTTCATGTAGGGGCCCAAGTGATTTCTAAGGATGAATAAAACTCATAGGAGAATGTGGAAGAAGAGTTGAGATGGGATAATTATGTTTAGGAAGAAGAGAGAGAGCCACAAGTAGATGTGGAACCTAGCCTAGAGAAAGGAGAAAAAGGTGAACAACATAAAAGCCCACACAAGGAGAAAGCACCAATGCGTAAAGAGGATATGTACAACACCTATGAGGATCCCAAGGAAGACAAGGACGATGATGAAAGATATGTCATTAGGGAGGATAAGGGCATTGGAGATGAGACCAAGATAAGACCATTCACACCAAGGAAGCCATGGACCAAGGCTAAAGTGGTAAGGAAATGAAGACCTCCCAATCACCACATATGAATTTTATTGATGATCCTACAAAGGTGTTGAGGTGAGATTTCAAAGCATGGTTTATACAAAAAAGTTATTTGGTTGGGACCTATTGGACAAGAGAGGAGGGATCTTACACACAAATAAGATGTTGTCATGGAGCATGCATACACATGCATAAGAGCCAAAATTTGAGATTAGTAATAGGTCCTACTCCACACTAGAATTGAAGAAGGAACTAGGGAAGGAATACAAGATTGTTGACCCCATAAGGATGACCGATGAATAGGCATATAATGCACTAAATAAAATGAGAGAAAAGGTTACGCGCATGAATCTTGACAAGGGGATACCATGAGCCGCATGGTAGAAGACAAGAAGAATAAGGAGAACGAAATTGAGAGCTTAAAGGATGATATCAAGGGGGAACAAAAGTGCACAAAGGAAGCATATGACAGAGCAAGAACACTTTGGTAAAAAATATCATAGGCACATGTCCCACTTTAATAAGCCAAGCACTGAGACCAACTATAATTATGAAATGGAGTACCTCAAGGACTTGGTCATAATGATACTTCTGAATATCAAGAGTGGTACGGGGCCATTAGTTGAAGCATTTTTCGAGGAGAAGAAAAAGAATAAAGAGGTTGTGGATGCCAAAATTGTTAATCTTGAGTCTTTATTCAAAAGGTCGGGAGGCCAAAGACAACGTAGAGTTGGTTTTTAATAGGTTCTAGAAGAGTTACCTTATCCTTAGTGCATGAATAGCTAAAGAAGAAGCATATCTCAAGGTAATTTAGGTGAAGACACTAAGAAATAAACTTGAGCATACAAAGGTCATGACGAGAGACATCAACATACAAGGAATTAATAAAGGCCATGAAGGATACATAAGAGTTCCGATTAAGAAGATCTAACTCATGGTCCTTGAATGCATGGATATGTTGGAGGGAGTGACTACAGAGTTGAGTGTGGTCATCAAGGAACTTAGGGGGAGAGTGGATGAAGTGGCACTTGATCATATTTTAGGTATTGTAGAAGTGGTGCCAAGAAAGGCCACAAAGGAGTTTTTGGAATGGAAGAAGCTAGAAGATGCATTTAATGTGGAGTTCCCAGAGCTCTACAACAACCGAAAGGTTGATGTTTCTTATGTATAATTTGAGATTTATTGATTTATTTTATTCTTTGTGATGAAATCTTATTCTTTATTCTTTTAACATTCTTTGATTCATTCATTAGAGAGATAAGTTGGGCGACATATTGCTATGAGGATGGGAAATGAATTTAGTGTGGGGTAATGTTGAGTGGGAAAAATGGCTAAGTACTAGCCACGTGTGGAGGTTTGGAACCACACGAAATGGGTACACACACGCAGGAGGGATAAATGTATGGAGGTTCACGCATGAGCAGACAAAGTTTGGGACTTAGCTGATTTTCCAAAGACATGGCTAAAAATAGAAAAGCACGGTTGGAGTGGCATCCAAGTAAGGTGTAAAAATAGATAAAAGTAAGATGGCTTGGGATGCACATAAAGGAAGCTATATTTGGAAAAATCAAATACAGAGAAAGAAAAGGATCATGCATAGATCGAGATAATAATAGAATCAAATCAAGTCATATATTTAGGATTAGTCTATTATTAATGCAGGAGTTATAAAAAGCATGCAAACTATTTTGTATGCATGCCTATTATTAGGAAAGAAAGCATGTAAGTGGTGAAGGGAAATTCCCCACCCTATAAATATAGGTGTTGTATCATTTTTTTGGCTAGTGTGGAATGTATATTTAATGTGCTGTGTTTTGGGAGTTTGATACAAAGGTGAGTATGTGAGCTCTATGGTTCTTGTATTAGGGTTTTTAAGTCTATACAAAAGCACACAGTCTCGTATATGGATGTATTAAATCAATTATATTGTAATAAGTTTATTTTTATGTAATTCAATTATGCTCATGATGGTGTTTGGGAATATCATTGTTGTTGTTGTTGTTCTTGAATGTTTTGTTTCATTATTATATGTATTTCTGAATTATCATGGTTATGTGACTACTATGTGCATAATGGTTATCTTGATTATAAATATAGTAAACATATTAGATGCATAATATACTAATAGGGAGGTGAATCAGTCCTCACAATTTCAATTTCAATTTCAGATCACTCACATAAACCTTTAATTAATTATCCATTCATTAGTGTGTGCACAACAACATATAACATTCATTCAATTAACCATGAGCAAGAGAAACAACACCATAACACAAGATGTAAGTGGAAACCCTCAAGGGAAGAAAACCCATTGAAAAATTTGCTGATATTACACATAACAAAGACTCAAGTGAATATTACACATCACAAGATATTTCTTTAGTGAGGCACTAACCCCACAAGGAACACTAACCCCTAAACCCTTGTTGATATTACACACAACAAGAGACTTTCATGAATATGAAACATCAAACAATATTTTTATGAGAATATAACTGATAATATTCTACAACAACTCAACTGATGGTGATCACAAGATTCAGCTCCAAACACCTTCAAACCCTTACTCAAACCTTAGGTCTTCAAACTTGCACAAACTAACACTTTCTTCACTTTTCAATGCATCAAACCCTTGCACACATTATTTTTGGAATTTATCAACCTTTGAAAATATTGAGAAGATCTCAAATCATGATCATACACCTGTAAAACTCTCACACCTAGGTCACACTTCTTGCACACACTCCACTAGTTCACAAAGCACCCAAAACTATGCTTTTATAAGCTTATCATGATTCAAATTAAAAATAGGATAGTTTTCCTCCTTTATCTCGACCATTACATATTAAAATAATCACATAAAATTTATCATAATAGCCACAAGTGACCCAAATAGGCCGGCCTAGCCAAAACCCTTCATCTATGCACTAAAAATCCTCAAAACCCCATCATTAGGATGAGAAAAAACTCCTAACACAAAAATATTTTTATTCATGCTCTAAAAATCACCACACATGTTTAAAATGACATTTAAACATCATCTATGGTCACAATTATCATGAAACAATCAAATTATTTCATTTGATGGGACGAGTGCTAATTGCCTTCATAAAACACTGCTTTCCGCTTGTCTTCACCTTTTAGATTCAAGATCATCAAAGAAAACATAAAGGATGGAATGTGACCACTTGATAGAAATTAAAAACCTGAAGAACACTTATAAACACATTATCAGTAGACACCAATTTTTGGTATACTGCCCCTCCGTCATCTCACGCTTCGCTCATATTTCACCCTCGAGTTTATTTTTCTTAAATTCAAATAAATCTCATCTAATATTCATCCATATTTAATGAATTATTAAATGGAATCCATATAAACCATTTAATAATTGAATTTTTTCATCTTTCACAAATTATTCAATCAATTATACACTCATTCGACATCACTCTTAAAATTCAAAAAAAGAGGATGCATTATTTCACCTAATATCCCCCACCTCATATCACATCCATCACATAAGTCAATTAGTGAGTCCCACGGAATCACATCACCTCTTTTAATCAGGGTTACTTTACCTAACCCTGATTACATATTAACCTACAGTTTAGCCTCACCTTAGGCTATAAATATGGGGTTTTCCCCCATATTTCGATAGGACCATTCAGAATGTAAGGCTTAGGAGGACCTATTCTAAAAGTCAAAAATATTAGGGAAATGCTGTTATGAATTCTAAGCTTCTTGTTTGTCGTCTTGCCATCTTAATGCTTGTTTCCTCTCCAGATCAGCACTCTAGCTAAGTTTCTTAGTCATTCTAGTTTGCTTATCATTTTATATTTCGTATGTCTCGCATGTTATCTTCTATTTATCGTTTATCGTCATCTTTTACACACGGGGGTTGACATCCTCCAAGGGAGTTAATATCCTCTTGAATCGGGAATTGTCAGGCAACCCCCATATATTGTTATCTAATTATTTTTTTGTTTCAGCTTTTGTAGATCTATCTTCTTTCTCACAGATCTATCTTCTCTGCGCCCGTATCATAAATCCATATCCACATTTGAGGTCCTAAGCCCTCCATAACTCGAAGTCACTTGGTGGCTTGCAGCTCGACGCTCACCTACATAAGAATGAGGTTTTTCGATAAACATTTGGCACTCTTGGGACCGAATCCTAGATTTGGTCGCTTTTGTTTGTTATTTTACTTATCTTTTCTAAATTGCTTATTATCGATATCTTAGCATTTGTCAATTTCGGTGTAGTACGATCACTCGTTGAAATCATCACAAGGTACATGCTCTTCTTGTTTTCTATGGCATCTACTTGCATGGGATATGAATCCGGAAATTAACCTTATTCTCTTAGTTGTCATCACATGATATATATTTTAAATCGCTTCGCTTTTTCGACTCACCTATTTATAAGGCTTCATATGATTACCCTTTTCAGCGTTGTCATCTTTACACTCAAAGGGGTTAGGTTGTCTCGAGGTACATGTTTCCGGTTTTCGTTAACATTTTATGTGGTCATTATAGGTAATATCAAATCCATTTTTACCATTAATCATAATTAATATTAATATTAAATAAATAAATACATAACAATATAAAAAAAAAAATCACGAAATAGATTAAATTTAAATTATAACAAAGAAATTATAAAAAAAATTCTAGCTATCCGAATTTACCTATCCCCTACCTATCACCCCACCTCTTCTCTCCACTAACGTGGCCATCTCACCACTTCCCCACCATTCCCCTCTTAAGCCGACCTACTTTTTCCTCCACACCCACTTGGCCATCCCATCTGCGCAATCCCGAGCTTCTATCAACCTCACGAGCCCATTCATTTCCTCCACTCCTCACGATCCACACGACTCCTCACCAAGTTTCTCCCATCCACTTCTCCCCACATCCCTTCTCTCCTCTTCACCCATCTCCCCTCCTTCCCACATAGATCCTTTGTTCCACCCACACGTCATCTCCCTTCATTCCTTCGACTCACCATCCCTTCCCACGTCCCTTCTCTGCCGCCTTGCCGCCTCGGCTCCCACAGCCCCCTCGTCCAACTCTTCACCCATCTCCAAAGCTCCCGAGCTCTTCTCTCACTCTATCCCCAAGCTTCATCCTCACCATTCTTCCCGCACATCTCCAAAGCTCCCTTCTCGACCCTCTCCCCCACACCTCCTCAATTCCCATCCCTCTCCCGACATGTCGTCTCTCCTTTCCATATCCTACCCATTCACCTCCTTTCCATCCGCACCCTGCTACATCTATATCCACTCACCCGTAGGCCACCAACTCCCTCCTCGAGCATCCATCTTATCTTCCCTCTCTTTGACCATTCACCTCCCATGCACCACATGAATCACCTATGCTCTAGGCTTGTAATTTCAAGATATTTGTGCCTTCGGTCAAAATTTGTAAATGGCTTAGCTCTTTCTGGTGACTATAAATTTTTAGACGGCTTTAGCTCTTTCCCGATTCGATACGATTTATCGCAATCAAGAATTTTCATACAAAAACGTGTATACCAACGTAGATTCACAATATTTCAACGCTTGATGCTTCCAATTGTTTCCCGGCTCGTACTTGAATTCACGCAGCTTTATGATAGTGACTATAAAATTTTGTAGAGCGATTGGTTTAACATTCGTAGAATACATCTCCACATTTTGTAATGTACGTGAGTGAAAGCAATCCTTTGTGTGTAGCAAGTGGTTTGCAAATTAGTGGCATCATACATCTATAAACACTTGCTCATAGCAACATACATCTATAAACAACTACTGTGTGGCAACATAACCAACTATATCTTTCCCATTTAGATTTTCTAAGATTATCATTATCTCATCGTACATGTGAAGAGCCATATCTATGTGTAGTATGACCCACCAATTTTAATCCACTCATCCTTTAGGTAGGTTTGATGAATCTATCATTTTATTAGTTGTATAGTCATGTCATTTTGTTAGTTTCGCTTTTATAGTCATATCATTTCATCCTTACTTTCATAGTCATATCATCCTTGCTTTAATTAACATATAGAATAAGGATTTTATTAGTTGAGCTTTTATAAGTCATATCACTTCATTAGTTTAGCTTTTATATAAGCTATTATTTCATTAATTTAGTCTATCTTTTCGACTCAATTGCTTCCCTTATATTATTTTATAGTCTATCATTTAATTTTTGTCGCTTATTTACTCAAATGAAATAGGAACATTGAACTATGATTTTGTTAATTAATTAGATTAATTAATTTTATTTATTTTTGTTTATTTTTTTACGACGACACCATTTGTAAAATATGTACGACATTTATATCATTTTTTTAACCACCTTAACTAATAACATTTATTATCTTCTTGCAGGGTAATGTCTACAAACTTGCGACCACAAAAATAATGCTGTCAAAGACCAATATTGAAATCAAACACATCGTGTAAAACATTTTTATCGACCTCATCCGCAATCGTAAACGGTGCCATTTTAGGGTACCTGGGCATTCTAGATCACTGAGTGGCACTTTCAAAATACGCCATTATCAAGCACGATCCAATAGCGAGGGAACATGTTCTCCAAGGCTTCATTAGCAGATCTCATTTGTTGTTTTCTTACTTTACAACTTGTCACCTGATTGTTCGAAGCATACTCCTTGTTTGCCTCAACTTGTTGTCAGATAAAAAGGAAAAGCGATATACATGTATTCTTCAGTTTTCCCTATTTTCTCTTTTCTGCATTGTACTTTCCCATTCCTGGTTGATTGTCAACATCAAACTTCATATTTCAAATTTGGATTAAAACGAACCTGTGCATTCTGCTGCTCACATAGTGTAAATAGGGGTTTAACTTTTTACATCACACCTATCATCACACACCGCCCGAAACTTCACAAACTAATCAATAAATTGAATCATTCATGGAAGCGAATCTCATAGAGGTGGAACTGCTTTCATATTAGAATGTTCATGAGGCACAATTTGCTTTGCAATTATATGAGCATCTTCAACGAGTCACTAAGTTGGCAGGCATAAAGGTTTGTGTTAAAATTATCACACCTTACAAGCTACAGCTGAAATGTTTGCACTGAGAGTTTAATGTTATCCTCAAATCTGTTGAAGGAAAACTCGGCAGGAGGAAAATCATGGGAATCCGAGAAGCCTAATGCCAAGTGGGTTTTCATGGATGGCAAGCCAAAGAAGAAGTTCCATGCGGGGGAGTTTTGGGGCGGTATGACCAAGTCAAGAAGCGGAAATTGGGAACCGACCTGCCAAGGCAATGTATGGAAAATTGGATTCATAAGTCTGAGATCCCCACACATATCCTACGGACTTCCTTGATACAAACGCCATGCCAATTTGACTTGGAAAAAGGAGGATTTGGCATGGAATGGGAGATTTAGGAAAACACCGCTAAGCGTGAAATATTGGTTTGGCAACCATGACCAAACTTTCGTGAATGGGAGAAATCGGGTCAAATTGCTAAGTGAAGGCACGATCATGGCAAGAGAACGATATTTCCACGCATGGGAAATATTTCACTTAATTTCCAAGTTGATTTTTATGAATGGCAGACAAGCTGAAAATCCTGCTACTGGGGTGGGAATTAGGAGAAATCGGATCAAACCGCCAAGTGAAGACAATATGATGGTTATCCGTCATGAAAACCCCACACAGCTTGGAGTGGTCTCGAGTCTTTTTGTGAGTTACCAGGAGAATTAAAGTGGCAGTTGCAAATTGGGCGTTGAGTAATCTTCCGATTGATAAGGGAGGATGATGGCGAGATGGTTGAAGATGGGTCGATGTTGGAAACGAAAAGATATCAGCTTTTAGGCTCACAAAAAAGAAAAAACCTTCTCATGGAATACCGTAATTACAACTACGAGTAAGACACAGTTTCCTTACAAGAATGCATGCATGCCCGACTCCGATCATTTCGCCTTTTCCAAAGATACTTCTCCCAACTCCGATTCGGCTCTGATCATTCAGGATGCGAGGCAAAATCCCACGCACAGGCACAGGCATGTTGCAGTATAGTAGAAGCCGTTTTTAGCGCTTCAAGCAGAAACATGAAACAAATATTCACTGCAGTATACGATGGATTGGAGTCACACTATTCAAGGCTTCATAAAATTTTCCCGAGTCAGGAGATGGAAGTTTATTACCGTGCAGAATGAAATGATTCATATTGCTCAGCATGTTTTCTCCTAGAAACGAATTGAATGTGAAGGTCAACTCTGAAATACCTGGTCGGCCGTTTTGCATGCTACATCCTTGTTACTCGTAAATGGTCTCTTTGAGAAACTCTGAGGGCAGAAGCAATATTTATACCCTTCCATTATGTACGTCCAATCAGACAATAAAAATATTCTTTTACCAGGTTCAGAGAAACTTGTTTTTAACAATGAACGATTATACTGTAGTTTCAAGCTAATTTTAGCTAGCTTATTTCTATTAGCTTTTATCCATGACTAAGGAAGAATTCATATGGTTGTTACCTGTACATTTTTCCAAGGTCCTTTTGGTTGCCCCAGTTGTTCAACGTATTTTTTGAAGGGCTTATTTTATGTGTTGCAAATTGTAACATAAAGGATCTTTTTAGTTTCTGGAAAAATGAGTATATGGTTTAGCTCACAGCTACCTATGCCATACTAAGATCCCAATAGTGGCATAATTGTTGATTGGAGCCGAGATTTCCGAGTGCAAGATCAGAATCATCAAGGGATTTTTGCCAAAAATCAGTCTTAAGGGTGTCTATCGACATGTTATGGGCATGAGCCCGGGTCATCATCATGGCGGATTAGGTATTTATTGGTAATGGCATTTTCTCATCATTTGAAGGTACAATTGTGCTTATTATGGCCAAGCTAAAACATTCTTACTGCAAGTGTTATATGATAAGGAAGAATTGTGAGCATTGTGGTAAAACCATTCTTTTCAGAAATGTTGGGTTAAGCTCGACATTCAAGTGAGTTTGAGCCCAGGAAAGGTAAGATCGTTTGCTGGATGAAGAGCTCGGTGACTTCGCAGGGAGCTCGTGGTGATGTTTCATGAAGTTTGAATGTGGAATGCATAAATGGATTCGAGTTAACAGAGGAAAATGATAAGAATTGAGTTTGATAGCTCACCATTCGAAGGACTCAATGCAAAAGAGCCCGATTGCCAAGACGAGGAAAGAGTTGGTGTGGGGTTCAAAATCAATTGCAACACCGAGTTAGAGGATTCGAAGCTCACCGAGTTGAGATTTGTGCAGACTCTATCCACATGGACCCCCCTCCTCTTCAAGTCAAACGGGTCAACGGGGGGGTCCCAACATTATGTTAATTAAATTAATATTTTTATTTAAATATTTTAATAATAATATTTATTATTATTATTTAAATATTTTATTTAAATATTCTTTTAATTAATTGAGAAGACTAGGTCATCAGGCAATTAATGACCCATGATGGAACCTTCTCAAGTGGTTCAACTAACTGCAATAAATACATCATGGGCCTTCAATTTAGGAATGTAATTATGACCTTTCCTCTTCTTTCTCACATATTCTTCTATAAATGTAAGTTGGAAGCTCATTTCAAAGGGTTCCAATAGCTTCTGCATAAGTTGACAGCTTAGATATCTCGTGCAAGTGTATACTTTTAAGAATCCTCTCTCTTCGCAAGTTGTTCTTGTGTGTTGAGAGAACTTTCAAGCCTCCTCTTCAAGACCGTAGTGGCAACTATTGCCTCTTCGAATGTATGATGCATCAGGCATGTTATCAAGCAATAAATGTGTGTGTTTTGTGACTAATCTCGGTCCTTTCATCCTTCTATGCTTCTTTGTGCCTTTCTCATACTTAGCAGTACACTGCAAGTTTAAGCTCTATGCAGAGTTCTCGGAGTTCTCGTGGCTTATCGAGTGGTGAAGTATTGCATGCGCTTGAGTTGTGGTGTCTGCTCACCCTTCTTGAGTTCATCCTTCTTCACTGGAAAACTGGTATATTTCTTGGTATGATAAAGTTTAACAAAGGGAACGCGTGTCTCTTAGTTTGTGGTATCCTCGTACCCTCAATAAGTCAGCAGAGGTGAAGTTGACTGTGGTGCACACACCCTATTCAAATTAACCCTTCCCGAGTCCGAAGACACTTTTATCCGGTGCATCACCATCCCTAGTATAGTTTCATTTCTGTAAATCTCTTTCCCTAAAACCCCATAAAAATGTTAGCATAGGACTAGATAATCATTTTTGTTACACTAGGAGTAGTACATCACTTAGTTTAGGAAGAGGAAGCCGGCCTTCTCTCGGAGGTTCACCTCGAGCCCAAGTCCCACACTGAGAGGTGATCCCATGTGTCCCAATCATACCGAACGCCTTATTCACATCCCTGCCATTCGGAGGGTGCAAAGTGATTTGGCGACAACAA
Source organism: Taxus wallichiana var. yunnanensis (assembly GCA_018340775.1). Taxonomy (NCBI): domain Eukaryota; kingdom Viridiplantae; phylum Streptophyta; class Pinopsida; order Cupressales; family Taxaceae; genus Taxus; species Taxus wallichiana. The sequence continues at coordinate 758,559,047 of CM031241.1, forward strand.
AACCATAGACCCAATCCTAGTTCCTACACCTATATCTACTATGTAAGCCCAACAATGATTTACACGACTAACGCCAAATTATACTCCTCTGAGAGAATCATACAACACCATCTTTGAAAAATTAATAATGACACATTTGATCACACTACCACCTTTCCAACCGGTTGACAAATCTAGACCAAGACCTATGTGGTATCATGAAGACCATTACCGCAAGTACCATCAATTCCGAGAACACGACATAGAGAGATGTCGTACTTTCAAGGATTCTACCCAGTCTCATCGATCGTGAGATATTCAAGTAAATAATCCAAACACTTCACCTAAACGACTACACTAGATATTTTTAAACAACCATTTCCAAACCATATACCCACATCGCAAGAAGTCAAACCACCACCGTGTCTACATCGCAAGTGCCTAATGCCCATACCATAAATACTATACATATTGTGGGTACAAATCCAGATCCATCCACTGCACTTACCTTGTTCATCACCCACCATATCCACCTCACTAGAATCTCCCCCTTTCTTCATTCCATTAACCCTTACCCCCATACCAACCTCGGTCCTATCTATGTTCACCTCAACACCTCTTCCCACATCCACCATTAATTCCGCATCTAAACATACCTCATACACTCCATCACCCACATTTATTTCATCTTTACCCATAATGTCAACCATAGAACCAATTCCAATGCATGCACTGCTTACATCAATCATTGAGACCAAATCCACATTTTCCTCCTCCTACATCATTTGAAGAATCTTTGAAGGATCTTCAATTAGATTCAACTTCAAATAATATCTCTTCCTCATCAGCCGTAACCAAACCAATTTTCACCTTCTTTAGATTCCAACAAACAAATATCCCTTCCTACCCTCTATCATTACCACCTCCGGATCCTCTCGTGGACATTATTGTCATTCCTCCTAAGGACGGAACCTCTCAAATATTTCCTCAAGATTCCCTTATACAGAAAATAATATTCCTTCTTCTAAAAATCCAACCCCAAACCCCTTCTACCAAAATCATCCAACACTATGAAAATCACAACCGAATGTCACCACCAAGACATAAACATGTTCAAAATTTATCCTCAACATACGAATCATCTCAAACATCCACTCCTTCTCCAAATACCAAGAAATTATACACGTAAAAAGCACCTCCTAACGTTGCGATTGAATCATGTATTGAGGTCTTCCGACACCTGCGACAAATTTCTATAATCACACTTCCGCTTATTAGGGCCTTTGACCCTAGTAGTAAGAAGCCACCGTGGTTTAATTCCATCCTTGTTTGTGGTATATCATTGCACCTCCCGTACATGATATCTGACATTGCAGAGCATTTCAAGCCATTATTCAAAGACTTCATTAAGGAAGGATGCATCCTTCCCAAACCAAACCAATCTATCCCTTCCACTTCAACATTTGCATTGTTGACTTCATCTATCCAAATGCAAATGTCCCCTCATTCTTCACACACTTCCACAATCATGTCACCGCTAAGTGAAGAATATTTTAAAGAGGATCCTTTATTCTCCATCGAACTTATTCAAATACCTCCTCAACTGGGTTCACGTGACCCTAAATCATCTACTAACACTAAAACTGAAACCACAACATTAAAAACCACAATGCAATCCATCCCCATCCTCAAGACTCTATATCGGCTCATACGTTGATATCCCAAGTTCCATGTCCAAATCCAAGCCAAAACATCATCTTAAAACCCATAAGAGTGGTCTTATGCGTATATCCTTCAACATCTAATTCAAATTTTTGTGATCACTCTTCCTCCTATTAGACATTGGGATCCTTATGGTAATAAACCTCCATGGTTCAATACCAATTGCATTTGCACCTATAATCATGTTCCTGGCAATGACATTGAATATTGTAGGGCCTTTTAGACCATCATCCATGACCTCATTAAGGAAGACGACTTCCTCACTCAAAGCATGAACATCTTTCCACATCCAAAATGAATACAACTCATATTTCTACATCCTCACCCATCGGTTTTCCTAACACTCCCCATCCTCATCTATTCCGCCTTTGCCTATTGTTGTCCTCTCAAAATTTCCCTTCTTTCAAAAGTCAAAATTGAAATTTTTGAGTTGACACCTTTTTCTCGATGTTCGTAAAGAGAAAAGTTGAGAAGAGGAAATTTCACATTTTTTGAGTCACTTGAGTGATTTGTGGTCTCTGCGAACATTTTTGTCCCGTGTGTCCAAGTTCTGAGGGCTTTCTATTCCTCGATTGGCTCGTGTCTCCAAAATCTATTTACTCGCAGCCCGTCGAAACTTTTTGTTCCAACTGTTCCAAGTTCACTTGGGCTCTCTGTTCCCCAATCACCGCATTGGCTACATCGGGTCCTTCGGCTTCGGCGTCCCTCTTGTCCCAAATGCATTCAGTTCTGCTGTGTGCTTTGGTCTCTCTCGTCCCGCATTTTGTGCATTTTGTCCCGCATCGCCCGCATTGGCCGAATCGCGCTTTCGCGTCCCGCGTGTCCCAAATGTACCAAAGGCCATCTGGGATAATTTTTCCCACTCTTCCCGATGCTTACTTTTTGAGTTGGTGAATATGAATTTAATGTGCATTTATAACCTTCTCTCTCTAAATGGCTATTTAACAGATCGCCCTACACATTTTGCACATTGCTTTCTCATTGCCATTTGCTCATACCCTTGCAATTGAAATCTCTACTCACGTCCTCATTTCCCCTGCAATTTCATTGTGGATTCAAGTGGTGAGTTTGTTTTTAAGTACTATCAATATGAAGATTAAATTTCAAGGCCAGGAGCAGGTTTCTCCACTCGAGTCCTTTGTTCTTGATATCGGGACAGTGAAGTTCGTCACCTAGACTTTGGTGATTTTTGGACCAGGTTGACAGACCCAAACCCTCTCCCTATGGCATAAATGATTAATGATAGCAGCCTAGCATTCGCCGCTTTCAGGTTTCCTAATCTCTGCAATGCACCAATACTGTGCTTGCCTGTGGAGCTCATTTCAACCCCGATACGAGTGAATTGACCAATGTGCATGGGGAGCTCATCACCAAACTTGATGCCACCACCATTGCCACTACCCTAAGGATCCCCGAGATGGACAATTCTATGGTGATCTCTCAAAATCAAGCACAGGCCCTTTTTGATCAAGATAGTGAAAAATACAAGGCGAGAGTAGCAAAGTCATGGTTGAAGAACCCTAAGAAGGGGGCATCCCGACTATCAAAAGCTCTGTTTAGGGCCGATTTCAACGAGGAGCTATCTGACTTCATAATCTTGTTAGCTCGGGTCATGGGCTTGCCCTCTACTAGCGAGTTCCACTTCTGGATGTGCCCACTCATCAACATAGTGTGTGAAGGTACTCAAAACATCAATGGGTAGAGATCATCTGCATGAACTTGACAGAGCAGCTGTCTAATGTACAACAAACTAAGAAGTTTTACATGACTTCTTATCTGATGTATACCCTTGCAGCATCCAGATAGTGGTTTGGCTTCACATACATTGATGCTCAGAAGGGTGATCCCATATATGCTTACTGTCCCTACCACCTTGGACACTAGTAATCACAATTTCAGGAGGGTGAATGATGCTTTCACCATGTACATTGTAAGGCTTCTAGAAAGTGACACTGCTAGGAGATTCTTTGATGAAGCCATGAGCTTGATAGCAAAGTACGGAGCCTACTTCATTCAATTCAGAAGGTTCTCTTATATCAGGCTAGCAGGTTATGAGAGCACTCCTCTCAAGCTCCCCATATTTTGTAATGATAAGATGGCCCTGATTGAAGTATGCAAGCAATTAGAAAAATTACACAGAACCTACAGGGATAAGAAGATCACTGGGTTACACTTCCCCATATCTTTGGGGAACTATACATGCAAGACAACTCTGGATGCCCAAAACATAGAGAGAGCCCTAGCTCCCATCACTCTCCACTTCTTCAGGCCCAGAACCTATTTCAACTTGAAGAAATTCATTGAGCAAAATCTCAGAATCAACTACCATCATAGGGTAGACACTGAGGATTATTGGTGATCGCACATGATGCATGATTTCGAGGCCGTAAGGAGGCATTATGGAAGATTTCCCTTCAATTAATACAAGAGAGTTAACCTCTATCAAATTCCCAAGGAATTTAGGATGACAACACATACCTATTGTCACATGACATGGAATGGTTTAAAAGAGAAAAAGATGATTTGACTGAGATTTTAGCCCTTGTCTTGATAAGAATGAAAGTCTGGGTTGATAGAAAGGTTCGTGAGATGAGGAAGAATGCAGGAGAATCCTCTTCCAAAGACACTTCGACACCGAGGAAGGAGTCACAAACACCTAGTTTAGAGGTACTGCTCGAATCCTCCCGCATCATCGTAAAGAGCCTAAATCCTCCACTCCTTCCTTCTTTACTCAGTCTATCGAAGATACTAATGGAAGTAAAAAGGATCCAGCTTGAAGAAGATCCTTTGTCTAAACATTCGTAGTTACCTTCTAGGCTAGAGAACGTTATTGTTCTCAGTGAAAGTGAAGATAGTGAAATACCAGTTCTTGTAGGAGCTTCAGAAGCCCTAATGGATACAGAGAAAGAAACTCAAAGCACTCGAGCCTCCAAGCATCAAGTTGAATCCTCTTTTCAAGAGGCCTCCTCTCGCCTCCTCACATCTCAACCGGAGGTAACAATGGTACATACTTTGAGTTCCATGAGTTCCCTTTCTCTTGGTTCTCTTGCTCCCCCTTCTTCTTCTTCCTCCTCTTTTGCATGGGTACAACCTTTTGTTGATAGTCGAACAGAAAAGTCTTCTTCTCGGTTGACAGGGGCCCAATTTTGATGTCATGTGGTGGCCTTGCCGAGCACTACTCCTTCCGCTTTTGTAAAGAAATCCATAACAACTTCAAGGATAGTGACTGATGCCCAAGGTCAGAAATTCCTTGAGATAGCCAAGCCCAAAGTTGACAAGCCAGAGCAGGATTTGCAAGCCTCTCGATTTGGAACTTTCAAGGATCTCAATGGGAGAATCTACTCCTGAAGGTGAAATACACAACCTTCAAGAAATAGTAACCAAGGTCATTGAGGGTAGAAAAAGGGTAGTAGACTATAGAGCAGCTGGAGGAGCAGGCTCAAGTGCTTTCTGGTTTCATCAAGTCACTACTGTCTAAAGATAAAGTTTTAGACCCTACCCCACTGACTGCCCTTCCACCACCTATGATCCTCAGTCAAGATGAATTCTAGAGCATCAAGGACATACACAGGTACTCCATCTATGGGAGGGCTATGGAAGACATGGTTGATGATATGGTCATAGCAGGTTTGAATTTCATTGGTGAAGCCTTCAAGCTCAATGAGAAGGTAAACAATTTGTAGCAAAATCTCTCCTCCACAATTGGAAATATGGATAAAGAACTCAAACTTTGGAGCAGCTGCATAGTAGACCTTCACCTGATGGGATAGACTGATGAAAATATATTGATGGTGAGTAAGGTCTTTGATGATGTTAAAGATAATTTGTCAAAGTCATGGGTATTCAGCGTGGAGTGGAAAATCAAAGTGCTGGAGGAGGCTTTGGGAGAATTAAGGAATAGTTGGCAGAAAGGAGAGGCTTTCAAAACTTTGGTGGTATCTGCTTTTAAGGATATCCACTGCCACCTCCATGATGAGACTTTAGGTGTACCTTTCTCCCTCTAGGAAATTAAAGCTCAATTCAGAGCTTTTGTCAAAGAAAACTTGTTTAAGGAGGACTCAATGACCAAGGAGAAGATAAAGGAAATATGCTCTCTCCAATCTACCATTGAGGAAGCGAATAAGGAATATCATACACACACCGAGTTTGACAAGGAGATGGAGAAATGTTTGGGATCTGGACCAAAGCTGCCATCAATACATCCGCTCGTGTGGCAGAGACATAAAGAGGCATTAAAAAGTTTCGACAACCAGATCCTCAAGTCAGTGGGCCCTTCCCAATCATGAGCACTTGTTTTCCCCTCCTAACTTCTCTCTTCCTTCTTTTTCTAAATTTGGACTTATTGTAATTAGTTGGGGTTTTGTGTTAAGCATCCCTTTAACTAAAAATTTTAGTTAAAAGAAGTAGTTACCAAGTGTAACTGATTTGTAAAATTATATAATGGTCTCTCTCCGCCATTTTGTGGGGGTTGGAACTTGGCTTATTTTTGAAAGTGTAAAGAGTAACAAAGAAATCAATACAAAAGAACTTTCTTTCTTTGTCCATCTGATCCTGTTCTTTATTGCTATCCATTGAATACATTGAATCATTTGTCTACATTATGTCAAGAAGCTTTGTATTCTTGTGGATGTTATTTCTGGAACTTTGTGTCTTTGCAATAACATCTTATTGATTCAAATGCAAATGGTTTTATTCCAAACAATTTTATTCTGGCATGCATAAGGAATTATTTTGTTATCTATAGTTCTAGAGAATGCCTTTCTGCTCATTTCCACTACTTCATTCCTCTGTACTTTTGTATTGATGATCCATTTTATTTTAAAACACTTTCATGATATCCAAGTTCCACATTAAAACTATGCATTGTACATATGTAAATAGGTTTTTCTTTTGAATAAGGGAACCTCTCCCATTAAAGAGGAGGGACTTCTTGTCCCCTGACTGTTGCTCTCAACAAAGTCCTTTTGATGACCAACACCTATCCTACCATCTATTGATTCTATCTCGGCTTCCTCTTTCCGCACTTCTACTCATGCCAATCACATCAAGTAGTGTGAATGTGAACACACCATCTTATTCTTCCACATCATTTGAAGAACATTGGAAATCACTTCAAGTAGTAGAAATTTCAGATGCTCCTCCCTTCTCATCTGTAGATACTCCCACATCCATCATGAAAATACCAATCCATTCACCCGTATCAACTACGACACAACCTTCGACTCTTTGATCAAATCAATGTAAAATCTCCCAAGAATGTTTCTTCACAATCCAAATCCAAGAACCTTGGTATGCATCCACAAATATATCTTGTGCATCCCAAAAGAAGATAGACATTTCACCAACAAATACCAAATATGCATCATCTATTTTGGGGCAATATCAATCTCCATATAAGGCATCACAATTACTCCACTAACCAAAATAAAAACATCCAACATTACCTCAAGATTCAACTCAAAATTATGGAACAACATGACACAATCCTCCAAGACATATCATATAACCACATCCCAAGCATTTGCATGCCACTCCAAGTCCAAAGAAAATACATATACTAATGCGGAAACCCTTCAACACTTATTACAAATTTCTGCCATCACACTCCCACCTATCAAGGCATTTAACCCAAATAGTAGGAAGCCATCATGGTTTGATCCCCACCTCATTTGTGCCTACCATCGTACTCACAGGTGTCATGACACTCGTGTGTCAAGGCCCTTCGACCATCATTCATGATCTCATTGAAAGCTTGACGATCTTTTTTTTTAGGATTGTACCTCTACCATTTTATCTCAAACTAATTCCATGTCTATCAAAATATTTAAGTCTTCTCCTCCATCCTCCATTAACATCTCTCCTTTGCATGTTACTCATAAAGAAGGTCCTCCCTTATTCATCAACACTGCTTTTCCTATGATTCCCAATGCATTTACCTCGATCCAAATCTAAGGTTATCAGAATATCCTCATTTTTATACATTAGAACAAGTAATTTTTTTTTTTTGGATAAATGCTTCCTGGTTCTAAATACATAATTTAGAACTCACAAATCAAAACAACCATTATTATAATAGATAACCATATGCAGATGTAATGACTTGGAGTACCTCCGATCTATTCATTCCATGACTCGGCAATCTACCGATCTATTCATGAGTATCAAGAGTTGGTGTTTTTATTTTAACACATGACTCTTGCGGTTCTCTTCCTAACTGGGATTCGTAATGCTCGTCCAAGAACCTATCTCGAATAATTGTTACCATTATTCATCGGCATCTCGCCCCTTAGACTAGGTGACATAGACAACGCAATCATCACCATGCGATACTTTGGCCAAAGATTTGAAACATAATGCTTATGTCTCGTATTCTCGATGGCATACTCGCCAACTGAATACATCCTTCACCCCATTCCTTTGTTATGTAGAATGTCTTATACCAATTCAATCACTCTCCTACCCCAAGTTATTCACTCAGAAACAGATTAATAACATGGCAACGTTATAAGGATGCTCTTGAGAACTAGGGATACTTTGACATACTGGGTCAACCCTAGTTAACCCTATGTGTCAAGGTACCCCGAGTCTCCAGGGGTAGCCTCATAACATGACCATGTCGGTAACCAGTCCCGAGTCAAAACTTGTTCGAGTTTAAGGAGTAAATCTTAACGATCAATGCAAAGGGTGTCGCCATAAGTCACCTGCATTGTTGTATCTTCGAGAAGATCCTAATCTTCTCGAAGGTACAACCCTGCAATCGACTTGTGCCATCAACCTTCAAATCCGCCTCGAAAAGATCTAATTAACTTTAAGGTGTTACTTACGTGGAGTTAAAATTATACTTTAAGACGCTCCTTTTAGGGTAGTCTTATCCCAATCCCCTGGGTTCCTCATCCTAAAATTGCCTTTCTTATTAAGACCCATTCCACAAAGAGAAGTTTAATAAGATTGAGGTCCCAACAAGGAGATCATTGTTTCACAATAATCTTAATCTACGAAATTGGGTAGTAACCCCAAGTCTTCTCATAAGATTGCTAACTTATCCCTTTTGGGTTTATTCCAGATCTTTAAAACTGAAATATATCTTACTTATTAGTGTTAAGATATAGTGATTTAAAAACATTCATTACGTTGTCTTGACTTAGATCAAGGTTAGAGAGTAACAGATTACTCTTCCCGTTCAGCTTCTTGAAAGGGTTTATTTTAACCTTAGCTTCTCAAAAATCAGTGATCTAAATTACAATTAGCTTTAAATAGAACATAATAGAACTACTAAACAATCATAAGTATTCAGTCACATAACCTTGCAACGCTTACTTAGATAATCACAAACGTCTCCAAGTTGTACAATAATAACAATGGTCTTAAAATCATTCGAACCGAAGAAGATCAAACCATCAAGATACGAATGCAAACACATAAGTAACAAATACCTCAGTTTATTCATTTCAAAGCTAATCAAATACATTTTATGCATTCAACGCATATTTGATACAATACTCAACAAAGAAAGATCATCTTTCTTCAAGTAGTACATTTAGAGAATCAAGTCGAATTCATCATAAAACCAAATTAAAAATCAACATCATATCGACCATGCGTGCCTTTACCACTTCTTACGAAATCATCTGCAAAATTGTCAACACGGCCGGTTATGAACTGAGCATGATAAGCACTAATTCTTAAAACAAATGCAATCCACCAATTGTTTTCATCAAACAACCTGTTTAAATGAAATCATTTCTTCACATTGCAAACTTAAATCAGGCTATCCATCCTATATGTTAGAGACTAAGAACATATGAATACAGCCATTCTTAAGACAACAAAATTCCTACAAGATTGTTTCTACAATTTCTCATGGCAGTTAAAACATTCAACAATCCCACAGTCTTAATTCTTTTATCATCCTAACACATTTCAATGGTATTGACAAGTATACCTATTTATACAGCAGCACTCATTTTATACCAGTCTCTCCATACAATAACTCAGTTTATTCTTGTTATGCCCCTACCATAGAGATCGCAAAAAGGATGCAAGAAGAAAGCACACAAGTTTTCCTGTCTAGGAGAGAGAGGATTTTTCCTATTCCATTTACCATATATATCAACATATAAATTACAGTCAAGAAGAAAGAAACAGAGTCCATCAGAATCCTAAGTCAATAACATTCTGAACTGTACCGATTAATGCAAATACATTTACGCATGTGACTAAATAGTCGAAATTACAAGAAGAGCTACAGTTCCATCTAATTCCAAATATAAAGGTCACCTGTAGCTACTAAACAATTCGAGAGTTCACGCAACAAGCATTAATAAATAATCCAACTCCAATAGGCTCAATAAAACTTTCCATATTATTCAACAAACATGAAAAATATCCAACGCCATCGCCTGTCATGGCACAACTAAGAGCTCTTTGTTTCAGTCAAACTTGAAACAAGATCACATTAAAACAATTAACGTTTCCATTTGAAATACAGTGACATTCACGCAGAGTCAAAACACAATATGCACAGCTTCATTCAACTAAGCAAATCCCTACGATTATACAACATGGGTGTAAATTAGAAGTCGTTTTCAAGAAATAATAACCTCAACAAGATCTTCATAAAAGTCATCATCATTTCATTATTTTCAACAAAGTTTCATCCAAGCCGAGATAATATGAATACAACAAGGACTCATACAGAGTCAAGTTTAAAAAGTAAACACAAATATGGACTAGATCAATGAGTCGAATTCATATGAAAACATTCAAGGTTTCCAACTAATTCAACACCAACAGTCTTCACAACTAAACTTCTACAAGTCTAAATACAAGATACATATTAAGGACTCCAACAGCCAATATCAATAAGTATTCACAACCAAGCTTATACAGTAAGTTTCTAAACAATGGTTACATATCCAGACTCCAACCGAGTCAATAACCACGTATTCACAATCGAGCTTTATACGAAGAGAAAAACATAATATACGCTTCAAGAATTCAAAAGGAGCTCGAACCCATGTAGTATTCTTCAAATAAACTTCTGCTACGAAGTAGAAAGATACAAGATACATATTAAATTCAAGAATTCCAACTATATCAATAACATACGATTCACGATCGAACTCCTACAGGTATATAAATGTATGTTACCTTTTTCAAGACTCAAAAGGAATCAAACCCATATAGTATTCTCGATTAAACTTCTACGTGGTTAAAAATACTATCTATTCAAGAATTCCAACAGTATCAGTCTCAACAAGTGTAAACAGCAAGGCTTCTACAGAAGTCGATATCAACCAAGAAAACTTTTCATGGACTCCAACAGAGTCTATTTCTTACATTACCCTTGCAAGCATTTCTACGAAATCTAACCGAAATGCAAAACACAGCAAGATAATTCAACCAAACGAAACAAAATGTACACCCAACAAGGGTTCAACTGAATAATCGAACCAGCATGAAGATACAACAAACTAATTCATACAATGCTACCATAAAAACCAACTGGACCAAAAATCATCTGAACAGAGTTGTTCTAATGAAATCATTTGAAGGAAAGCAAGATTTTTAAAAGTTAGGGCCTAACATGCCTGGTAATGTCGCTTAAAAATCTGAAGAAGACCTCTGAATGAGCTCGAGCCTTCTCCTCTTCTTCCACGTTAGATTCAACAACAATAATTTGTTATTTCCATGCCTTATAAACTTTCCTCGACAGAGAAAAGAGCTAGTTATTCTCATAGTTGCCATGCAACACCAAGTAGACTGGTTCGAAGAACCAGTGATCAAACAGAGAGAAAACCGAGCGCATGGAAAACCAAACAAACAACTAGTTTTCCATTTTGCATGCCTTCCCGAGAAATCCGTGCTCGAAATCGAGTTCCTTAATTGCATTAACTCCGAAATTCCCACTCAATCTCCATTGCCACCGACCGCCATAGTTGGCGATGGACAAAAACAAACCAAAGACCATTTCCAGATTTGGTGACTCTGCCACATCGGATTTCACTAGCCGTTTGAAACTTCCACCAAATCCCTCGTCCTTCATACTTATCCATCTCATTTAATGCCATAGAAACTACCACCCATGGCTCACACCCCTTCATAGGTCCCTTTCATCCATGATCATTAGTTAGGTTAGAAACATAGGTTAGACCTTAAGGTGATACTTAGTCTAACCTCCTTAGCGCTAGGTCACTAACCTTAGAACATTTAGCTTATAGTTTAGGGCTAGGTTAGATTAGCACTAATCCAACCCATAGGTTATAGTTTAGGTTTAGGTTATTAACCTTAATAGAACCAGTCTAGGTCTAACAAATAGAATCGTTCAGTATAAGAACCAACAGATATACCTTCCCGAAATGGATTCAATCCAGCCTTGATAATAAGCTAGCAATAAATATATCAGAATTTATTACCTGGCTCAAGGTCTAGACCTTCCTGATATTACGATATCGGGAACCAATTCATTTAACATGATCAGCCTGAGTTAGACTCCGGAATTGCTTATTCAACACATTCGCCTCTGCAACCTTCGTAAGGTTTATAATTTTGTTCATCCCGAATAAACTTAAAACATCTCTTGGATCAATGCCACTGATCCAAGGCTGAGTCATATAGACGGGTAAATCCACAATTCATTCCAAAATCAGACTAAACTCAGTGTAAAATGAAAGAAATAAAGAGTCCAAGCATATCTCAAGGCTCACCAAAGATCTTCAAATGCAAAGAAGATACAATCTATATCAAGCATGACTTCACAATCAAAGGAACACATCCTTTTTACAAGAAATCATATATCAACACTTGAATTCTCGTGAGGAAGTAACAATAGTTCGTGGTGTTACAGCTTATCATCATCCAATCTCTTTCACCTATCCACATCTAATTTTATGACAGTGATATAATCTTTTTCGCTGAGGGAGTAGCCTCCCCTCATCCTTAAGCATATCATTCATGTTAACTCATTTTGTATCTAAACAACTCCTCTTTGATGTCGGGGATTTACTCCTTGATATTGTTTTATTTACCTTATCCAAATCCATCTAATCTAAACTAACCCCCTTCAAATATCCATCCCATTTTAATCCCACTTTTGTGGCCATATGCATCTATCCCTTCGAAGTTCATTTATTTTCATCTTAAGCCCACTATTATGGCCATGTCTGTCCTTTCATTAGGGACCATTTTTTTTATCTTTTTCGTTAAAGTCCTCCTTTGGGGCCATATATGTCCTTCCTTTGAGGGACCATATTTCCATATTCATTAAATTCCACCATTGTGGCCATATTCATGTCTCTTTTGGGGAATTATATGTTCCTTAAGTCCTCCTTTGAGGCCATTTTTGTCCTTCCATTAAGGGACCATATTTCCATTTAAGCCCACCATTGTGGCCATATTTGTGTCTCTCTTGGGGCACCTTTTATTTTCATCAAAGCCCACCATTGTGGTCATATTTTGCTTCCTTAAGGGCATAGTTTTATTTCCTTCTTGTCTATCACATCTAATTCTTTGCAATCTCTCATCTTGTCGTAACTTTAATGTCTTCTCTCCCTTGGTAGTAAACCAGAAATTGAACCTCTTAATGCATTGCACTTATTTATTAGTCCATGCACCGATAATCATAGTCATATCTTTAGACTATTTTCTTCCATCATTAGCTCTTTCCATCTTTCATTAGTAATGATATGATTTATGTGGTCTACCGTCACTACCAGTCATGACCTTGAATATGAGTACCACGGCTCTACTCATAGCATATTCACTATGGATAAGTTCTCCCATTTTGTGAGAACCCCATGATCATTACATCCATCACCATCTCATTCTCCTATTGTACTCATGTAGAGGGTCTAGGGGTGTCTCTTGTACATTCATTATCCCCTCCTAAGTGGTCTACCTAACTATCCCTAGCTCTCCCCCATGTAAAGCTAAAATGCATGCATGCCCAAAGAAAAATCAAAAGTTATCAAAGAAACAAACTGATCCCTCGAAGGACAACTATTCATGCAAAAATAATAATAATAAAGAAAATAAAAGAAAAGCATGCAAAATCAAAATCAAAGAAAAATCAAAAGAAATAGACCGATCCCTCGAAGGATGGCTATCATGTACATATTATTCTTGCCATCTATATTATGTATAAAGTAGACCATACCCTCAAAGGATGGCTACTCTTTTATTATGGCATTTGGAAGGTTTCCCACATTGATCAACCTTCCTTTATCAACATTCCTAGAAAGCTTCCCGCATTGATCAACTTTCTTTTATTTTATTCTTCCCCTTTCCCAGAGATGGGGCATAGACTTAAGGAATATCATCTTTGGAGACCCTTTTTCACATACATGATACATCTCCAATTTCTTTATCATGTTGGCATTAGGATTTTGAGCATATTTCATCCATATTTCCCTCGAGTATTTTTCTATTGACTGTAAGTGCAATGTCTTGAGTGTAAAGTAGTACCTTTTCTCGGTTTAATTCTATCGTAACAAACACAACTTTCTTACTTGACCCTTGTTATGGTTATGTGACATTCATTTCATCAAAGTCATCTTTTATCACAATCATCTCCTTAGAAATAAAATTTCATATCATAAAAATCTACATCCATATGTTTACTCTTAAAGATGTCCCCTATCAACATCATCCATAAATCCATGAAATCAATTATTAACTTGAAATAGTATTTTTAATGCACTATTTGGTTTAGGAACTCTACTTGATCTCTGTTGCAGCTTTGTGAATTCTACTTGAGGATACCTCCTAAGTAGCATTCATTATTCAAGAGCTCCTCATCCCCACCATTGTTCATTATCTTCTTCTTCAACATCTCAAGCCTTTCATCCCCAGCTTGGCACGTCTACACAACTTCCCACGCAACACGAAAATCAGACTCAAAATAGACCTATCCTTATGGATATGGTCTCATTCGTAATCACATCTGTTGACCATTCCTTCCTCCTAGTACGTTGTGTCAATCCAATTGTCTCCTAAATTTTATCCAATCTCATTTTTTTCGCTGCACTTATCACCCACTTCGTCCTTCTTCGCTGCTTCTTTGATCCTTCAACCATATTCCACCCAAAAATTATTGTTGTTTTTTACTCTAATGTACTTTTACTCGACATATGTTTTGTCTCTTCTCTCCCTTTCATTCTTCCAACTTTCAGCTTGACGATCTTATTTATTATTCCATTTCACCTGGACCTCTTAATTGCAATATACCTCTTTCCTAAGATCCTGCCGCTATACAAACTCCTTCACCATTTTCCATTCTATCATCTTGGTCGTATGTGGGTGGAAACATGGCTAGGTGTCACAACCATATTCATCTTGGTCATCCTACTTACGCACTTTCTCTGTATGGCAGATATACTTAAGGGTTCCCTTTAGTCCATCTTGTCATACACTCTTATCATTAACCTTTCCAATCATCTGCTTTTTTTTCATCATTCTTCTTCTTCAGCTTGGCGATCCTACTTAACCATTCATGCGGCATGGTGATCTTACTTAAGAGTCTCTCTTAAGAAGATCTGTCTCCTTGCCTTTCCCCATCACTCCACATTCC
This sequence comes from Taxus wallichiana var. yunnanensis, assembly GCA_018340775.1. Taxonomy (NCBI): domain Eukaryota; kingdom Viridiplantae; phylum Streptophyta; class Pinopsida; order Cupressales; family Taxaceae; genus Taxus; species Taxus wallichiana. Next base: position 758,574,315 of record CM031241.1, read on the forward strand.
CACCATCCACATTTTCTCTTCATTCCTCATAAACACATCATATTCCCTCCTCTTGCTTCCTCACACAAAATATCTCAAACTTCCCCAAATATTATCCCCATCATCCTTCGCTTGGTAATCTTACTTAAACTGTTGCTTCCCCATTCATTTTATGTCTTGTTACTTCATCTCTACTTCCTTTTTCTTCATCCACATCCTCATCCATTACATCTGCTCTTCATCTTCATATCCACATGAATCATTATCCCTCCTTTTTTACATTCTTTCATCATCATCATCCATTTTCATACTACTAATTATCAGTCGACTTCTCCTAAAATTCATTCATCCCCATTCTATATGTCCCTATTCACTCATTTTTATCTTCTACATTTTATCTTCCTTCCTTTTTATCTTTTGTACCCTTTGATCATTATCGGAGGATTTCTCCTAACGCCCTTCACTGGCATTGCCTTTCCATATTCCCTTTGCCTTCTTCAATATCTCTACTGTCTTCATATATCTCTCCCTATTTTCTCTTCCTCAAGTCCAAAACTTTTCCAATCTGTAATTCCTCCCCTTTTCTTTCCTTATACTGTTATCTTACTTCCCCATCCACATGCATTTCCATGCGGTCAGTTCCATATTCTTTGCTTAGGTCTTCCTCCTAACACCTTGATTCAATATTCTTCCCATTTCTATTTTATCATCTCTTCTTCCCCTATCATTTCCACCTTCCCACTATCAAACCTCCTTTTTTATCTCTACCACCCCTATCTCTTCCATCGTTACATACCAGTTTCTCTTCCATTCTCTCATCTTCTCTATAGCCTCTTGACCCCTCATTATTTCTTTCTTTCTCTTCTCTATTCTACCTCCTCTTTCACCTTCTTTAACTTCTTCATCTTCTTCATATCCTTCATCTTTCCATCCCGATGTTATCCCTTGCCTTCATCATGTCTTCTTTTCATCTCCCTTATCATCCTTATCTCATATTCTTCACCTCTTCCATTTCTCAGCTTTGTCATCTCTTTTGTGATTCATTCTTTCTCTCCCTTCATTTTTGATCTCCATCTCCCTTTAACCCTCTCTTCTATCATTTTCTTGTCTTCTTCTTCCCTTTGCTTCCATCTCTATCTCTTATATCCTTCTCCATCTTTTTTTCTTTTTCTCTTTCACTCTTGACTCTTCTTACTCTTCTCATAATCATATTATCTATTTCTTGGTTTCCATCGCATTCATATTACACATCTTTCTTCCGTTTTCACCCTCGATTAATTCCTCTTCCCTCTTCTCTTTCCCTTTTACTTTTCCTTGCTCCTTCACCATCTCCTTCATCATCTTCCTGTCTTCTTCTTCTTTGTCCTTCATCCTTTCTTTCTTCCACATCTCTACTTTTTATTATATCTACTGCTTCTTTATTTATGGTACATCTCGATGCGTTCACTATCTCCTCTAATCCCTTCTATCTTCTTATCTCATCTTCTTCCTTCTCCCTTCTTCTCCTATTCTCTTACCCTATTTTCTTTTTCTCCAGGTCCATCACACCTTCCCTATTTATTTCCCCCTTATCTTTTCCCACTATCTTCTTATTAACTATCATTCTCACTCTTTTGTGCTTTCATCTATCTTCTCACCTCTCTTATCGTCCTTCTCTACTATTCTCTACTTGTTCTTCTTCCATTACAATCAAGCACAACTCACACTTGTCATCATCCAAGGATGATGGTTTCTCTATCTTTCTACACCTCATCTCCTTTATCCTCTTTCATTTTCTTATCTTCCTCCACCACGTCCGCTCTATTTAATTTAATGTCCTCTCCCTCTTATCTCTATCTTCTATCATCTATATCCCTTATCCCATCTTCCTTTGACTTTTTTTTTTTCTCTTGGAGGATACCATAACAGCCATCACATATCTGATCTTCTTTGATTCCATAAATGTTTTCTCTAATTTTTCTCAAAATTAGCTTGATTTTATTTCTATTTTGTCAAGAAGTAGGACTACTTTCCTTTTTCTTCACCCCATTATTCATCTACCTTAAACTACAAACATTTCTTAAGAAACATGTATTTAACATCCTATTTAATACCCTCTCATATTTTATCCAATCTATTCTTCATGCCCACATTCATGGCCATACTTGTTCTCCCTTGGGATATTTTATTTCAAAATTCATCTTCCATTATGACATTCCCACCATCTATGCTAGGGCATCATTATTCTTATCTTCGTCCCTCTTGCGGACGCATAATTTTTTTCACTCGATTCCTCACGGAAAAGGATTTGGCATACCTCTTGCATTTAGTTGCACATATTTTTGATGTTTTCTTATGACCCATTGGTCATGTTTGGTTTACATCCATATCAGGCACAGTGGTCTTCACCCACTCATGGGTCTCATATTTAGAACATTGTTGTCTATCTCTGCTGAGACCACACATCCTTGATTGTCCTCTTACCAATGTGATAATGGAGTCACCACCATATTTCCCATTGATATTGTGAGTACCTTTATCGCCTAAGGGCATCTTGCCTTTGGTCATTATTTTTTTTTTTGCCATCACGCATACATTACCCTCTTATTCTAAGTGCCCTTGTATGGGGCATCATTATTTTCATCCTTGTCCCTCTTGCGGATGCATGATGTTTCGCTTATTCCTTGAAAAGGATTTTTCATACCTTTCACATTTAGTTGCACATATTTTGATGTTTTCCTATGACCCATTGGTCATCATGGTTTACATCCATACTATAGTGGTCTTCACCCACTCACGAGTTTGTAGAACATTGTTTATCTGTCTTCAATGAGACCGCATGATTTCCCCTATCGATGTGATATTGGAGTCACCACCATATTTTTTTATTGTTATTGCGATCCTTTTTTCCTTTGAGGTATCCTACCTTTGGTCATGTCTTTATCCATCTTCAAACATATATATTCATCTAATTCATCTTGTTTTTATCTTGTCTTGCTATCGCAAACCACTCAATAAAAAGGGGAAAATGTAGACACCAATTTTTGGTATACTACCCCTCTGTCATCTCACATTCATTCATATTTCACCCTCGGGTTTCTTTTTCTTAAATTCAAATAAATCTCATCTAATATTCATCCATATTTAATGAATTATTAAATGGAATCCATATAAACCATTTAATAATTGAATTTTGTCATCTTTCACAAATTATTCAATCAATTATACACTCATCCGACATCACTCTTAAAATTCAAAAAAACATGATGCATTATTTCACCTAATATCCCCACCTCATATCACATCGATCACATAAGTCAATTAGTGAGTCCCACATCCAATCACATCACATCTTTTAATCGGGGTTACTTTTACCTAACCCCGATTACATATTAACTATAGTTTGGCCTCACCTTAGGCTATAAATATGGGTTTTTCCCCATATTTTGATAGGACCATTCTAGAAAAGAAGGCTAGAGGACTGTTCTAAAATTCAAAAATCTTATGGAAATGATTTTATGAATTATAAGCTTCTTGTTTTTCATCTTTCCATCTTAATGCTTGTTTTCTCTTCAAATCAGCACTCTAGCTAAGTTTCTTAGTCATTTTAGTTTTCTTATCATTTTATATTTTTGTATGTTTGCATGTTATCTTCTCGTTTATCATTTATCGTCATCTTTTTACACACAAGGGGTCGACATCGTCAAGGGAATTAATATCTGTTGAACTAGCATTATCTCGGGTCACCCCCACATATTATTATCTAATCATTTTTTTTTCACGACTTTATAGATCTATCTTCTTTCTCACAGATCTATCTTCTCTACGCCTTGTATCGTAAATCTATATCCACATCTCGAGGTCCTAAGCCCTCCATAAATTGAATTTGCTAACGTCTTGTAGTCTCAACATTCACCCATGTGAGAATGAGGTTTTTTGGATCAACAATTATATCTCATGAAGCAATCATTATTTCAAACCACATCAACTTTTGACTTCACAAAATCCCACACAAAATTTGAAGATGAAAAATTAATTCCAAAAAGCAATTGGTTAACACCTTTAATGATAATTTAAAGACCTAAAAAATTGATTCATTTTGTGAAAATTTCATCCCTATTCACATTCTATGATATCAAGTATCATCCAATCCATCTCATGCTCTAAAGCAACTCAATCTTTGGTCAATGGAAAGTAGTTCTATCCTGGGAAGCCAAAAATCTTCTTGTCTACAAAATAACTCTAGAAAGCATATCAAAATCATCATCACAAGCCAAACATTACATAAATGTAAATATATCTTAATCCTCTTTCCAAAAATTTTCAAACCAACTCCTAACTCTTTCGTAGCTCCCTCCTAATGTCCATTTCCTTCAAGACTCTTCTAATTTCCCAAAAAACTACCTTTGACTACCAAAATAAATAAAGCATGTATGACCATTAAAATACATAAATATGACCTAATTTTTTTGGACATAAATAATAACTCACATACATCATATAATGGTCATTTAGTTTATAACTCCTTTAAAAACCTTGTCCCAAACTCAACTTCTTTAGAAATTACCTACTTGAGTGGGGTCCACTCATCTTCATAAGCTCTACCATACCTTTCTATAAATTTTAAGGAGTATTATAAATGTTACAATCATCATAAAATAACTATCCACTTAGGAAGAAATCAAAAGCGGCCACTTAGGAAGAAATCTCTTCTACCACTTTTAGATAAGGTTTTAAACTCATAAATAATTGTTTACCTTATTAACATTCATTCATAAAAATGATGATTAAATGACCTCATTATTTTTTTGAAATGTTCTATAATAAATTTATAAACATCTCTAAAATCCACAAGGTCCCATGCAAATCACACAATTCAAGGTGAGCATCAGAAGGTGCAATTTGAGTTGGAAATAGCCTTGTTCTTGCCCTATTTCACTAAACTAACACAAAATGTAAAATACTCATAATGAAAACCTGAATTTTTTTCCTAAATCACCATGACACACCCTAAAAACATCTCAAATAATCAAAATAGCATAAAAAACTCTCAATATTTCCATCCACTAAGACTTTCGCTATCCCTTAGGGTTTCATTGTAAGGTTAGGTCAAGAAATAACATCATAACTCATCATGAAATCACTCTAAATGGCCCTAACATACCTATTGCATCATGATAAACCTTATTACATGCTTTCATGAGCTCATATAGCTCCATATATTATCCTCATATAATCTAACTCGCCTTACCTAGTCCAATGAGCACATTCTAATCATAGTCACCGGTTTATAATTGTAACCTTGAACTCATGTGATTGGCCAAGAACTCTCACTAAAAAAATTTACATGATAGAATGACATGATTTTGAGGCTACCAAGAAGCTCATACCACCATGCACTATTACCTAGGCTACCTAGGTCACCTGAATAGGCTTGCAATACAAAATAAAAAAAAGTATTTCTTAATCAAAATTAGATATCACCATGAAAACATCTGAATCATCATGTCATCATCATCCTTATCATTCTTTGACCCTAATCCATCATCCACTTTTTCATTAATGAGGGTTTTGTTAATGAGGTTTTCATTAACAAAACTTTGATACTGAAATGTTGGGGTTAGCACATCGGTTGTACAAGATATATTAATCAGATATAAGCATATAAACAATCAATACGAAATAAACAAGAAGAAACAATACACAAGATTTAACATGGTTCACCCAGTGTGGGCTACGTCCACCAAGAAACAACCAATTTATTATCACAGAGGAAATACAATGAAGATTTGCAATCTTCCACACCTTCTTGGATGCCTGTACTTTCTTCTCTACAAATTTCTCTTTTCTCTCTAAAGAAAACTTCTCTTAATTCTCAATGAATTCTCTCTATCTCTCTCTCTCACACTTCTAACCATATATTTATGCTTATATATGTATCTAAAATCTTAGGGCACTTTAGCTATGCAATTATAACCATTAGATTCACTTTACAACTAAAGATAGATCTAATTCCTGCAACTTAATTATAAAAGTCACGCATAGGAAAACGATGCTGGTTAGCCTTAATTGATGCTAGTTCCTTCTTTCCCGATTGATATCGGTCCTGGTGATACTGAAATTGGCTCATCAATGATGCTCGGTTCTTGTGTATTCCAACAAGTTCGCAAAAGCATGCCAAGTGTGAATAAATTAAGCTCCACAACTCAACAATTTCCCACTTGGTGATAAATTACTACACTGTACCATACATCTCCATCCTCTGATCCTTTCCTTTGGTCTGTTTCTCCCTCTTCAAGTCTCAAACTCAAGACCAACAAAAGTGGAGTGTAGCTACAACTTCTCCTTTGCCAATGACTTCATTAGCATATCCGTAGGGTTCTCCTTTGTATGAATTTTCTCCAACTTCAGCTTCCCATCCTCCAATACCTGCCATATGAAGTGATATCTCAACTAAATGTGTTTCGTTCTAGAATGAAACATTGAGTTATTTACTAGATGAATTGCACTTTGAATATCACCGTATAATTTACAATACTCTTTTTTTTCCCAACTCTTCCATGAACCTGCTCATCCATATCATCTCCTTTCTAGCTTCTGTAGCTACAACATACTCAACCTCTATAGTAGACAAGGCCACAACCTTCTACAATCTAGAAATCTAGCTAATTGTTATGCCACCTACCATGAAAACATATCTAGTGGTACTCCTCTTGCCATCCAAATCACTATCCATGTTTGAATCCACATAGCCACGTAAAGAAGTATCTGACCCTCCATAACATAACTACATGCCGGATGTCCCTCTCAAATACCTAAGAATCCATTGGATTTATTTCCAATGCTCTTTACCTGGATTATCCATAAATATTCTCACAACTCCCACTTCCTGTGCAATGTCTTTTCTGTACAAACCATAACATACATCAAGCTCCCAACTATGAAGCATACAAAACTCGTGCCATGTACTCAACCTCCTCATGTGATTTAGGACACTGATCTTTTCTCAATTTTAAGTGTCCAACCATAGGTGTACTTACAGGTTTTAAATTTTATAAATTAAACCTTTCCAACACCTTATTGATATAATGCTCTTGAGATAAATACAAATTCATGTTCTTCCTGTCTCTATGAATTTGCATGCCAAGGATTCTCTTTACAGCTCCCAAATACTTCATTACAAATGTGTGAGCTAGCTTTTCTTTAAGCTCACCAATGTCCTACATACTAGATCCTACAATAAGCATATCATCCACATATAGTAACAAAATAATATAGCTCCCATTTCCAAGCATCTTGAAATAAACACAATGGTTAGATTCACATCTCAAATAACCATGCTCATGCATGAAACTATCAAACCTCATATACCATTTCCTTGGAGCTTGCTTGAGCCCATATAGGCTCTTTTGCATTCTGCACAAATTTTCTCCTTATCATTGAATTCATACCCAAGTGTATGATTCATGTAAATTTTTCCTCTAAATCACCATGAAGAAATGCCATCTTGACATCAAGTTTCTCTAAATGAAAATCCTCTACTATAACTAAACTCAATACAATACAAATAGAAGTCATCTTAACAACAGGAGAAAATATTTCACTAAAGTGAATACCTACTTTCTATGCAAAACCATTTACTACAAGCCTTGCCTTGTATCTCTTATCCACCCTCTTCTTCCTTGATCATGTAAACCCACTTATTCTACAATTCTCTTTTACCTGCTGACAACTTAACCAAATTCCATGTCTGGTTCTGTCTCTAAGGAGTCCATCTCCTCATTCATGCCATGCTCCCACTACTTGTGGGATTTATCCTGCATTACTTCTTAAAATATTTCTGGTTCACCACTATCAGTCAATAATAAATAAGACAAGGAAGGTGAAAATATTTCTGGAGGTCTACTTACCCTTTGTGACCTTTTTTGAGATTTGGGGTGTCAGAGGCTCAATCTGATCATCTTGTAGATTTGTATCTGATTCGATAGTGATCGACACCAATCACCTTATGCCGATGCTGGTTTGGCTAACCGATGCTTAGTCTCTCTCTTTTGTAAATCGATAAAGGTACAAAAGACCAATGTCGGTCAGGGGTAAATCGATATCGGTTACTGTGTAAACCTATAGGTGTTAATTTTAAATCTGAGAGTTCATTTTCATCCAAAACTTCTCCACCGGTTCACCTTTGGGTACCAAAACTTGATCCTTGTACATTGTCTTTTCATTTCAATCAATATCATGACTCCCAACAATCTTAACATCCTTTAAATACAAAAGCCGAATCAAAATCACTAGAGCCATAACCAATGAAAATACATGTTTTGGATTTAACATCTAATTTCTTTTCTATTTTCCTTATCAACATGCACAAAATCTTTTGAGTCAAATACTCTAAGAAAAGAAACATCTACCTATTTTTCAGATCCCAGCTTTTCTCGGTATTCCACCATCTAGTGCACTTGAAGGTCCACGATTAATTAAATAAACCATCGTGTCTACTGCTTCTACCCAAAACTATAAGGGAAACATAACATGTATCCTCATGCTTCTCACACATTCCATGATTGTTTTGTTCATTTTCTCTGCAACACCATTCTCCTGTGGTGTTCTAGGAATTGTCCTTTCTTTGCATATTCCATTTATTGAACAATAATAATTGAAAGCCTTGCTACAATACTCACCACCATTGTCATATCTAAGGAACTTTAAATTTGAATTTGATTCATTTTCCACAAGGGCTTTCCATCTTTTAAAAGTTTCAAAAACATCATATTTACGTTTAATACAATAAACCCATACCTTTCTTGTGGCATCATCAATGAAAGTAACATAGTATTGGGATCCTCCATGAGAAGCTACTTGGGCTGGTCCCCACACATCTGAGTGTACAAGATCTAATTTATGATTCTTCTTTGTTTCCCCAACTTTGAGAAATCTCACTCTCTTCTACTTTCCAAAAATACAATTCTCACAAAATCAAGATCTACAAATTTTGAATTTGATAACTTACCCTTTTCCTTCAAGATCTGTATTCCCTTTTCACTCACATGGCCTAGCGATAGTGCCACATGCTTGGATCTAAATTTGAAGTAGATAGAATAGAAAAAGAATAAGTAATACAGGTAGATAAATACAATGATCCTAACCTTTTGCCTCTTTCTATAACAAGAGATACCTTAGTAACTTTCCATGATTTAACCGTGAGTGTAATCGTATGCACCCAAAATTTCATGTGCTACATTATAAGAAAAATGGTTACAAAATTCCCAATGATGATTCAAGTCCTTTCAGAAGGTGTTTGAGCTCCTAAAACCCGTTCATAGTGTATATTTGTAGCCTAGAAATTCTTACTTAGCTTTTCCATGCTTCTTCTAGCTTCTTGCTTCATTCTGTGCATGTTTTGGCCTTTAGTGCTAGGACCGCTGCTCTGTGTAGGGTCGGTGGTCCTGCACTTTTTCCAAAATCTGTCATGTGTGTTTTCAACATGTGATGCTTCACTTAACTTAAATTTTAGGATGTGTTTGTGAACCAAATTACCTAAAAATAGTCTTGATTGCTTAGTTTTCCTTCCCTCTTCTATTTTTAAATAGATTTAATTAGTTTGAATTGCCTCTTCTTGCCTTGTGCATGAAGGCACATCCCAACCAATTCCTATATATTCCATGCTTGTATTCAAGCAAAAGGCCTGAGAATTTTTGTGTATCTTGCATAGTATTGCTGCCACAATCCTGCTAGGAATTGCATATCCAAGCTTAGATCTCTTGTGCTATCTCTCTTCTACTTGCATTGTAACCAGACTGCCTTTAAGTTACCATTGCTCAAACATCTTTTCTTGCTGTTGTTCTTGAATTCCCAATCCCTTGGAATCATATAGAAACATAAGGAAAGAAAGGAACAAGCGAGGGAACAGATATCTAAATACTGACCAGATTTTCCAAAGCTCTTGCTTATCCAGGTTGGAATTACTTGTTTGTTTGCTTCATTTTTCAAATTATCAAATCTGAATTATTCATTTCAAACACATATCAAATAGAGTAGTAAAATTATTCATTTCAATTGATTAAGCAATTACAAATAGATAAAGTCATTAGAAAGATTGCTCTTTGACATTATCAGGGAAGTAGTGGGGAACAATAACTCTTCTAGGGTTATGATTTGTTCTCCACCTTTGAGGTAGGGTTTGAAGGGTTTTGATTGAATTAGATTAGTTATTTTAGATCTAGATTCACATATTCACACAAGTAATTAGCTACAACTAGATAACTATTTATATTTAGTTTTGTTTATTAGATTAGAAGCATTTCTAAAAACTAGAAAAGATCAAAAACATTTACTTTTATTAGATTAGTTTGCTTTCATTGTTTTGTTCAGATATATTATGAAAATACCAAAAACATAGATTAAATTTCCTTTAATAGTTAGCTTGTTTTACCGATCAAATTAGTTCATTCCACATGACCATCAATAGTCCATAACAAGAAAAGATGTTTGGTTGTGATCCATTGGTCCCACAACCCAATGGGCCGAATTTGTGACCAATATTGATACGGGTTTATGCTTGTTAGTTTTATGCACACCTACTAGGTATTCGAGAAGATTGAACAATTAAACATGCTAAACATTGCAGCTAATCAAGCCTATGACTATTGGACTGCTCCTGGCAATAAGGTTTGATTACGTGCATGACCATATAAGGACCACAACCTCCATGAGTTTTTGGTTGTGATCCCTAGGTCCCACAACCCAATGGGCCTGTTGACCAATTAGATATTGACACTAGTTTGCATGCATCAATATTTAGATCATCACCACTTCCACCTGATATCATTGCACAATTTTTTGTATTGAACATAACAACCGATCAGGATAAGAATTTCTAGACTAGACCGGAAAATCTCCCATAGTCCATGTGGTTTCATTGCGCCTCTCGTTCTCACTTCCATGACCTTATCTAAAAGTCCATACAATGTTCCCACAAGCCACTTTCTATGTGTTCCACAACCAAGAGATAGAATCTTAGCAGAGCTTGATATTTACTGAGTCTCCGAGAAACTATTATATCAGATCAATCCATCACACCACTTCACTTAGGAGAGCATTCTTTTCCTTAGAATCGTAGATCCCGATATTGCATGTTGAAGATATAAGGTTTCCTCATTAGCTTATCCATCATCACCACACATACACTCATTTCTATTCTACACCAGCTATCTCGGCATGACCTCGGGAAGTTGGGTGCGAAGAAGGTCACGTGTTGATTTTCTTTCATACAAATTAGTGAACCCAACGTGAAGAGCTAGTCTCTAAATGTTTCCACTTTCTCCATCTTCCTTCCACTTTCCCTTTATTTAATAGGTATTCTTATAACCTGCAATATGTCTAGATACGATGAGTATGGTCGACCCCTCTTGGGTTACGACATGTATAATTATCAAATGTAGACAATAGCAATCTCCTTCACTCTCTACATGGGAAGATAACTATTCAACCGCACATCCACAAAAGCCTCTTACTCAGTGGAGTCAATATTGGTTCCTCTGTATAGATTGAGGAGCTTGAAAAAAATCACACAGACACATCCCCGAGAAATCAAGTTCTAACAACATGACTTTCATAGATGTATGTTCATCTCGTTGGGTGTTGTTTCGATAACCCATTAGCATGCATCATATCAACTCCCACCTCGGATGAGGATTACTTAGCACACTATGCCGTAGTGAATAATGCTTCCGAATATGAACTCGGGATTTTGATAGGCTACATGAAGATGGTGATGTCCTTCTCCAAAACAATAACACTACCCCTCCAACAACGAAATTTTTTTCCAATGAGGGGTGGTGGAACAATGAAGAATTCATAGTGGGATACCACACTCCTCAACAACCTCCAAAAGTTCAACACAAAAACTAAAACAAAATGCCACTCCATCAACGGGTGACATCATCTTGGCATTATTAGACAAATTCAAAGAGTTTAAGATTTCCCAACACACTCAAAATTCATACGCAGGAAAGAAAGAGTTTCTCACTATCCGCAAAACTATGGACAAACACCTACTGTGTAGATTGCTCAGGTTTATACTTGCGCTCCAAGCCCTAGAGATTTACTAATTGTGACGGGAACCTTGGGTATGCCCCTCATGCCACATATGGATATCTATAATAGGCACCAGTTAGAAGTGCATTCTCAAACACCATACCAAATGGAAATGCAACATTCCCTGGCTTTGTGCCTTCAGCTCCATATCAAAGTAGTCAACCCCCTTACATACACATGTACTCTAAATCACCACAGGGGGATATGTAAACTTACCCAAGTCCTTATGGTCAGCCACAAGGGATGCCATATGCCCCAAAAAATGTTTACGTTGTACCATTTTATCAACTGATGCAACCTCCACCTCCCAACAAGGATCTTCAATGGTTGAAACATACACAATGGGGACCTATTCTGAATATCTTAAGGAGCCTCTAGAATTCTCCATCTAGACTGGTCATGCTCCCAAGACCCTTTCCCGATCTTCCAAATTTTAAAGGGGAGGGTGATCCTAACACTCACATCAAAGCTTACATAATGACCATTCGAGAGTTGCTCCCGTGGGATGTGGTTGTTGCAAATATTTTCCCTAAGATGCTAGAAGGCATCGCTCTTGATTGGTACTATAAGATACCAAAGGATTCAATACACTCCAAATAACTCATTTTAGAGTTTGTTAAGGATTTTGATATGAATTTTTTTAATAACATGAATAAGAAAATTCCTTCATATCAAATAGAGCACAACGAGTCCAAACCCCACTTCATTCAAAGGTGGCGACATGTGTTCTTTACTCTCAACGAGTGCTCCAAACATGGATCAGACGGAGCTTTGTGATTTATTCCTCCACTCCCTCAATAGGGAGATAAAGGAAGAAGTTCAAAAGTTCCTTCTAAGGAGCTACGAAGAGGTGTTAGAGGGTGCTCTTCGAATTGATCAAGCAGCCATTGATAGTGGTCGTAAGACTTATGGAAAAAATGGGAGGTTAGTTACTCCTAACCAAAATAACCTTGGTTACTCCAACAATGCGAACAATAATTAAGGACCAAAAGTCCTTAACAAGAATCATGGGGTTACGATGATGGTTTTAAAGATCAACCCAAAAAATCCAATGTTGTTAGTTCTCCGAATACAAATACTTCCAACAACAACAACAACAGTGGCAATAGTTAGAGAAATAATAAATTCTCACCTTCAATCAATGCTGTAGATTTTAATCGTACTCAACATAAACAACAACAAAAACAACCTCAACAACCAAGATAAGTGTAGACCCAAGGCCCTAATCAATACCTAGGTGGGTATCTCGAACCAATTCCAAAACCAAGGGAAAGGGTTCCCAAATTTTAACTATAACAATCAATAATTGAACAATAATCATAATTTTGGACCACAACAAGGTACAAACCAAAGGCCTCGAGATTATGATCCTGATTTATATTGTGGTTTCCATAGGGTTTGTGGGAATGATGCAAGAGCATGCAACAATTGTAACAAATTTCTACACCATTTGTTGGAGGATTAGATATAATTATTCATTGATAGGTTTTTAACAAACCCAACAACACCAACTCAGAACACTTATATGGGACCAATATCCCCATAGAACACACCACTTGGAATATTTAATGATCCTCTCCCCATGTGCCCAAAATACAGTAGAATAGATCCCAATGGTTCAAACAAAGGTATTGTAATAGGAACCAATGATCATGAAGCCTCAACTTCATCAAACCCATAGGTGGCACCTCCTTTGGATGGCTGCCAACAAACAAAAATTATGGGATTAGTAGAATTAGACACTGAACCTTAGATTAACGCTACCACTAGAACCAAAGATTATTCTTCACAACCTATTCCGATCTACCCAACTATGTCAGATGACATCTGTGATACACTAGGAAAGCCAGTAGGAGCTTATGAATTAATCAATGACCTGACCAAAACCTTCTCTCACATTTCCTTCTTAGATCTATTAAAGAATTCCCCACTCACAAAGCTGCTTCGTTAGAAGCACTAGGTCTTGGCCATTTGATTAATGTCACCCTCCTCCAGAAGTGTAGATAAATCATGTAGAATTTGATGTTTATCCTCTAGGGTAGCTTCTAAAGAGATTTAGGATTTGTATTTGACATAAAAATATGCCCATAGACACTAAAATAGCTCGTAGCAAAGATATGACCTTGTTTTTACAAGTTTGGATTTACAAAAACTATGTAAAACGTGTGATGATTGATGATGGGGCAGCGGTCAACATAGTCCCCTTCTCTTTCCTTCAAAAGTTAGGTTATGGAGAGACCAATTTCTCCTCAACACAAAACACGCTGAGAGGCTATGATAGCCTCAAAGTGATGTCAATTGGGACTATAGTGTTGCCACTCACCCTTGGACCTAAGACGGTTCTAACTAAGTTTTATATTATAGATCGGAAACCAACTATAATATGATCCTCAACTGTCCTTGGATTCATCGCATGAAGGTGATTCCCTCCACTTTGTTTCAGGAAGTAAGGTTCTTACATTTAGGGAAGGTCTTTGTGGCACAGGGTGACCCAAAACCCTTCGACATACATCTAGATAATTTAATGAAGAGGTCAGGGATTCACTTGGAGTTTGAACTTCCTACAAATAAGTTAAACAAACCTACAAGTTTAGTGCTAGAAGAAAAGCTAGTGCCCACAATAGATTTAGAAATCATAGGCTTGATCAAATGCATTCTAGTAGTCAAGTGCAAAACTATCATCGTAGAGATAGTGTCGTTAGGAACCACAACAAATATTTTTGAGTTATTGGAGAAGGATTTACCTATTCTTCTTCCATTTGATTCTATGGGTATATGACATACCTTGGGACTCGGTTCTCTTCCAACAGATGAAGTTTGTATGGTTGAAGTAACTGAGGTAAAGGAAGAAGATACAAAGAATGATCCAACATCCATTTTTCCAAGTAATGTTGGACTCTCCTTTTTGATGGAGACAGATTTCATTTTAGTGCTAGGGAAGGTGTGATCCTTACCTCTCTTAAGGGAAGGATTCTATATTTTCCTTCAAGTTAAAATTTGAATGTACAAATAATGGGGATGAATATGAAGCCCTCCTTCTTGGTCTCATTATAGCCAAAAGGATGGGTGTTGGTAATATTAGAGTGCTAGGTGATTCAAAATTGGTCACAAATCAAGTATCTGAGGTATATAAGACTAGAGTTAAACATCTACAACTCTACAAAATAATAGTTCTAAATTTAACAAAGGGTTTGACTTCATATCGATCAAGAAATTCAGTGGGACTAAAACCTTTTCGCAGACTCTATAATAACTTCTACTTCCCGCTTCACTCCAAGTAGTGAGTTGGAAGATACAAACTTCAAAGATACAAACTTCACGGTATCGGTTCGTGCTAAACCTTTGGTTCGTAAAATGCCAATAAACCTGATGTTGACATACATACAAGTCGAGAACAAGTCTGTCATCTCAGACCATGTTGACGGTGATAAAGCAACTCTAGGATATTTAAACACTTTTGTAGAATTGCATCTTTCTCATCACAAGGTTGATTTTTCCCTAATCCCATGTTCTTCTTCCTATTTTGGAAATTCCATGTTAGAATCTTCCTCTGGGAGGGATCTTGAAGGTTATGAGGTAGGAAAAGAGGGGATCTAGAGTTACCTCAAGCTCCACTTCGAATTTGAAGAGGGTAACTCTTCTTTAATTGAGGGAATAATTGATATAGCCATCGGGATGGAGGAGGAACCAAAATCTTGAAGCTGGATCCTCTCTAACTCCAGAGGAAGTAGAAATACATACCCAAATCCTTAAGGAGCATGAAAAATATTTCACATTTAGCTATAAGGAAATGACGGGAATTACGCCACACATTGCAGTTCACAACCTTGTTACTAAGCTAGATGCTAAGATAATAAAAAAAAGTCAAGGCCCATGAAGCCAAAGGTGGCCCTCATGGTGAAAGAAGAAGTGATGAAACTCCTATAAGTGGGGTTCATCAAGCCAATCGACTATTCACAATGGGTGTCTAATATCATCCTGTTCTCAAGAAGAATGGAAAAATCCACATTTGCATAGAATTTCGAGATATCAATAAGGATTTCCTAAAGATGATTTCCCATTACCATCCATTGATGTTATTGTTGATGCAATAGCTAGTTATGAGTTGTTGTCTCTTATGGATGGGTTTTCTAGATATAACCAAATTAGAATCTCCGAGGAGGATAAGACCAAAACTATATTAATAATTCCTTGGGGAACTTACTATATGGTGTCATGCCGTTAGGAATTAAGAAGGTTGGTGCCACTTACAAATGGGTGATGACTTATATATTCCACGATCTTATCTATAAGATTTTGGAATCCTATGTGGAAGACCTTTTGGCTAAGCCCAAAAATCACCATGATCACCTAGAGGTGCTTCGTATCACCCTCTTTTGCTTAATCGAATACGACATCATGTTGAATGTAGAAAAATGTGTATTCGGTGTAACGAGAGGCAAGTTGTTGGGATACATCATATCTTCATGAGGGATTGATGTAGACCTAGCCAAAATCTAAGCCATACTAGAAATTACTCCACCTTCGAGATGAGTATTGCATCGAGATCTTTCCTTGGAAAAATTAGTACAATCTAAAGGTTTATCCTTGATTTGACATTTTCTATTCACCGAATCAACAATTTGTTAAAAAAGGATTGCTGCATTGATTGGATGAAAGAATGAAATGAGGAATTTGAGTCGGTTAAGCGGTTTTTTCTGTCTCCTACCACACTCATGCCGCCTAGGTTTGATCACCCCTTGATCCTGTATTCATGAGCTATAAATGTCTCATTATCCTACATGTTAGCTCAAGAAGATGATGACAAATGAGAACGTGCGAGTCTATTTCATCAATCGAACATTACTTGATTATGAGACATGTTATACACAAGCAAAGAAGGAATGTCTTACTATAGTCTTCGTGACAAATCGCTTAAGAAATTACATACTAAACCAAGAAATGAGGCTCATTTTAAAATCTGATCACTTGTGGACATTTCTCACCCAAGGACTTTATCTAAGCAAGCTAGATGCTTCATAACTCGATGGGTGAATTTGTGTTAACATTTGTTAATTAGAAATATGTCAAAGGAAAAATCATTGTGGACTGGTTGGCTAACAACCCATTGGATGGAGGAGATTTAGTAAATCTAGAATTCCTGACGAGTGCATGTGTTTCACCATTTTCTTTATAGATTTGACAAAATAAATAAGGTGATGGGCCAAGGCCGAATGCTTTTTGTGATGGTCGGTTTAAAGTTTGTGTGCATGTTCGACTTCTTGATCCAATATTGATTGTGAGAGATTGCTTTTGGCTAGGAGGAAATACCTGAAATAAAAATAAGACCACAAAAAGAGTTAAACAATATATGTTAGTGGGCTGAGATAACGAATGCTAGATCCGGGAAGTGTGATACTTCCTTGATCGTTGTCACCTTTGTTTAATACATTTTAATGCAAGAGAACATAAATAAATAAAATCCTATTGTAGTTGATATGATTTAGGTATATCATTCAAATACAATAAACAAATATAATATAACAGGCTAGGTTATGATCAAATCGGAAGTAGGGTAGGTAGTCAAGGTGCCGGAATGTCGTGGTCGTATTGTAGGTGGTTTGGGTTATGTGGATGAAAGTTATTAGGTTTTTGTTATAAGTAAGCTTACTATTATAGAGACCAACGCTGTTCGTATGACCGATGAAGGTTTAAAGGGAAGGTTATGGGTAACCCACATTGGTAGAGGCGGGATGATGAGAACTCAATGAATCATGGCTTTGAGAGTTTGTCTGTGATTAATTAGATATTGTAAGGAGAATGGTTAGGTATGTGGAGATGCCGACGCTTCTCGTGAGGTGTCCAAAAATCAGGTATGGGTTTTTAAATGATTGTGGGTGGTGGAATGGTTGGATTCACAAAAAGGTAAAAGGGTGGGATGAAAGATGTAAATAGATACTAAATAAACAGAGATGAAGAAACTTGTAGTTTGAATAAGCATGCAATAATGAAGATAAGAAAACCCACTTACCGGTGTTTGCAGGATTGATCATTTGGATGATAGTGATGGTTGATATGTGAAATGTTGGTCGCTGATGTGGTAGTGCTTCCTAGAATTCTACCATGAATGCAAATACCTTTGGATCAATCTTGGTGCTAGTCGTGGTCATGTCTCTGGATGTACGAAAGGGCTCGTGCTTGTTTGCATGTAGATCTCCTTCATTCAAAACTCAAAGATGTTTCCAACCTCTCAAACAAGGTTTCCAAAATGGTTATATGGTAACCGATGATGGTAAGTGTGGACTGTGTCATTTATGGTATAACCGGTCTCGGTTAAGGTGGGAAATCCTAGGTTGCTAAAATAGCAGATTTTGGCTATCTTTTGGCCACTCTCTTGTTGGTGCAGATCTAAATGGTGTTTGGCACTTAGATAAGTGGGCATGCTATTAGAGGAAGAATAGGCATGTGATTTTAGGGTTAGACTAAGTCTCAGTTAGTTAAGGTAAGAAGAGGTTGAGTCTTAGTTAGGAAACATGCTAAGAATAAGTCCATGATGAGTTGTTTAGGTGATGTGGCTAGGTGAGGTGTGCATAAATTTAATTAAAGTAATTAAATTAATAAATGAGATGAGGATGGGTATTAATTGAATTATAACTAATTAAATTAATATTAATGTGGGGTGAAAGGGGCCATGGTCAGGTGAATATGTTTAAGTTAGTTGTTCAAAAAGGGACCAAAGGGAGTGTGACCCAATTTTGTGTCTACATTGCCCCATTTTGTCATGTAGCTTGTATTGGTAATCGACGTTGAAAAAAATAAGAAGTGGTTGTCCCAAGTGTGGGTGGAGGTGATCCCCTCAAACTAGGAATTGATGAGGTGTAAGATGGAAGTGGTGAGTGGTTTGATAAAATGTGGATGTGGTGAAAATGAAGGTAAGTGGGCATGAGTATAGATGTGGGCATATTGGGTAAAGGGTAGAGGTCAAATTGGGTAAACAGGTAAATGGCATAGGGTCAAAGGTAGTGGTAGTTAAACACACACACACGTATAAATAATGACATGGTACTAGGTTGAAGAGCTTGTAAACTCTAGATCTTCCAAGGTCGATAGGTTTATCCAAAGAAGGTCAAGTGATTCGTATCTAAGGTACATGATATTGTCTCAAGACACAATGTAGGTTATGTGCATGAATTTTTAGGTATGTTCTGATACACCAAAGGTTGGGTTGGGATAAACAACATGACAATAGGCAAGGTAAGGTTACCAGGAAAAACAACACAAGTAACAACGTCACAAGGTATAGTGAGTACACACATTCAAAGGTCACCAATAGTGGGCCAGGTTAAGGTATATAGGTCACGGCACGGGTAAGGCCAAGGTGTGGGTAAAATAACAAGTCCCTAAACGTAATTAAGGAAAAGTATAGGTAATGTGGGCTTGTGGGTAGGTTATAATAAGTGTGGGTAAGGTCAAAAGGTGTCGGTAATGGTGAATTGGGATCAAAGTCGGAAAAATGGGGTATAGGTGCTAACGACGGCAACCGATGTCGGTTAAGGGATGACCGACGTTGGTTTCATAGGGAAAACTTGACCGATGTCATTCAGTCGAGTTGGGTTTATAAAGTAAAAATTCTGTATGTTATGGAATCATTGTTATATTATGACTTATGATAAAATGAAAGAGCCTTTGACCCTTGCACATTTCCTTGAGAAAAGAATAAGGCATTGTGCAGCCGAGGTGGAGATTTTAAGTTGTTGAGAGGAGTGAGGTAGAAGGGTCCACGAGATCGGGGTGAGCAAGTGGATTGGTTGAGAGAGTCAATTTACATTCGGTATGACAAAGGTAGGGAGGGTTCGAGTGGACCACCGGTGTGGCGGTAGACATATGACCACGCCCATGGCATCAAGATGAGGTAGGATCTTATCCTATCTAGGCATTGGTGTTGAAAAATGGGTATGGGAATGGGGTTGGGTAAAATCATGTCCTGGAGAGGGGTTTAATTGTGAATTTGGTAAAAATAAATGAAATGAGGGAGGGCAATGTCCTAGGTGGATAAAATAGGGAT
Source organism: Taxus wallichiana var. yunnanensis (assembly GCA_018340775.1). Taxonomy (NCBI): domain Eukaryota; kingdom Viridiplantae; phylum Streptophyta; class Pinopsida; order Cupressales; family Taxaceae; genus Taxus; species Taxus wallichiana. The sequence continues at coordinate 758,594,413 of CM031241.1, forward strand.
GGGCATGAGGTTAGGTTAGGTTTGAGGTAGGGGTAGAGTAGGAATTTTGGGGATTTGGGTCAAAATTTTGAGAAATGGGAGGGATTGTAGATTTGGGAGGCACAACAGAGACCGATGCGCTTAAGGGTTGGATGACGTTTGTCATCCCTAGCCGACATTGGTCACATAACAGGTGACCGATGATGGTCGTGATGGACCAATGCCGGGTCACAAGTGATCGATGCGGTTGAATTTAGGGAAAGTAGGGAAATAAAAGAGAGGGGTGGGAGGAAAAGATAGGCTTATGATATGTAAAGGCAAGTTTGGTGAGAATGATTAGGGTGGGTAGGTGGTATTTTAGGTTTGGGGTGTGGAGTGCGGGGTAATAAATAGTAAGATTTTGGAGAATAGGTTTTTCGGTAAGGGATTTGTAGGGTATGGTTAAGGCTTAACAATGGTGTGGTTTTTTTGGATGCGTGCTAGGGACCAATTGTGGATGAGGGATAGAGTATCACCCTTATTGATAACGATATAGGTGAGCATGACCATTGATGATTGGCGTCACATTACGGATGTTGATTGATCGGGATCCGATGCTTTACAGGCATGCAGCTTGAGATCCTAGCTTGATGGTTGCACTCATCGATAGATGGGATGCTGCAACCAAAACATTCCATTAGCCAATGGGTGAGATCATAGTCACCATGGAGGACATGTAAATGATCTCACGGTTATTGATAGTGGGGACAAAGGTTTATTCCATTACATCGAGGCCGTCGAGGAACTGATAGTGGTGGTCTTTGGAGAGGTGATGGCGGAGTTGAGGTATCATGGCCAAGCTAGCTTGATCTATGGAGAGATGTACGTAGGGCATCGTTCGAGCAGCAGGAGCAGAGGAAACATATGAGACTGGGATGGAAATTAGATGGGGATATGATTGATCTCCTAGTGCATTTGTAATTTTATTTATGTTTTATATATACCGGTTTGTGTGAAGAAGACAACAAGGATGTACATGAGAGTTTGTGAGATTTTGTGTATTATACTTGCAACTGCATGCCGAAGATATTGAGACACCGTATCTCGAGAGAAACTTGTATTGATTTGTAGACTTTGATGATTTATATATATAGATGATGATATTCATAGCGTGAGATGTTGTACTTTTATGTGTAATTTCCATTGTTATTGTGCATGTGATGGAAACTAGGTAAACCAGGCATGGTTAAGTCAAGGTCATGTGTAGGCAAGATGGAGTCGGTCATCGGTATGTTTGAGTTAGGTCAGTTTAGGTATAATGGAGTCAGTCATAGGCATGGTTGAGTTAGGTTAGTGTAGGCATGATGGAGTCAGTCACATAGGCATGGTTGAGTCGCCAGGTATAGGCATGGTTGAGTCTAGGTCATGGCATGGTTTTAATGGAGTTATGGTGCATGGTTTTGATTTAATTTTATTGGTAACATGGTAAATAAGTGATGATTTACATGCATGTAATCATTTAAATTTCCAAATATCTGTGATTGTGGAAATATAAAATGATAAATGGGTGATCGGATGATGTGTTAAAAATGGGAGGTAGTTAGGCTTGTTAATTGATGTTTGTTTGGTTGAATTTCCAAATGTTGATATAAATGGAAACTAAATAAGGTATAATGTGAATAGGAAAATGGGGAGAAAGTTGGTTAGGTTAAAGAGTGGCCGAGCTAACCTCTAAGGGCCCTATACCCTCGGAGTGCTTTACCTACATAGTCTGGCGAAAAGGGACCTTAGGTGATGTAGTTATCCCATAAGCTAGGGAAGAATATGATGAGGTAGAGGAATGAGTTGGTAGGTTTTAGGCATGATTGAGTCTAGGTCATAGGCATGGGTGAGTCTTAGGTGAAAGTAGGAAATTGTAAAATGTAGATGTCGATGGTCCCATCCTATATAGGAAGATCAATAGGTAATGAAGAAGTTGGATGGTAAGAGATGACAAAAGAGCCACCTAATTGACAAGACAATAACAAGTTGATCATACCAAGATTGGATTATGAATGCAAGACCCTAAAAGTGATGCATAATTAATTGTTCTAAGGGTGAAGAAAGTCACATGATCACAAAATGTCACATTTGCGGCACATCCCTTCGAGAAGGGTAGGAAATCAAGGTGAAAAAGGTGAGGTGAGGTGAAGGTAAGCTTAGTGTGATGGTAAGATGAGGTGTGAGGTAGCATGTAAACATGAAAAGAGGCCCAAGATCAAATTAGGAAGTCCATGATGAAAATTTCATATTTTATTCTTTTTTTATTTTTAGTTTTTAATAAAGGCGATCGATGTGGGAAGTCTATGTGGGATGAATATATTGTCTCCTTGAGTCTTCGTGAAGTTGATCGATGTGGGAAGCTTCTGAATATTTTAGATAGTCTTCTTTTGATGATAGACTATGTACATGTATTAGGATTTGTATAGTTGTCCTTCGAGGGAGCAGTCTATTTATAAATGAGATAGAAAGAAGAGATGTCCTTTTAAGGGATTCATCTTTTAGAAGTTTGACTCAAGGAGTTGAATCCCATTTTTCTTTGAGATTATTTTCTTTTGTGAATGTTTAAGTCATGGACAAGACTATAGAAGAATCTCGGTGTCTTGTTTAGAAGACAAGATTGGAGCAAACCAATGGTTAATCATGAAAGAGGGGTTTAAGTGATGAACGACATGGGATTCCATCTTTAAAAAGATGAAAAGTATCCATGAGAATCATGCCATGAGTAGAGCCATGGTACTCATATTAAAGATAGGGCTTTGAAAGGTGATGGGTAATCACACGATTCTTGTTTAGTCATTGATCCTTAAAATAGGTAAATGGAAGGTGGAAGGTGCTCAAGGGATGAACATTTTAAATAGATAGAAAGTGATATAGGACTTGGTTCAAAAATAGAATGGTCAAAGATGCAAGGCATTGAGAGGGCTCAGGTTTGGGTTTACCTTTGAGTGAAGACAAATGATAAGCACCTGATCCATAAGCATGTGTAATGATATAGGGTCCTAGCCAATTAGGAGAAAATTTCCCCATTTACTTTTTTTCTTCTTTGGTTACATGTTGATTTTCCTTCAGGATGAGGTCACCAACCTAGAAGGTTCATTCATGGACACATTTATCATAGGCACATTTGATACATTTTTGTAGATTTAGAGATGGTTGAGAGAATTAAGACGATGTTCATCTAATAACTCAAGTTATGCCAAATGGTCTTGGCGAAAGTCATCATCATTGAGCATCTCTTTGAGTGAGATATGAAGAGACAAAATATGGACTTCGAGAGGCAGGACAATCTTTGTATCCATGTAGATGAGAGAGAAAGGTGTGGCAGTAGTTGAGGTGCAAATACTAGTGTGATAAGCCCATAAGGAAAAAGGAATGTGCGTGTGCTAATCCTTTCCAGTATCATCAACTACTTTCATAATTTTTTGTTTAGGGTTTTGTTAGTTGATTCTTCTTGGCCATTTGTTTATGGGTAGTATGGTGAAGAAAAACTAAGTTGAATGCCAAAGGCATCACAAAGTTTCCATAAGGTCTTATTTTTGAATTGTTTTCCATTATCAGTGATGAGACGGTGAGGAACACTAAAGTGAAAAATAATGTGGTGATTAATGAATTCACATATTTTCTCAGCTTTTGTAGAGATGAGGGGAATGGACTCTACCCATTTAGTGTAGTATTCAGTTGCAGTTATAATCCATTGATGGCATTGTGAAGAATGAGGGTTGATCTCTCCAACAAGATCCAAACCCCATTGAGAGAAAGGCCAAAGGTCTCGAGCGACCTGTAAGGCATGACTAGGTGTGTGGTGAAGATTAACATGTTGTTGAAATTTCACACAATGTTTGACGTAGTCACAACAATCATGGTTGAGGTTGGCCAATAATAGCCCAGTGAAGGATGCGTTTAGCGATGGCTAAACCACTGAAGTGACCTCCACAAATTCCGTCGTGAAATTCCTTGATAGTATAGGGAATTTCAGAACTTGTAAGGCATCACAAGAGGATACCATTAAAGCCACATTTATAAAGAAGACCACCCATGATGACATAGCGAGAGACACTTTTGAGAAAAGCACGTTGTCCATTGCATGAGTAAGATTAGGAGGTAGAATTGAAAGGGAAAGGTAGTCTACAAAATTTCTTATACCAAAGGTCATGGGTTAGGTGTGGTGGTTCTATTGAGGTTGACATCTCGAAATAGATAAGAAGGTGACTACAACCTTTGTACTGTGACAAAGATTTTGGAGTCGGTGGTGAAGTAGGTATCTGTGATGTAAGACAGGAGCCATGGTATCCGCAAACTTATTGGTGGAACACAAAACAATTTGAAGTTCATAATAGTCAAAGGCAGTCAAAAGTATGTCCACATGGTGCTTATACTTTTGAAGTATTTCGTTATGAAACTGGTATATACCATTGACTTGGTTTACAACCGGTTGGGAATCACCAAAGATATTAATTATTTTAACATCTAAGGTGATGGCAGCTTGAAGACCTAATACGAGCACTTCGTATTCAACAATATTGTTAGTACAATCAAAATCTAGTTTGAAAGACAATGGCATGGGTTCACCATCAAAGAGGAATGAGGATAACACCTGCACCACCCCCACATTGACATTTGGAACCGTCAAAGAATAAGGTCATCTAGTAAGTGGTATTGTCTAAAGAGAGGGTAGCAATGGATTCATCAGGGAAATCAAGTTAGAAGAATGATTTCCAGGAAGAGTGTGTGCATCTGTAAGTTGGTCAGCAATGGTTTGGCCTTTGATAGATTTTTTATGAATGAATTCAGGTCGAGGTCTACGAGAAGCATGAGCCAGCGTGCAACACACTTGATGTTGGTAAGGTTTGGCATACATATAATGTAAGGGGTTAGTATTGGTGATGACAAATGTTTTGTGGTTGAGTAGGTAATGAAAAAGCTTAGTGGTGAAAAATAACTAAGGCTAAGAAAAGTTTTTCAGCATGGGTATATCTAGTTTCATAGTCCAAAAGGGTACGACTTATGTAATAAACCACTTTTCTCCTATGTTTCTCATCAATGAGTGAGCATGGCACCCAGGAATGATCAATAGAAGAAATGTATAGGTAAAAGGGTTGGTCATCCTTAGGAGGAATGAGCACTGGTGGTTGGAGAAGGTATTGTTTTAAGGCATCAAAGGCTTTGTGGCATTCATCATCCCATTTGAAGGAGACATCCTTTTTGAGGAGATGATGAAATGGTTGGCATCGGTCGGAAAGTTGTGAAATAAAATGACAATAGATTGTAATTTGCCTTGCAAACTACGAAGTTGGCGAGGTTAGTAGGTGGAGGAATTTCAAGAATAGCCTTTATTTTAGCAGATCAATTCTATGCCACACAAAGAAATGATAAAACCAAGGAGTTTTCCCGAGAGAACAATAAAGACACACTTCTTGGGTTGAAGGTGAACACAATACTTGATGAGATGGTCAAAGATGACCTTAAGGACTATAAGGTGTTCGGCTTGATGTTTGGATTTGGAAAGAAGGTCATCTACGTAATCTTCCAATATATGATGCATGATGTCATGGAAGATATAATTCATAGCCCACTGATATGTAGCACCAACATTTTTAAGGCCGAAAGGCATGACTCGATAGTAGAAGGTCCCCCAAGGAGTGATGAATGCAATTTTATGTTGATCTTCTAGAGTGAGTAATATTTGATTATAACCTGAGAAACCATCCATGAGTGATAACATCTCATGACCAATGATGAGATCAACTAGTTGGTCAATACCTTGTAGAGGGAAGTCATCTTTGGGGTAAGCTAGGTTGAGGTCACGGAAATTTGTGTAAATCCTTAGTCCCCCTCTCACTTTTGTGATAGGAACAATGTTAGAAATCCATTGAGGATAGTCAATGGGTAGGATGAAGGAAACTAAGAGAAGGCGTTGGAGTTCTTCTTTGATAAGAAGAAATGCGAGGATGCATTTTCCAGCTTCTGTTTTATGGGTTTGGCTTCAAGAATGGTTACAATATTGTGGACCATGATGTTGGGTCAATACCGGGCATGTCAGCGTAGGACCAAGAAAAAGTGTTGCTATAATCCCAGAGGAAAGATGTGAAAGCTTCTTGTTCAACAACATCTAAAGATTGACCTATCTTCATAATGTGAGGGTCATCATGAGTGTTAATATTGATTTCAATGGTTGATTTGTTTAACATGGTTTGTGTCTCGGAAGGTAACGATCGGTGAATATAAGAATCTTCCACACAAGGTAGGTTAGGATAGACTCATCATCCTAACATTGAATGACATTAATAGAAGGTGTATCATCATCGATCATGTCAGGATATAGGAAGTGAAGAAAAGAGGAGCCTCACCATCATGTTGATAAGTCAGAGGTCCCAAGGAAATGGTGTTCACAGAAAAAAAAGTTAGGAGGAATAGATTCGGGATCTATGGACTCTATGGGTGAAGGTGGTGATGTGGGTGAATAGGGTGGAGAAGGGTTTTCATCTGAATGAGTTCAACATGGCCTTCTTGGAGGATAGCGTGGTAAAAATATACCATTGTGGTCTTTGTGTTTACGGGTAGTACACAGGATGATGGTATGATGACCTTTTCATAGAGACCAAATCCAAATCCTTTCCATGCACAACGATGAAAGAAAGTGTGAGCGAAGTGGCGGTTAGTGAGAGATTGGAGGTCAGATGAAAAATGTTGTGTTTGGGATGGTGGTTTAGGTGAATAGGTGGAAGTATCAAGTCCCCCATACGTTAAGTTGGTGTAAAGGTGGGGAGGACCATAGGGAATACCTCGCCTATGCGATGGTCATAACGAGGATGTTGGTGTAGGTTACCATACTCTTGCGGAGTAAGGAATGTGTTGATGTTGTATAAGCGGTACTCCCCTAGAGTGAGATGTTGAAAAATTCTTTCTAAAGGATCGGTAGTAGATATGTGGGTGGCAAGAATAGATGAATTACTGGATGATTGGGACAAGGAAGAAGTTTTGGTTAGTTGAGAAGTGGATGGGCTAGCGGATGGGTCTTTAGCAGAGGCTATGACAACAATAGGAATAGAGGGGTTAGGTGTAGGAGAGGTAGCAAAAATGTTGGTAGATGGGGTTATGGGTGAAGAAGAAGAAGTGGCCATGGTAGGTTCCCTAATTGGTACAAGGACATCATTAGGTCGGTATAACATGTTACATGTTTTAAATGGTGAAGGGTCATCTGGTATGGTATAGGTATGTCCTTCATGTTCAAATTTTACACAACGATGCAAAGTTTAAGGAACACAACCCATGACACGGATCCAAGGTCTGCCAAGCAATAGGTTATACTAAACTCCCCCTCTAAGACGTAGAACAATTCTAGAATGATATGGGGGCCCACACGGATGTGGAGGATGATGGTGCCGAGCGTAGAAGTAATAATATCATTAAATGAGTGTAACATGGTTGGGTGTTTATGCACGAAATTGTAAGGTATGTACATTTGGTTGTATGCATGGGAGGAGATGATGGCACCCCCATCGATCATAACACATCATACGCGTATATTATCGATATGAACAGAGATGAAAAGGGTAGGATCGGGTCATCTAATTGGAGAGGTATAATTTCCTTGTCAAAAAAGGTGAGGGTGGCCACATGATGAGCGGAAGCGGGGGTAGAAGAAGGAGGTGATTTGGTAAGGAGGCCACATGGTGAGGGGTAATAATGGAGGCTAATGGTGTGGGGTCATTAGGTAAAACCTTGATGGATTAGAGGACCTCCATGAGGGCTTGTCGGTGAGATTCGAAGTTTTGGACGAGGTCATACAGATAAATTTTTAAAGGGGATTGGTGTAATTGTTTTAGCATTGTACGATGGGTGACCCCATCAAAATAGGGTACATGGGGTCTCGAATGGTGACTTTGGGTGCAGGTGCGGATGATATATTGGGTACGGGATTGGTTGATGGGTTGGTTGCTTTTTCCTTTCCTTTGTCTTTTTGGGCACGAGTAGTAATACTAACCATATTGATATGAGGTGAAGGAGCAGCTGAGTCATGGTATGTGTAGCGGAAAGATGGGCAATAGTAGGGTGAGGGCATGTATTGGTGTTGATGAAAAGAAGGCAGGCACATTGCATTTAGGTGGAGGTTTGGCTAACTCTCTAATACGGACCATGTTGATCTCAAATTTTGGAGGTGGATAAAAAGGTTGTGGGGGTGGAGAAATTGGTTTCTGAATAGGTAGTGGTAGAGAATGTTGGGTGATTGGTGAAGGTGGAGTAGGGTCTTCGTCAAGAAGGTCATCATTGTCAAAATTTGTTTTAGGAGGACATAATTGAATAAGAACTTGCTTTAAGAGCATTACAATTCTCTACATCATGCCCTGACACATGATGGTAAGTGCAAAATTTTGGTATCATCAAACCCTTTTGGTTTGGGTTTGAGTGGATCATATAGGTCGAAGAGGTGGTAATGTGATGATAGAGGTCTCTAAAAGGTTGGCTAAGATGATGGCGTACGACCCAACCAATGGATCACAATGTGAAGTGAGTGTAGGTTTGGATTGAATGGTGGTGATTGTGTTAGGAGATGTGTTGCATGAAGTGGATTTAGAGGAGGGATAAGGTGGATCACTGGTTTGGTAGGTGGTACTATTTTAGGTTTAGGATGTGCCTTCCTGGGTAAAGGCATGGTAGATGCACTAGTGGTGGAAGGTGTTGTAGGTTTGATTACCTCTTTGGAGGGTAGTGGGTTTTTCGATTTTGTTGCACTTTATTGGGTAAAGGTGAGGAAGGAGTGTGATGTGGAAGGGAAAAGATATGATGGAAGAGGATGGGTTACCCATGGGGATAATAGAGGTATGGTGGGAGCGGTTGGTGGATCCTGAGTGGAAGGTATAGGTTGAAGAGAAGAAAGTTTCATAGGTAGTAATGGAGTTATGGTAGATGGCGAGCATATAGGTGATAAGGGAAATATGAGTGACGGCGAGGGTGCTTGTTGTGTGGGAAAGTCAGGTATAACAGAGGATCATGATGAAAAATTAGGTTTCTTTGTTTTTTATTTGCCTTAGGTAGGGGGTTGTTTGGTCAGAGTTGACGAGTGAGGTCCTAAGATGGACGGAAAGAGGTGAAGGTGACAAAGGTGTGGTAGGTGAGACTGATGTGTGTGGCTAGAAGGTTGGATATTCCTTTTAGGTAGAGAATGATTTTCGTGCGGGCTTGGGAAGATGTGGATAGGTCCAATTTGATGGGTGGATGGACAAGGCTTGATGTTGGCATGACACCCAAGGTAGTGATGGGTCTAGGTATGGGGGAAGATGTAGATGCGGTGGGTTCTTAGGCATATGAATATGTTTAGTTATAGGTAAAGGTTCAGACATAGGAAAGGGTGATGGAGGAGAAGCCATTTTAATAGGCATAGTCATGATTAATTTGGTTGTTTGAAATACCTTTGGATAAATCGTGAGGTATCGATCGAAGATAACATTTGCATTTGAGTTGAAAAAGGTAGCTGAAGGCGTCCCCAAAGCATGGAATTATCGACATAATCCAAGCGGTCAGCCAAGCATGAAAATGACACTGTCGAAGATGGAGATGATGTTGATTTGGTAGTAATCCCTGTAAATAATGTCTGTGAAATTGGGAAACGGTTGGCTTCGATTTTTTAGGTAAAATAGCGGAGATCAAATCAACAGGATCTTGGGAAATTGATGGAGAGTTGTCACCAATAGGAAGTGGTGACACCTCTAATGGATCTCCTACGGGTAATGGAGATGATGAGTAGGATGAGGTAGGTTCCTCTTTTGGTGAAGAGGGAGGTGAGAATGACTCTTCTGTGGGTAGAAGAGTTGATACTATGGGTTGTTCAACGGGTTAAGAGGTATGAGGGGAAAATACGTCGGTAGATATGGCGGACTCCTCTGTGGGTGAAGGGGGAGATGAAGGGACTCCTCTATGGGTAAAGGATCATAGATGAAAGGGACTCCTTTGTGGGTAAAGAAGAGATGAAATCTCCTCATGGGTAAAGAATTTGAAATGGAATCCTATGTAAGGAGTAGGAGGAAATCTCCTCGATAGAAGGAGCAGAGGAAGGGGAAGGGCCGGTATGATGTTAAAAACAACATAAACCTCGCAGACACTAATGTCATTGGTCTAAGGTTTGCTAGTTGGTTTAGACATCGAGGCGTGATTAGGGAATGGATTTTGAAGATATGTAGGTTTTGATTAGTCGGCGACGCATTAGGGTTATCCAAGACTAGATCTCCTTTTTCTAACATTTCTTGGACAATATTTTTGAAAGTGATACAATTACCATCACTATGGCCCTTGACATGATGATAGTTGCAAAATTCATGTTCTTTATACCATGCTTTGACATGGGACAAGTGAGTCAAAATAAGTATGTGATTTGATGGGGGAAGGGTAATGACTCTGTAGATTTAAGAAGTTTTTACAATACTAAAGAATATGGCTCTCGATTGGAGTGTACTTCCATTGTTCCATCTGAATTGGAAAGTTTGAATGGGGGAGAGATTGGAGGATGGTTTTGCTTCATTAGATGAGTGAGCTGAGCCATCTTTGAGAACTACCACGTTGGTTGATCCTTAGCTTTTGAATATGTGTTTTGGGGTTTGGAAGATGAAGAAGTATCATTTGATTTGAATGCGGCATTTTTGTTACACAACTGAATTTTCTTCTCTTTGATGACATGAATTTCAAGTTTTCACGCCATGGTAAATGCTTCATCAAAGGTGTGGAAGGTTTGCACTTACAGAGTTGGTGAGATGTGCCTGACACAAGCTCTAGTGAACAACTCTATAAGTTCAGTATGAGGTAACTAGAATGTAAGCTGGTTTATTAGGTTGCACCAATGGGTGACAAATCAAGTGATAGAATCATTGTCATCTGGTGTGTTGAGTAAAGATCAGTCATGGTGACTTTATTTACAATGTTGATTGAGAAATGATCGAGAAAGGCTTGGGCAACTTGGTTAAATGAATAGATGGAATGTCTAGGTAACCCGTTGTAACAATCTAGCGTGGGTCATGTCAAAAACATGGGGAAGGTCCATAGGAGTAAAGCATCATCATGGGCGATTAGGTAGCACCCATGTTTGAACTAGTGCAAGTGTTGTTGCGGGTCTTCTTTGTTGTTGAAACAATTGAATTTAGGAATTTCCCAATGTGCGGGGTATGGGTGAATGGGAATAGATGGATGCATCAAGATCATTACAAATTTATTCATAGGTTAAGGAGTTGCGAGAGCCAGAAACAAATGCTTCTAATGTCTACATATTTTCCATCATCATTTTAATGAGGTCATTGGTGGGTTGTGATGAATTGGCACCCCTGTAGTATAAGGGGGTGGAGGATGATGGTATGAGGTGGGTGGCATCCCAATATATGGTGATGCCGAGTATGAGAACTGTGAAGGGGGAATAGATGTGAGAGGTACATGTCCAGAATAAGCGATATAAGAGATCGGGGGTTATTAGTGATATGTGTAAGCGGGTGGGGTAGTCGTAGCAATTCTGGTAGCAATTGGGGGTAAGGATTGCGGGATGGAAAGGACAAGGTTTTGGAATGGGGTATGAGTTGCCGACACAGGGGTGGTTGCGATGGAAAAGGAACATACGAGGTGTCGGGTGTGTAGAGAGGGCTATGCTCACGGTAGCTGCTTAAAGGGATAACTGACACCACAAAAGTGTAACAAATGTCATGGATGCAACAGTCACAGCGGATGTGGGACCTAGCTGGGATACCACAGGTGGTAAAGTAGATGAAGGAAATGCCAAGCCAGTGGTGGCGACATGACATTGGAATGGGGCGAGGGCGGGGGGATAAATATGGCCATGCCATATACTAACTTTCCTGAGGAGTCTTGGGTAGAAGAATGGGTGAGGTAGTACTATAGGGCAGCAGGGTTCTGATCAAGGAGTCTTGTGAACTCCTCATTGCCGGTAGTAATGGTGATATGCTGAGTTAGATCCATGGGTGACAAGATAGAAGGGGTGATGTGCTAGGTGGAAGTGGCAAAAGACTAGCATGGAACACAAGGGCGCATGGCTTGGTTGTCGAGTCAACACCATGTGAATTAGCGTATATCAGGTGAATTGTACTCTGTAAATGACACATGAGAGAATAGTAGAAATGGGACAAGATAGATTTCGAGAGGTGAATTTGGTGGGTGTCTTGATTAAAATCAAAACAGAGGGACTGATGCTGGCTAGGATAACCGATGATAGTTAAGAGGTGACCGATGACGGTTACACGATAACCGATACCGATTCTTTGGGGAAAACAAAAATTTCAACAAATGAGGCAGAAACTGATGAAAGTCGAATAGGAAAGCTATGTTTGATGACTGATATCATAATATAGAGAATACATGATACAGAGACTCTAAATAGAATAGAAGATGAGATGAGTTCTCTTTGGGTAAAAGCCGACCAAAAGAACAAGGAACCGACACCAGTTAGGTAAAACCGATGATGGTTAGATGTAAACCAACAATGGCGGTCGTTGGACCGATGCTCGATTCTTGTGAAATATGAAGAATGAAGAAAAATTGTTTTTATGAATGAGATTTGAATGAACTATCAACCCAGAAGTCTGAGGATGACAATAAAAGGGCCCTGAAACACTCGAAAAATCGAATACACCAACTATGATGGTGGAGTGTGAAAGGAAAAATAAAAGTGAAGAACATAACCTCACAACTCAAAACACAAATTAGGAAAAAGCTAAGAAAAACAAGAAATCCTACAAGTGAATTTAATGTGTTTAGCTTATGCTATTTAGGAATGACTTGTGAATTTAGAACATAGTTTTTGGTTGGGAAGGCATCCTATGAAGAGAGAAATTCTAAAAGGATGGTTTCAGGTTATGTTTTGGCGGGGGCGGTCTTTCCTCTGATGGGTGTCTGGACAGAGATAACCAGTTGGGTGCCCACTGTCAATCCTCTAATCATGTGATCATTGACAGTCTCTTCCGGGTAGATGTTGTTTAAGAAATATGTGTAAATTCAAATTTGTGTAGTTTGGAAAAGAGAGAGAGAGAGAGAAAATTGCTTTCTAGAGATTCAATTATGTCAACCATCAGTGGGCATGACTTCCAGCGTATATGTTGCCCTTAGTTTTAATGTGAGCTAATAATGCAACAAATCAAAATGCAATGCAAGTGTTTTAAAACCCAAATCCAAAATTACGTTTGATGTAACAAATGGAGAACAGGAAGAGGGATGCTCTTTCACTAATGCAATGCAAAAGAAAGGAAGACGTGTTCTTTTTAAAGTACCAAAAACATGATTGTTTTTAGACAATAGAAAGAAGGAGAATGTTCTAGAGAAGAAAATTAATGTGAATACTTTTCGAAGGGAAACAAACACACAATTTTCACCTAGGAATGAACAAATGTAAAAGAACCCCTGATGGGTCCCATCAGTGTGCCAAAATGTTTCACCATTTTCTTTATGGTTTTGACAAAATAGAGATATGGTGATGGGCCAAGGAGGAATACCTATTATGATGGTTGGTTTGAAGGTCATGCGCACATTCTTACTTCTTCATCCAATGCTATACGAGAGAGCTTCCTTTTGGCTAGGAGGAACTACCTAAAATACAAAACAAGACCACAAGAGAGAGTTAAACAATATATGGCACTGGACTGCCTAGCGTGTGCTAGGTCCCGAAGTGTGATACTCCTTGACGGCGATTTGTAAGTCCACTATTTAATAAAATCTAATGCAAGAAATGACATAAATAAATAAATTCCTACTATAGTTGATTTGATTTAGGCATCTCATCCAAATACAATAAGAAAATCTAATCTAACAAGCTAGGTTATGATCAGATCTCAGGGTTGGCTAAGTGGTCAAGGTGTTGGAACAGGTTAGGGTTAGATTCTTGGTGGTTTAGGTTACTTGATTTAAATTTATTAGGTTTCTATTATTGGCGAGAATTACTAGGTACAGAGACCGACGTCGGTCCTATGTCACAGATGATGGTTTAGAGGGAACCAGTGACGGTCATGGGTAACCAGAGTCGATAGAGGTGGGGTAATGGAAATTCAATGAATCTTGGCTTTAGGAACTTTCTAAGGTTGGACAAAGAGTGTAAGGAGAATGGTTAGGTATGCAACAGTGTTGGGAGTACTCAGAGGTATTCAGGAATCGGGTATAGGTGATTAAATGATTGTGGGTGGTGGAATAGTTGGATTCACAGGAAGGTAAAAAGGGTGGGATGCAAGTGCAAATAGATGCTGATAAACAAAGATGAAGAAACTTTATAATCTAAATAAATATGAAATGATGTAGGTTATAAGCACACTTACTTGTGCCTGAAGGTCTGATGGTTGGATGATGATGATGATTGATCTGAGAAATGGTGGTCAGTGCCACGGATGTGCTTCCCGGAATGCTACCGTGAATGCCTAATCTTCATATCAGTCTTGGTGTTGGTTATGGCTGTCTGGATGTGTGAAAGGGCTCTGATTCTTGCTTGCATGCAGATCTCCTTCGTTCCCAAAACTTGAAAATGTTTCCAACCTCTCAAACAAGGTTGCAAAAATGAATATATGGTAACCGATGACGGTTAGGGTGACCGGCATCGGTTTCGGGTAACAAGCGTCGATTAAGGCGGGAAATCCTAGGTTGCCAAAATAGCAGATCCTGGTTATCTTTTTGTTCAGTTCTACCCATTGGCATGGATCTAAAATGGTGTTTTGCACTTAGATAAGTGGGCATGTTGTTAGAGGAAGAATAGGCATGTGATTTTAGGGTTAGACTAAGTCTCAGTTAGTTAAGGTAAGTAGAGAGTGAGTCTTAGTTAGGAAACATGCTAAGAATAGGGTCATGATGAGGTGTCTAGGTGATGTGGTTGGGTGAGGTGTGCATCAATTTAATTAAAGTAATTAAATTAATAAATAAGGTGAGGATGGGTATTAATTTAATTATAAATAATTAAATTAATATTAATGTGGGGTAAAGGGGCCATGGTTAGGTGAATATGTTTAAGTTGGAGGCTACTGGTGGGACCAAAGTGCCACCGTGTTCTGACGTGAAACCAAGCCCCCATTTCTACGTGCCCATGGTACACTAACATCATTAAATTCATAGTGGACCATACATATCCTAGGGAGTAACATCACAACAAAGAAGATAGTTATGTATTATAACCGTAAGTATATTATCTTGGAATATGTGCTCTATCATAGATACTTTAATGGAATGTTGTGAATATGTGTTGACCATCCAAAAATATTCTTTATGAATCACATAGTGGAGTATGTGGAGGTCACTCCCCATGAAGATACACATGGGTTACTTTTGGCCCAAAACATGACTTATATGTAAATTCCATAAATGTCAAGAGTTCTCCCATGAGATCCACATACCAAAATGCAGACTCACTTATTGCATGGCCCTTTTCCACGTGGTACCAAGATTTGATAGGGAAATTATCTCCCTCATCAATAGATGGTCATAATTTCATAATCACGGCCACAAAATACTTTACTAAGTGGGTAGAAGCCATGCCTCTTACCATTATGCCTGGATCTATAATTGCTAAGTTCATTATGAACCAAATCATTTGTAGGTATGGGGTCCCACAAGTCATTATCTTGGATAATGGCACATCTTTCAAAAATGAGGAAGTACGTGAACTGTGAAATTTTTTCAAAATAATTCACCACATGGCTTCTCTCTATTACCCTCAGGCCAATGGACAGGATGAGGCTACGAAAAAGACGTTAAAATCCATTCTCCTTAAAAATGTCAAGGAGAACAAATGAGATTGGAACTTAAATCTTTTTCCGACCTTGTGGGCCTATCGGACATCAATAAGAACATTGATGGGGTAACCCCTTTTCCTTTAGTATTTGGTGCATAAGTGGTCTTACCACTTGAAGATGAAATACCTAGTCTCTATATCTCACTACAAGGAATTCTAGGAGAAGAGGGCTATCGAGAGGTACGACTCTCTCAATTAGAAAGACATGACAAAGCCGACTCAATGCTAAATAACAACATAATATTTACTGCCCGATCGGATGGCTTGGAAATATAACAAGAAAGTCTACGAGCGCGACATATATGAGGGAGATTTGGTTCTAAGACTTGACAACCAAATAGATAAAAAGACCGGTGAAGGAAGGAAATTCAGGCCCAAGTGGTTGGGTCCATATCGAGTGATAAAATACTACAAAAATGGGGCATTTCACCTGTGTACACTAGAGGGTGAGGAGTTTAGTGAATCTTTTAACTCTCTTCACCTAAAGAGGTACTATGCATGATCCATTAGCATTTTCATATGTACATTACTGCATCTGCATTGCATTTTCATCTGCCAGTTCATTTTATAAAATTTGTAATCAAAGGACTTATTCTTATAGCAATTCCTAAAAACTTATGAAAACATTGGAAAAACATTCAAATCATGTCTCTACAAATATTCATGGTGTCATCAATTGTTTCTGAATCATTTCATCAATCCAAAAAAGATAAGAAAAATCTTTGATAATAACCATACCAAGGCCTCATACATGGTTCTACTTATATTCTCTTCTAGATTAGGTGTCTTTTCCCATGGTCTATTCTAGAAGCTTCATGGTGTTGCATCTATCCCATATACATCTCTTTGGAAATAAGAACATTCTAAACATTTTGCCTAGATAAATAATTCAAATGAAAATCCATAGAAAATTTTTATTTTACACATTTCTTTTCCCTACCAACCTTTGGTGTTGAGCCTACGTATCTTACTAGATATGTAGGGTTGGGAAAGGAAAGGAATGCCCTTACTACTTTATGCCTTGTCCATGGTGATGAGCCCATACTTCCTACTGGTAGCATGGGGCAAGGTGTAGGGGGTCTCTTTGAAAAACTTGAAAGTTAGAAACAATTCATTCAAATATTGTGAAATCATAAGTCAAAACAAAGTGAGTTAGATGTCCAAAATTCCAAAAGAGTTTAAAACCTCAACACCAGATTTTGTCAAGAAAGTGGCCATCTATGGATCTAAGTCTAGATAAACTCGAAAAAAAAAAAATCACATTCTAAAATATGAAGCAAGCTTGAGTAGAGTGAGGCTCTAGTGTCTCAATTTGGTTTTGACAAAACCTTTGTCTTTCTCTCATCATTACCATTCAAAAAAATTCTATAACTTGTGCCCCTTCTGGCTCTTGGTGTTGAGCCCTCACATCTTACTAGTTGTGTGGAGTTAGGAGCGGGGCAAGTTCATTCACTTATCATATCACTTTTTCACCACATTTTTCCAAAACAATACGAAAGTACCAAAAGTTTCCTAAAGAAACTAAAGTTCAACATTATAATGTGTTTGCATTATCATTTATCAACATTATTAAATACAAAAATAAATCATTCTATTAGAATTTATATCCACTCGCATACATTCTCAAAATCATTTAAAAATGGAAATTCTAAGCATCTAGAGTACACATGCAAAGTGAGCCAACTGAAGTCAACTAAGATATAATAAATTATTAAACCAAAAGAAGAGTATGTATATATCATAATAAATCAATTTTTTACAATGCCATCATGCGCTAGGTGCAAAGTCAAAATGCTTGCAATGAGCCCAAACATACAAAAAAATCATATAGTGTCTCGAAAAATGGAAAAAATAAATAAAGGCCCAATGGCCTCGTCAATACCTATGGGATCCCTTGGATGGTACACGGCCACGTCCAAGAATCCTACTATGGATACGACGATGAGAAATAACTCTTGAATGGTGGGAGTGCTCATGGTGGCAGCCATAGCCATGGTCTCATTGTGAGAGCGACTCCACCTCATCAATTACTCGAATGTCTTATACCTAACCACTTGATTATAAAGAGAGGTCATCACCTCTGCTACCCTCCAAATAGGTGCAAACAAATCAGTGTGTTTTCCAATTTGCTAGTGGTTGGCACGAATCCTCGATCACCTCGGCTTGGTTCTTCTCCAAGTGGATTAACAGGTGTCTATGCACACCAAAATAAGCTCTCGCCACTCATGTGAATTTCTTCAAAGCAAGAAAATAAGAAGAAACAATGAGTTAGAAAATTACAAAAATGAATACTAACTAACATTTCAAACTAACAAGGTCAAGAGAAGAGTATCAACATACTTAGATCTCTAGGTGTCTAAGTAGAGATCGGTGGCACTTGCTACATAGGTTTGGTGGATGTGGGGCCTCCTCAAAGCTAGAGGCAAGAGATTATCCTATCACGGACTCATTGTCTCCCTCTCCGTCTCGAGGAAGTGGTCCCTCCGAGACCAAGGTCTCTCTCTTTGCACTCGCCTCCTCCCACTCTACTCTCAACATATCCTAAGTGTCATGCCAATTGAGGTTGCTCTCCTCCACCTCCATGTAAGCCGTCTCGCCACCTCACCACCTAACCCCTCATCACTGTCTCCTCTCCAACAAAATCCTCCTCGGTCTCATCTTCTGTGCTCCTCGAGTCATATTCTATGACAATGGGATCAGCACTTGCTCTCACACTATGTGCGGGAGTGACCGTAATCCGAAGTAAAGGTGCTCGAGGGCACCAAATGCCCCGTCGAGCATGAACCACTCTCTTGATTGCAATAGGCACCCCTAGGGAAACCAAAGTGTCCAGCCAAGATCTCCTCTAGGGCCCTTCCAAGCTACTTGAATGGTCCTATACATAGGTCCCATGGGAGGAAGCTTTGTTAATATAAGGTCTATCATGAATATTTTCTAAGTGTAATTGGGTTATTTGATCATCAATGTTTTTATGAAAAATTTGTTAAGAAGGTAAATGGATTTTAAACCCTTTTAAAAGCCTAGCTTAGCAAATGACTTGGGAGAAATTGAATATATTGGCCTGCAGGAATTGATTTTTTTTAAATTTTAATTATTGGATGTTGTATAGGACTCCTTCATATTTCTCTAGGTGTGATTTAGAGGTTTTGGTTATATGTGGGCCCTACCCAAAAATGTAATTTTATGAAGATTTTCAATTTTCTCCCCACAGCGTCGATTATAACTAATGACTAAATTGGAATTTATTGAAGTATGGGAGTTTTATTAATTTCCATGATGATTTCAGATCATGTTTTAGGTCTTATGAGGTCAAGTGTGCCCTATCTTGCATGACTAGTTTTGGGCATTTTTTTTCGGCGGTTTGGAGTAGTCTAGGTGCATAGTTGTTTTTGAGGTGCTACATTCAATTTTATGGCATGGTTTGAGGTTTTTATGACCTTAATATCAATATGTTTCCATTTGTATATCACACTTTATTTTTATAAGACTTGAGCAAGTTATGGATTATTTTCTCGAGGACTAATTTTGAGGATTGTTGTGCATGTTCTTGAGTGACTTCATGAGGTGAGAAGACAAATTATGAGATGTTTCATAGTATCTAGAGGTTTTGAAGCCTTATATAACATTTATAAGTGTTTTACATGCTTTGGTTAAGTTTTTTTGGTCTATAACATTCCTCTTATGGAAAGTTGGCTTGTTTTGGTGTTTTAGGGCTTGAGTCCTAATGGTGGTCTAGAAGGATCTAGGTGATTTTGGTGACCTATATTGTCCTATGGGTGCTATTTTAATGATTTTATTATGATTTGGAAATGTATTATTTTCTATGATGGCCAACCCAGGTGTTTTAAGTTCATAATACAGGTATAAAAGCATATTAGAAGTCTCATTTGAGCTAGTTGTGTAATGCGATCTAGAGGGATATTTGAGGAAGGTGATAGAGGTCCTTGTGACCTTGATGAGAGGATAATTATTTTATGATGATTTTATAAAGAGATATAAGTTGATGGTGAGCTATGGAAAATGTTGAAATCAGCTTGAAGGAGAAGCATGTGTGAAAGGAAGGCTAGAGGGGTGTTTTTGAGAGAGATAGAGGAAGAGTGAGCTTCATTATGTCATCATCATTTCTTAGAGAAAATTTCAGATATATCATTCATTTCAGATGGATTTTTTTGGTGTTGAGTCATCTTAGGTGGGTTTTTCCTCTTTGTATGGTTAGTTTTCTACTAAACTAGGGGTTGGTGCTCCTTGTGGGGTTGGTGCTTGAATCAATCTAGGGGTTGGTCCTCCTTGTTGAGTCGGTATTCACTAAATTTGAAACATGGATACGATAAAAATTTTTAATGGGTTTTCTATTGGTAAATGTGTCAAAAAATTTCATTGATGTCAAGTATCCATTGATGTCAAAGTGTCCCCAAGTAGTCTTAGGTGTCAAATCATGATGTCATGGTATGCAAGCATGATCTAGGTGCATGGTCAAACAAGTGAGTTATGGAAATGTGTTCTTCCAAGGTTTTATGAAGGTTCCATAAGGTCAAACATGGTCAATAAGATGTGTGTGAGGTGTTAACAAGTCTACAACAAGTCAACTTGGTCAAATTCATGAAGAGTCAAGTAGGTCTAGGCTTAATCCTAGTCCTAAATTAAGTAGGTTGGCATGAAAAATTGAAAAATGAATCAAGGAAGAGAAGGGAAAGCATGGTTGAAGAAATATGAGATTGTATAACATCCCTAGGAGGAGTATCAAGTCAATAATTGGGCATATAGGGCATGAAGGTGATCATTATGAGGTTTTTAGGTAAGACATGCCTAGTAGACAAGTGAGATTGATGAGCCAAGGCATGATGATGCAAACCAAGCATGTCATAAGCACAATATTTTGGTATATGATATGTAAAGGTCTTCACAATTGACTAATAAGGTGAGTTGAGCACTTATACATGTATGAATAGAAATCTTACTAAGAACTATAAAACTAATGTTGCACAAATGAGATGATCCAAATATTTTTGGAAAATAATATAAACAATTGGTCATTGAAATCCATGGAGGAGTTAGTTTTGAAGTTTTGGTCAAAATTTCAGGACCTAAGGAGGTGTTTTGTGCAAGTTATGAAAGTTTTACCAAAATTGAGTTTTGGAAAATGCAAACTAGGCCTAGTGCAAAGGCCTATTCCTGGTAGGTTATGGTAAACAAGGTTTTCCAGATGCTATAAGGCACTCTAAGTTATTGATATGTATTAGAGGAATGTACAAGCCATGTTTAAGGTGCAAATTTTCACAAATCAGGGATTTGAAGCAAAGGAGACCTAGTGCAAATGAAGGCTTGAGAACATGACCAACAGTCTCAGGAAAATGAGATGAGTCAAGAAAATAAAAATATTATAGGTACAGGTGTGTATGTTGGGTGCTTCATGAATAATTTTTTTGTGTTCCAGATATCTCTTGATATATCCTAAGTTCTCACAAAGTGTTTTGAGCAAGGTGTGTGAGGAAAAAAATTAATTAAAGGTAGATTTCTCTTGCCTACCACTTGAAGACTATGCATATCCTTGGGTGAAGAAATGAATTGATGCAAGAAAACAAGAATGTATTTACATATGAAAAAAAAAGGTCTTTACCTATAACAACAAGAAGGTCTTGATGCATAATAATAAGAAGGTCTTGATGCATGACAACAAGAGGATCTTGATGTACGACAATAAGAGGATCTTGACGTATGACAACAAGAGGATCTTGACGTATGACAAGAAGGTCTTAACGGTGACAAAAATTCTCATTCGCATCAAGGAAGTTCCCATATTTTTTCGTGTGCCTAAAATAATTTATAGCATAAAAAATTTGTCGATGGGCATGAAAAGTTACACAATACTCATAGTATCATTGATTATTATGTTTATATGATCTTCAAGCCTTGAATGTTAGCAAGAGCCTCCTACAGTCTACATACCTTGATCACAAGCTGAAGTTGAGCTTATATGTACGTTCAATCTTCATGAGAAAAATTGTGGTGATCCATCCTTGCATCTATCTTGCCTATGTGACTTAAATGAAGAATGTGAGATGAATGATGAAGGTAGAAGAATAAGGTAAGAAGGAGGTAGTGCTAAGGCTTTAGAGGAGTTGAGAAGACTCGGTGAAGGAAAGGTCAAGAGTCACATAGGCTAATACAAGACAAGTGTTTACTTGGTGAAGGAAAGTTTAAGAGTCACATGAACCATTACAATCCCATTTCAGAGGTTTGAATGGAATATCATAAGTTATGACTGGATGTCAGAGATTTAAAAAGACTCCTTCTCATCTTCGTGTCCTAAAAAAGAATCTTCCAAAATCCTGTAGATCAAAAGACAAAACTGAAACTTGTCAGAAGTACTTAAAGACAAAGTTAAGGTAGTTTAGAAGACAAACCAATTACTTTTTGTACGAGTAGTCAAGGGAGTAAGATGAAGAGCCTTTGAATATGAAGATGAATATTCATTTGTAGGAGTGTGAAGGTTGATTATAATTTTTTTTTGAGATTGGTGTGGCTTGTAGAAAAGAGAAGAGTGTAAGTATATTAAAACACTTTGGAAAATCAGGAGAAGATAAGAGAAGAAAGTATATCTAAAATAGGGATCACAATATGTTGATGTAAGCAACAAGGTGGTGAAGGTGATCAAAAATTTCTTATGACATAAGTCTGAGTTGTTGCTCAGCAATTTGGGAGTGGGTGCTTCCTAGAAAATAGGTGCTTGCTAAATAAGTCGAGTAGGTGCTTAGCTTTTGTTGGTGAAAATTTTTTTGGGTGGAAAAACTTGTGGGTTTCTTGACAATGCTTTGGGAATCTAAGTCCCTCTACTTAACCTATGCGATTGCTTTGTATATGCATACACATGAAAAGGTGGATTTATTTGGTGGCCTTTCGACTGGGGATCCAATAGGGACACTCAAATGACTCTGTGGAAAAGCTATAAATTTATTTCTAGAGAGGAATTTGTCTCAAAGTGTAGGAAAGGGGAGTGAGAAAATAGGTAGGAGAACTAATGCTGCAGGTAGGAAATCAGATTCCTACACACACACTAGTTAGAAGTATCATCACATGCATTTATGAGAAGAAACAACTTTGTAAGCATCATTAAGACCAAATGAAATTTGATGAACACAAAGTATCAAGAAATCCCTTAGTCGAAGAAAGCTAGAAAATCCTTCTTGTATTAATTTCTCAAACAAAAGTACATAGTGGAGAAATGGAGGAAATTGAGAAGGGGGAAAGGAAGAATTTGGCTATCTCCTTTGTTCTCTCAAGGTAGAATGCACTCTTGAGCTTACAAAATTAATGACCAACCCTTTGAAATGGGAATGGATTTAAAATTTATAGAATATATTTGAATCTTCATCTTCTTCAGACCTTCCATATGCCTTATTCCTAACTTTATACTATTCATATTCCTACAAAATATTTAAGTCCCTCTTATAAAATCAAGGTGACTTAATTTACATTATGTTTCTAAAGTCACTTTTAAGTGACTTAAAGGCATATCAAAAAGTGCAAACCCCAATGAATAATTAGAAAATTTGAAAGTGAGAGAAAGTTGGGGGAAGAGGAGAGAGAAAGAGAGAGAGAATAAGAAGAGGAGATGTCACTCAATGAAGTCTGTTGATCCTTGTTGATGGAAAGCTCCAAATGCAGTGAAACTTTGAATCTTCGAACTCCTTGCACATTGTGAAACTCCTCCAAATTATATCATGAAAACTCACCAAGTTGAATGAGCTAAGGTGGATATCAAATTCCTGTGAAAAATGACTAGAATTCCCTCGAACCATGATGTCCCCTTGAATGATTATCCTTGTACGACCCATTGTGCCAAAACTACTTTTTGAGTGTAACTTACTATTTTTAGTAAGTGTGAATTGTGAGTCGAGATGACCTTTTTGATGACCTTTCCTACAAACCTCCCTCTATGTTCACTTTGCCTTCTTCATGGCATCTTCCAATGGTGGCTTACCCAAAGTAACAAACCTCTATGCAAGGATACATGTTATTTTTAGTAAGTGTGCCACGAATGTCAAATTGTGACGAAATGGGTCTTGAAATTTTGGGTTTTATTCCAGGTTCCACACTCTGAATTTTGAGTAATTCCTTCATCTGAACAAGTGGGAAAATGATGTTTTCATCGGCGGGGGAAGAATACTGAAAAAAACACAGCCCTCCATATCCCTAAAAAATAGGGGCTTCATGGCACAAAAACTAGTTCATGTGAAACTAGATTTTTCAATGATCGTTCCCTCCAATTTTTAGATGATTTCACCCATCAGATCTTTGGGAATTTGAAAATTTATTTGAAGAGGGAAGAATTATGATAAAAAATATCCCTCCATATCCCTAAAAAATAGGGACTTCATGGTGTGAAAACTAGTTCACGTGAAACTAGATTTTTCGACGATCGTTTCCTCCAATTTTTGGGCGATTTCGCCCATCGAACCTTGAGAAGTGGAGAGGTAGCTCACTGATTTTTTCCACTACTATGTCATGGCAGCCATTAATGGAGATTGAAAATTATAGGTCTTGTTTTTTTCTCTATTCGCGATGAAATAAATTCCATTACGATAGGTTTTTGCTTCCGGTGCTTCATGCAAAATTTCACTTCAATCGGATGACTGGTTTGATAGGAAATTGAAATTTGTTCTTCGTGGAGCTGAAAGTGAAATTTATTCACCATGAGCATTCCTTGCTGAATATTGGAGGTTTGAATATGATTTTTTAATGGCCTTCAAGAGATAATAATTCAGCAACAAATGGTTTTTCAATCCGTGCAACGGTTTGCAAGATATGTTTGATTCTTGGTTTTATGGCAATGGAGCTTTCAGACTTCTTTTCCTTTGTTCTTCGTTATTTCTTCTTGGATTGATAAAAATTCATTTTTTTGACCTATGTATTATCATGGGGTAGAGTATTTTATTGCTATGGTGAATCTGGTTTGAGCTTTGGCAATGGTGGAGTGGTGGATTGGTGTTCTCTCGTAGTTTTCTTTTGTTGATAGAGAAGCAAAAAAAACAGCGAAAAATTAGAATTTTTTTCAAATTTTTGGGTTGGAGTTGGGTGATTTTTTTATGTTTTATGTCCCTGACCTTAGGGATGTGAGGGAAATAAAATTCCATGGTGGTCAAGAGGACAACACGTGGCTACGATCGACGACAGGGGAATGAATGCTTCAAAAAGTTGTTTTAAAGCATTGGGGTTGAAAGTCGGTCATGTGGGTGTCCAAATGACTCCCATAGGGGATGGGCACATTTTTAAATTTCTAATGTCCCCACCTCAG
Organism: Taxus wallichiana var. yunnanensis; assembly: GCA_018340775.1. NCBI lineage: Eukaryota > Viridiplantae > Streptophyta > Pinopsida > Cupressales > Taxaceae > Taxus > Taxus wallichiana. Next base: position 758,619,459 of record CM031241.1, read on the forward strand.
GGACATAAGGGACATCGGTTTCCATGGTAGTCCTGGGGTGCCGACACGTGGTGCTTGATCCGACGATAGGGAATGGATGCTCCAAAAATGCACTGGGGCTGAAAGTCAGTCACATGGGTGTCCAAATGACTCCCCATAGGGGATGGGTGCATTTTTCAAGGTATTATTTCCCTCACCTTAGGGAAATAAGGGACATCAGTTTCCACGATGGTCTGGAGCTAACACATGGCATCTAATCCTACGATAGGGAATGGATTCTCCAAAAAGCATCATGGGGCTGAATCACACACCTTGGAGGTCATAGGAGGGTCCAAGAGGTCATATGGGGGCTAAGAGGTATTAAAGGGGGCTGGGAAAACTTTTACAACCTTGATGTCCCTGATCTTGAGGGACGTCAGGGACACAAAATCCCGCTAGGCTCCTGGAGCTGACACTTGTCCTCAAAAATTTGGCTAAGTCCCGAACTTGTGACAGTGATGACTTGAGCTCCCGATGGAATTTTTGGAAACATTTTATATGATCTTGACTAGAAATGGAATTTTGAATCCAATTTTGGGGTATCATGTATTTATTCTTCCATTTTATCCCTTAAAAAGTGGATTTTTGATTTTGTACTCCACTTATGCCTGAGAAAAACTACCTGCAGACCTGATGCACTAAAGTGTTATGAGAAATATAATTTCACCATCATGTGTCTATTGGAATTATATTTCGTATATGTTTGTTTTGTTCCTAACTCCATCCGGAGCTCCTAGAATCTTCTTTTAAATCCCAACAACTATTTTAGGCCTGTGTACTGCCTAGGCTTGTGAACCCTATTTTCACTGGACATACTCCAAGTATTTCAAAGCTTCCCTAAACATTCCAAAACCATTTCCATGATGTTTTAATGTCTTCAATACACCTCCCTATTTAATTTGGACCTTCCATTCTGCTCCAAGGGTTTAATCTAGTCCGGGAAGGCCAACGATAGCCCTTCCCAATACTGTAAGAAGATAGTACCTTTTTAGAATTTCCTAAAATCACCTAGGGGAAATGAATAGACTTTCCTAAATCACCTAGGGGACCAATTTGACATCAAATAGGGGGTGACCAGACTGACAGATTTGACTTGGGGTTCTGGGAATGATAAAACATGAAAACATTTGGCACATGGGTATAGTTGTCATGCTCGGAAATTGTTAATTTCCTTGTTGCACATTTACACGACAACAATTGGCTCTAGCTTGGGGACATGACATGGAATGAGTGTAATGAATACATGACATGGGAATCTATAATCTCAATTTTAGACCATATAATTCATTGACCAATGCCTTATCCATTAGACCTTGCAGAGTCATGTACAATTTACAATAGAGAAATATAACAAAGAAGGAAACACACACACATAGAAAATGACATAAAGGAAACACACGAAACACAAGAGGAAGAAAAACAAACACAATAGAAAGGGAAACACACCTATGGTACAAGGCGGGGATAAACCACTTTCACTTGAAGCACTTTCCATTTCTCAAAAGTTACCCATGAGTGGGAAACATTGAGTGATGTTGTTTTGCAAAGCCATTGATTGGTTCAAGAAAGTAACCTCCTTTCCTTAATTGTTTATGGAATCCAGTGCTTCCATGATTGTCCTTTTACTTTGTAGGAGTGATTCCATGTGATCTTCTTGATGCTCAGGTCCTTGCTTGGAAATTCCACTACCTTCATGCTCTTTGAAATCGGTTTCATCATGCTAGTTGCCTTCCATGTTTATCCATATAGTTGATTCTCCATCAAGCATCTCATTGCTGCCCCAAAGCTGATTTTCATTCAAATTTCTTGAATATTCTCGAGTTATTTTCTTTCCTGTATATGCTTATTAACATCTTCATCATGTGAAACATTAGATTCATCCTTTCTCTCTATTCCACTATGGGGCATTTGAGTAATAATGGGAGGGTTGAAGGAAAGCTCATACTTTTCTTATATGTCCATGACATGAGTGAAGAGATCAAAAATCAGCTCGGGGTCTTCTACAAATTCTCTGCATCCAAGATTTCTTACACGGAGTTATGCTTCATCATTTCCTACAGCTCCTCTTTATACGCCTTTGAAGAATGTAGCTCAAGGAAACTATCTAGAGGGATTACCTCATCATCTTGGGAATCGCTGCACTCTACCGATCCTTCATCGAAAAGAGCTTCATCTTTAGAGGTCTCAAAACTCTTTGCTTTAATTTCTTTATCATGGAAAGGTTCTTCCTCTTCGAATGGGAAATAAAACACCTCGATTTCTTCATTGTATCCATCAACCATTGGTTCGAGAGGGACATCATATTTCACATCTTTCTTTGTTTCAACATAGCCAACCTTCACACTTTGGTTGAGGCTTCCAAGTCAGCTTCATGTTTTTCTTGCATATTCATGGCTTACATTAGGAGTTCGAGACTGAGCTCGGGGTCCTCTATTTCTTCCACGGATCTCAGTAGTTCTTGTACAGATGGTTCTTTCCCATTGTTCAAGGGCTCATTGTAGACCAACTTGGTATCTTCCTGGGTAACATGATCTAGGGAGTCTTCATCTTCAAATGGGAATGAGAATATCTCCTCATCATAGATATGCACATATGCTGATTTTTCTGCTTGAAAATCACCAAGAACCATTTCCTCTTCTTCACGGTTCACATCATCCTGACAATTAAAAGCCTACCCTCTTGTAACTCAAATCTCCTCAATTATTCTTCAAAATATAAATCTCTTCAAGAAGGCATGTCTAGACCTATCAAGATGGGGATATCCTCTTCCTCCTCGGTCGTCATAAAGTGATTCATCTTATTACTACCCTGCAAAATGTTAGCTTCGGACTTCTAGAATTTTACACGTGTACCTCATCTTCTTATCTAGAAGTAATTTCTCCATGTATCCCTTCACTGGTATGGTTGCAAATGACCAATTCATCTGAATTTTACCTCCCACGTTTCGGTAGAAAATTCTACTCAAAGAACATTCTAATGAGGTCGGGACATTGGTTACCAAAATCATCGCTGAAATTTTCTTGTCTAGAAATTTGGTGAGAGACACCTGTGCATCTTTGACATTTCCTACAAGTGGGACCTTTTTCGACTCCAAAGAGTAACAAGAGCCACCAGTGGAGCCATGGTGAGTTTGAGAGATTTAGCAACCTTCAAAGGCATCACATTATCTGAGGCACCAAAATCTATTATGCAATTGTTCAGTACATATTCTCCAACAAGTAGGAGACGTAGATTCAAAGGTTCAACTTTATCATTCTTTGATGCACTCGGAAAAAACATGTTCTCAGGAGGGAGGTATAGGTGGGTTTGGTAGTATTCCTTTAGGATGATGAGCTACATCATTGGGTGTTAGAACACCATTTCGATCTATTGAAAAAACCTCTCAAACTATTCAGGATGGGTCTACAAATATTTAGTTTCGGTAATCTGCACTTTGGCTTTGTTCACATATTCTATGAAGTCAAAGGGAGCAGATGTAGACAAGGGGGTGAAGGGATTGATTTTGGAGTCTGGATAGGCTTAGGAGAAGGATTTGATGTTTGAGGAATGGAGGGTATTTTGAATGGCACACTAGGAGATTTCAAGGTATTAGATTTTGTAGGATAATATTTAGATTTAGACTTGGAAGAGACATCGAAATACTTACTTGGGATTGTGGGAGCCTTCTTACTTGATATAGGATCAGGCTCTAACATTGCAAACATCATGGAAAATGGAAGTGGGGATAATCAAATAATTATTTTTTTACACGAGTTGCCACGGGAGGATCATCAACCTTCTTTTCCTTTGCAGTAGTGGAGGGAGATGCTCTTTTCTCGGACTGAGAATGAGTGAATACTGCACATGAGAAACTAGGTGCATCTTCTTCATCTTCTTCTTCACCTCCGAGAATACTCAAAAATCTGATTTTTCTATCGTTCTAAATGTTCATCGATCTCTAGGAAGTTTCCACCTTCACTTTATTGTTCAAGATCTTCTTCACTTTCTTAAAATCTGTAATTTACGTTCACGGGTGGAGCCTCTAAGGTGAGCCTTTGGGATGCTCCTGCAATCTGATTTCTATTTCTTCTTTGAGAAGATACTCTTTCAAATAATTCCTTTTCAAATATGCCATCTCATTCGCTAACTTTTGCAAAGTGATTGATATGTAAACTCTTTAACTTTGGAATTATCCACAAAATCACAAATTAAACGTTGTTGTTCTACTTTCTATTAGAAAATGATAGAGATAGCTAGTGAATGAATTTTACTTGTGCTTAGAATCAACAATTGTAGGAAAGGAAAGAATATAAGCTCACAAACACCAACAAGTTTTATCCTAGAAACTATCCAGAGGAGGAAAACCCAGTCGGAAGGGAAATTGCTCTTTCTTCCCACTTTTATTGGCCAATTCAAATAATAAGTACAAAAATTACAATAAGTATGAAAGAGAAGTAGATAATATCTCACACTTCCTCCCAATTACTTTCTTTCTCTGTCTCAACACTCCTTTCTTCTACAAAACACAATTCTAGCACTAAGAACTTATTTCTCACTTGCTTTCATGCTTCGATAATTAGATGCCCTTCTTCCATTCTAAAAACATATTTATATCCTGTCTCATGTCCTCCCATGTACTGGAGAATGGGAAAGGTCACAGAAGGGGAAGAGACACATACAACACTTCAAATTTTGAGGTTTTTCATTTCATATTTATTTTATTTTATTCATGCTACGTGATCATGATGAATTAGATTCCTTTTGGATCCCTATGGATCACACCTCCCCTGCTTAGGAGGATTTTGGTCCCACAAAAGCTTAGTGGGGGAGTAGATGAGGAAACAATTCCCTCACTTTCTCCTTCGAGTACCATTGGCCTGCCTTGGTGTCTTTCCTTTCAGTCCAATCTACCAAGACTCCTGCGGACCTCTCCTAGTCTCTCTAACCTTCTACTATAGCACTACATCCTCCTCCAATTCACCTTGTGATTCCAAGACGTAATCCTCAATGGAAGGTAGCAACTGTATTTCTTCATCTTCATCTAGCATGGATGGCTCATATAGGTGCAAGTTCTCACAAGTTTACTATAGAGTACATCCTCATAAATGACGGTAAATCAAGTCGAAAAACATTTTCTCCAACCTGCTCCAATATGGTGAAGGGCCCATATCGTAGTGGCTTGAGCTTCCATGCTTGACCTTGTAGTATCTCCTTGCTCAAGTAAAGCCAAACTCTATCTCCAACATGAAGCTTATGTTCCCTCTTATGTTGATCATGCCTAGCTTTGTACTTGTCTTGAGATTTCTCTAGTTATTCCTTAACTTTGAGATGGATTTTCCAGATCCTCTCAATGAATTTGTTTTCTCTAGTCACCTTTGTGTCTTGTGTCTCCTTCTCATCCTGCTGCCCAACTGCTATGTCTAGTGGATTTATAGGTAGATATCCCAAACATGCTTCAAATGGTGACTTCATAGTGGATGTGTGTACTTCCTGGTTATAGGAATGCTGAATGTAGGCTAAGGACTCATCCTAAGTCCTTGGGTATTTACTGTTATACCCTCTAATCAACTGTAAAAAGTCTTGTTCACCACCTCTGTTTGTCCATCTGTCTGTGGATGGAAAGTTGTGCTCCTCTGTAACTTGGTATCCATCTTTTCCCACAAAATAGTCCAAAAATTCCCCAAGAACCTGGAATCCCTATTAGAAACAATAGACTTTGGCAAACCAAAATGAACCATACATTAGCAAAGAAAAGATCTCATTGCCTCATGTGCTTTTACTGTCTTTTTACATGCCATAAGAATACACATCTTACTGAATCTATCAACAATAACATAGAGATAGTCATGGCCATGTTTAGACATAGGTAATCCTCCTACAAAATCCATAGAAATTTCCTCCCATGGACGAGTAGGTACTAGAAAAGGCATATACAAACCTTCCTTCCTAGTCTTAGGCTTACTAGTACAACAAAGTTTACATCCACGTATAAATTTTGATACTTCTTCTTGCATATTGGGCCAATACACATACCTTTGCAAGTGGGATAGGGTCTTACCAACACCAAAATGTTTTGATAATTTCAAGGTATGTGCTTCCCTCATCAATAGAAGTCTTTCTTATTTAGGCACATAAAGCTTCTCCCATCGGTAGAGCAGCCTATCCTTGAGATAAAAATATTCAATTCCTTTCCTTTCAGTCCCTTGAGACTACAACTGCTGAAATGTCACCCCAAAGTATCTGTCCTAGGTATATACCTCTCCATAAGCTTCCTTCATGAAGGGCTTCATCCGAGAGATAGTGGCCAAACAGATAAATTCTCCTATGTCGGTGGCCTAGACTACATGTCTTCCACCAAGTTTCTACTACCCCGTGTCGGTGGCCTAGACTACATGTCTTCCACCAAGTTTCTACTACCCTTGTTGTATTTGATCACCGGATGGAACCGCTAAAGAAAACCCATCCATTTGTGGTGCCTTACCCGCTGCAATTTAGACTGTGCTTGCAAATATTAGAGAGGTTTGTGGTCGATGTGCTTAATAATTTCTTTACCCAAAAAAATTCTTCCATTTTTTGATTGCTTGAACTAGTGCATACATTTCCTTATCATATAATGAATATCCTTTAACTTCTGAAGTGAAAGTTTCAGAATGATAGCATACGGGTTTACCTCCTTGAAGTAACACTTTGCGCATCTATAGCGTAATCATTGGCATGTGTTTCTACTTCAAAAGGTTGCTACAAATTAGGAAGAGAAATTACTAGAGCATGACTAATATTGTATTTCAATAACTCAAATGATTTGTCTTGTTCCTTACCCCAGTCAAAACCCTTACTCTTTGCGGCCATTGTGTGTAGAGGTGCTGCAATCATGGAGAATCCTGGAATGAACTTCTGCATGTATTGTACTTGCTCCCACAAAACTCCTAGTCTTTGTGGCTCCTGTTGGTGTTGGAAAATTAGTGATGGCTTCCACCTTCTTTGGATCCACTCATAGCTCTCCTCCTCCAACCACGTGCCCAATATAGACAAGTGATTGTTTAACAAACTCACATTTCTTCATATTACAAAGTAGTTGTTTCTCCCTAAGAACTTACAAGACTTTTTGTAAATGAGTTAGATGTTCTTCCCATGTGGCACTAAAGATCAAGATATCATCTAGATATACAATGACACATGAGTCTATGAAATCCTACAATACATCATTCATCAATCTCATAAATGTAGTGGGGACATTGCATAACCCAAAAGGAAGTACTAACCATTCATACAAACCCTGATTTGTCTTGAAGGAAGTCTTCCATATATCCTCCTCCTTCATTCTCACTTGGTGATAACCTGACTTGAGATCCAACTTCATGAAAAAATTGGCATGCTAAAGCTAGTCCAAGAGATCATCTATGTGGGGAAGTGGATATCTATTCTTTATGGTGATCTTGTTCAAAGTACGGTAGTCAATGCACATTCTCCAAGAACCATCCTTATTTGGAACCATCACAATAGGAGAACCACATGGTGAGGTTCTCGGATGTATCACCCCTTGGTCTAGTAGTTCTTGGAGTTGTTTCTTTACTTTAGTAATCTTGAGCAAGGATTGCCTATACAACCCGATGTTCAGTAGAGGGGATTTTGAAAATAGCTGAATCTCATGCTCTACTTCCCATTTTGGTGGTAACCCACTGGGAGCCTAAAATACTTCCTGAAAAGACTGAATAATACTATCCAAATCATGCTTTCCCTAGTTAGAAATATCTAAAACTTCTACCCCATCTTGTTTATCCTTTAACAAAAGTAAACAAAACTGATTATGATTTTCCTAAATAAGTCATTTTGCTTGGTTAGCACTCACCATAGTAACCCGTGTCTTACACTGGTGTGCCCAAATGTTGTAGTTGATCCCATCCTTGACCCATTTGTACTAGTTTTCCCTTCTCATAAATATAGCATCCCTAATATACAAGTAAGGACTCCCGAATATAACATCAAAAGCATCAAGTGGAATAACATCAGCTTCCAAAACATCAATATACTGGGAATTTATCCCAAACTTGACCTTACATCTTCTTATTACCTGAATTTCAACACCCTTCTTCACCCAACCCAAAGGATAAGGGTGTGGATGCTCGTAAGTCTCAAGACCAAGCTTCTTTACAACTGCTTCAAAAATCAAGTTAGACTAAGAACCGGTATCAACCAAAGCATTTACCTTAGTTCTCTTGATCTAGATTTTTATATGGAATAATCTACTCATCTCCTCTTCCTGGCTATCCATGTTGGTGGTCATGCATCCAAGCCTTTCGTCTACATTAGAGTCATCTTCGATTTCCACCTCCCCTTCTATTTTTATAGCTGTCATGGACTTCTTTGAGTCCTTGGTTCGGTTCTTCGGATGTAACTCGATGCAACTTCCAACATGTAGCATTAGTATGACCATTGATATCACAGTTCTTGCAAAAATTCTTGGGATATTTACAAGTATTTAAAGTAGTGGAAACTTGTTTACCTTTTCCTTTCCACTTACCCTTGTTACTTGTTTGCCCATACTCTTTTTTTTGATGATTTGTTGATTGTTTTACCCTTGGCTTTGCTTCTCCTTGCTTCTTTTCATCATATATGTGGTATGACTATACACATGATTCATTGAGATCTTTGGGCTTTATGGAGATGAATTTTCTTCAAAGGTGAGTGTGAAGTCCTCCCAAGTACTTAGTCAGAATATCCTCATCCTCCAAGTCCATGTTTAGAAACATGGTCTGCCTCTAAAACTTCGTAGTATAGTCTTGCACACTTTGATGATACCCTTGTCTAAAATATTGCCATTTAATCATTTGGTCAGTCTTGTGGCCAATAGGATAGAAGTTAGCTCTAAGTAATTCTTTAAATTCTTGCCAATATTTCACAATAGGATGGTTCTTTTTTTCACAAGTGGTTAGATGGGTTTCCCACAAAACCAGAGCATGTCCTTCCCTTTTGAGACATGCAAAGGTGATCCTTTGTGCCTTAGTGACATTATGGATGCTAAAGTAGGCTTCTAACTATTTTAACCATTTATCAAGCAACTCTGCATCTACTTGTCCTTCAAATCTTTTAATCTCAACTTTCATCTCAACTTTAAAAGGAGTATGATCAGATTTTACCTTTTATTTTGTGTTTTAAGTCTCTTCTTTATGCTCTTCCCCATAATATTCCTCATGGTGGCTCCTCCCTATACAAAACTTTTCAGCTAAGCCTCGAACCACTGAGTCCATAGAGTCTTTCTTGACAGAAGTTGTCTTCTGCAAATCTGTAAGTTCTTCTTTCCTTCTAAACATCCTATCCATCATGGTCTCCAAAGATCTCGATTCTACGGACTAAGTTCTCTTCCTCCATTTGTCCATGAATTCTCTGTTTCCACTTCCTTGTAGAAATTTATAGATCGTGAAGGTAAATCCTCTTCACCTTTAGATCTCATCACTTTGTCATAAAAATACAAGAACAAATACCTTAGTCTTGGATACTTGTTAGCTCGATACCAAAATGATATGTAAACTCTTCAACTTTGGTATTATCCACGAAATCCCAAATTAAACGTTGTTGTCTACTTTCTATTAGAAAATGATAGAGATAACTAGTGTTGATAAGAGGAAACACTAAGCAAAAATCACACATAAATTTTTTGTGGTAGAGCAGGCCTTATTCAAGGGTGCGGAGGGACGAAAGGAACCGCACATGGAGTTCTGAGAATCAACATTAGCGACTTAGCCTATTTTTGGGTATAAAGTCTCTTTTTAGGAGATGGCGTGCTGATCACACAAATGATGCAGAGAAGTGTGCGCCATGCATTGTCTATATTTAGAGGAGCAGATCGAAGTAGTTTTTACATGGAGAAGAGCTAAAGATAGATTCATCACTTCAGTTAACTGTAAGAGGTCTATAGATAGCACACTTGCATGTGTGGCTATATTTGTAAACGGCGCGTGGCTATTATTAGCATGCGACCTATTTTTGGAGTAGATAAGCGGTGAAGGGAAAGTCCCCACCCTATATATATGTGATGAACTGCATAGAAAGATAGTTTTTGATTTGATAGAGATTCTTAGTATTTAGAGATGTGCATATGGATTACTATATCAGATCCATGTTGGTTATGGCATAGATTTCCAGTATTGTAAGAGCTTTTGTAATATGTTTTGATTAATAGATGGAGGTCTTTATTTGAATATAAGTGACATTCTTGCATGCAATTGAGTAACACATCTTGATTTAACCATGGTTATTGATTAAATCTTATTCTTATTAGATCCAGATCTGTATGCTCTGTGTAATAATGGACTAGTAGGAATACTTATGTATATTTGTTTCTTCATCATGTTACCATCCTGCTAAAGAAACCCTAAAGAGGGACACAGTACCTTTGTGCATGTCGTGAGTGCTCAATCTATACGGAGTGATGTGCCAACATGTCTAGGGTGTATATGTGAATTATAGACTGCATCATTGGTTCCATTTTTAGGATCTCTTTTTTAGTTGTTTCCAGGATGGTTCAAGATAGAAAAGCAACATGATGTTGTAGAGTAGATGGTGTTGTGGAGAGATATGGCTCATGAAGCATTTGAATCTCACGAAGAAGACGTGGAGCTAGAGAATAAATAACTCCCCATATAGGGAAGCATGACAGAGAACCCTCCTTGGCCTCCCAAGGATGCGTGCAAGAGAAATAACTTGGGCTGCGGGTGCACATCCAAACCAACCTAATGACCTAGCCCTTGCACTTGGTTTTCCAGTATCCAGTACAACAGTGGACAACACTTTCACTTAGGAGGTAAGAGAGTGGGAGTAAGTCAGAAAGCGAGTACATCGATGGTAGGACAAAAACTTCATTATTATTTGGGGGTACACTTTCAGGTGCATCATCTACACAGAATATGAGTGCGCAAAATGTTGGATTCACCTCTGGAAGTGGAACTACTTCACAGACTGTAGGGGTTCAATATAGTACTACTTTGTTGGGAAATAGGGGAGTACATCTATAGATCCTATTCCAACTTCAGGTGGGGGATCAAGAGGTATAAGTGGTTCTAGTTTTGGTGGATCTGGTGGTTCAGGAGGTAGAGGAAACACATGAGGTTTTGGATTAGGTGAGAAAGGCCCACATAAACATTAGAATATTTATATGGAGATGTCCCTTCGTCTCCTGGAGTATAGAGGTATCGAAGATGTTGCTGAACATGTGCATATGTGTGAAATTTTGTGGTGCACAAAAAGGTATCACAACTTCGAGCACAAGGCAAAGTCAATTTTCTACTACATTATAGGAATGTGTGTACAAATGGTATAGGAAGTTTAATCCTAATCAAACGTATGTTAATTATGTAGAATTAAAGGATGCTTTCCTGAAAGAATTTCATATCCCATAATTTGAGCAAAAGAGTATAAGCGCACTCAAGGATATCAAGAAAGGCACTACTGAAAGTGTACGTGAGTATGATGCCCACTTTAAGACACTCCTATCGAAGCTTTCTTATGATATACATGCAAGTCAGCATGCACAATGGTTTGTTGGAGGGTTGATTACCCCATTTAGAAGGGTGCTATCGCATAAGATGTACACTGACCCGCACAAAGCATTGGAAGTAGATTTGCGGCCGAGGCAATGGGAGCATTGAAACGGCATTATTCCATTCTTAGAAGCCTAGATAGTAGCTATGGTGAAGCAGTTAGAAAAATTATCAAAAAAATCAGCTCATGAAACACGCTTAGGGGTTTGGTTTACCGATTGTGAGGTGGAAGGTCACACCAAATATAGTTTTCCTCACAGATCTATATGTTCATTGCTGTTAGATCGTGAAATATGTCATTTGAATCATGATGCTAATCACTTTCCTTTCATTGTAACGCGCGATCGCAAGAATGTGTCTTGTTATCGCAAAAATTTTCAGTCCATGACCCATGATACTAAAGACTATAGATTGATTGGTCGGATCCACAATGCTATAGATATTGGGGTTCAAAAGACAAGTTTGGTTGATAATTATAAGCATAAGAATGAGCACTAGGATTGGGATTATAATCAAATGCACTATGACATGAATGAGGGACATTTTGAAGGAGGTCGTGGAAGAGGATGTGGATATCGAGGTGGATATGGAGGATGAGGCGAGTTTCCTCATGGAACATGTTATACGTGTGGATCACCTGATCACTATAGGAGTGAATGTCCTCAGAATATATCTTGTTCATTTTGTGGAAAGAGTCATAGCTATGAGGAGTGCCCAGGCTTGTATGAGCATCTGAGTAAGCAAGATAAGCAAGAGAACAAAGGCACAAGGGTGGTTAGGATCCAAAGGTGTGTGGTAGAAAATCAAAGTGGATGCCCAAGTTAACACTGTAACCCGAGGTAGTAATAGTGAAGATTACCACATGAGCTGAAGTGGCATGCGCAAAGAGGAATTACAACAAAATCCGAAAATCACTAGGAGCAGGTTTTGCATGCCAAGTATCCAAATCCAACTCATCAGAAGGAATTCTATCAAGAAACCATGGAGGTCCTCAAGAATCTTCAGGGTGAGATACATTATCTAATGAGAAATCCAAGAATATGGAGTGGAAGAAAGAGACAGAAAAGGTTCCTTCTAATATTGATGACATCGTAGAGGTATGTAGAATGTTGCACCAGAGAACATTATTGCATTACTCAAATTTTTTTGAATGGGAATACTCTGCGTGCAAGCACTAAAAATGAATGATAGATAGTTCATGTAAATCTTCCCCCTCATAGCATTGACTACGATAAGGAAATTACCCTGAATGTTGTTGTGGATGGATGGATTTTGAGCAACATCTTAATTAATACAGTTACGGAAGTGAATGTGCTTACATTAGATGCATGGGTACAAATGGAGAGACCTTCATTGTAGCCATCATCTAATGTGTTGTTTATGGAAAACCGGACTAAGGCTACTCCCATAGGAGTTCTGAAAGATGCGTCTATAACAATACAAGGGGCCAAGTTCACAGGAGATTTTGAGGTACTGGCACTCGTGGAAGCAAACAGTTTTCCAGATTTTCTTGGATACCCTTGGTGTTATGCAAATAATGCTGATTTAAGGTTCAATAAGGGGTACATCAGCTTTGAGAATAAGGAAGAAAGAGTTATAATCCCTTTAACAGATGGAAAGTCTATACCGTATGTTGAGTCAGCTGTGTGAGGAGGACTTAAACCGAATATATGTACACATTATTCAGGACCTAGAGGTCAATGAGCCATCGAAGGAAGGAATCTTGCAATGGGAAGATTCTCAATCTATTAGTGATACTACAAGTATTGCTTGTGATAATTGGGCTCATGGTACGTATGAACTAGTAGGACGTGAAGTGAAGAGTACGGTTGCGCGGAAGAAGGGATTTCGACTGTTAGGTATATAGGTAGATCCGTACCCTGGTATACTAGAACAAAAGATCTTACTATATTCTTGCAAGCCATGGAAACTCAATGGATATACCAGATTAAGAGAAGAGATATGTTAGCGTACACCTTGCGTGGGACAACAACGCGCTGGTGGGTAGTTCACAGAGAAAACCTTATAGAATGGAATGAGGTCCGAATCACACTATCTACTAGGTTTTTTAGAAGTAATGCACCTACACAAGTTTGCACTTATCATGGTGATCAACCTATTCAAAGATCGTATTCAACAAAGGTGAGAGACTCGGACAAAGGGACAGAAGCATTACCACCTTCACTCTAGGTACATAAAATATATTCCACTCTACAGGGATGTGCATATGCTTGGTATGTATATGCAGAACTACATAGAGAGACTAGAAATTGGCAGAATTTGACTATAGGAATGATCTAGACCTTTGATTACTTCTCAACTAAACCTACAGTAGAAGAAGCATTAAGATCTATCAAGCACTTCACTATGGGAGATAGTGCAAAGGCCGAAGAGCTCATTCAGGAACTATTTGGTGAGGCCAAATCAAGGGTGCACTTGGAAGAAGAAGGAGAATTGGACTCTATACTCCTTGGGCACACTTGTCTTGAGAAAGAGAAAGGGAAGATGGTCTACATAGTAGATGACGAGGAAGTTGAGAACCTGGATGTTGAACATTCACAAGGAGTGCGCAAGGTCTTAGATAGGGTAGACAAGGATACGCATGCATATCATGAACCCATGAAAACAAAGAAGGTAAATATTGGAATGGAGGCTGAGCCTAAGGAAGTCATTATTGGAGACTATTGGTCAGAATCAGAGGTAGCAAAATCATTGAGTTACTCAGGGATTATCAGGACTTGTTCCCTAGAGGGTATCATGAACTTAAAGGTGTGCATGAATCACTTGGGGAGATGAAGATAAAGCTTAAAGAAGGTGCACACCCAATTAGAAAGTAACCTTATAGAATGAATCCCAATTTGTGCAAAAGGTGAAGGAATAAATTAATAAAATGTTAGAATCTAGAATCATTCGCCCTTGGATGAGTCAGAATGGGTTAGTCCAATGGTGATCAGTATCAAGAAGGATGGTCAGATTTGAATCTTTGTGGATTACAGGGGATGAATGCTACACGTGTCATAGATCCCTTTCCTACACCATTCATAGAATAAATACTAGGAGCGGTAGGGCATGAAATCTATTCATTCACTGATGGTTTTTTTGGGTATCATCAGGTCTGGATTGCTAAAGAAGATTAAGAAAAGATAAATTTTACTACTGAATGGGGCAGCTTTTCTTATACTGTGATGCCTTTTGGATTGAAAAACTGCACCCGTTGTGTTCTCACGGATAGTTTTTCATGCATTCAAAGATTTCATTCATAACTTCTTACAGGTTTATCTAGATGATTGGACTATATACGGGCTTATAAAGGATCATTGTGATAATCTTCGCTTAATGTTTGAATGATGTATATAGTTAAGTATTTCATTGAATATCAAGAAGTGTATATTTGATACACCTTTTGGAATACTGTTAGGACATATAATCTATAAGGAAGGCTTGCTAGTTGATCCAACTAAAGTTGCAGTTATTCTAGGCCCTCGGAAGCACCTACTAGTCAACGTGGGGTGTACAATTTTTGGGTCATACAAATTATTGAAAATTTATCAAAGGTTATGCCAAAGTTGATGCAGCTCTGAAAGATTTACTAAAAGGGAAAGGTACGTTCTATTGGGGAGAACCAAAAAGCGTGTGTTTGAGATATTGAAAGAGAGACTTACTACCGCGCCTATTCTGCGTTTTCCTTCATGGGATAAACCTTTTCATGTACATGTGGATGCCTCTAGCATGACTATTGGCATGGTGTTGGATCAACTCGGAGAGGGTATTGTCGATCATCCTATATGTTTTGCTAGTAGAAAGTTTGACTCTCCGAGAAAGAATTATACAACCACAGAGTGAGAAGATTTGTCAATGATCTATGCATTGCACAAGTTTCGACAATACTTATTAGCAACACCATTTGTATTCTATATAGACCACATGGATTTGAAGTACCTGGTAAAATACCCATCTTACAGGGGCACATATGTAGATGGGTACTCTTATTCCAAGAGTTTGACTTTACAGTTGTGGTGAAACTAGGGAAAAGTAATTCTAGACCAGACCACTTATCTAGAATTCAATCAGTGAAGAAGCAAATTTTTTTGAAGAAACCATGCCGGATGCACAATTGTATAGGTTGCAACGTGCCAATGGAATTATAAGACATTGTTGTCTTTCTAAGGACTGGTATTGCACCATAAGGGATGAAGGATTTGGAAAAGAAACAACTTGCTATATGTGCGGCACCATTCATGTTGATCAGTGGTGACCTATACAAGTTAGGCAGAGATGAGGTATTACGTTGTTGTGTATTAGAGCATGAGCGCAAGGATATAATGGAGGAAGCACATGGTGGTATTGCAGGTGGCCACTATGTAGGTGATGCTACTGTGTGAAAGATCTTACTTGTTGGTTTATGGTGGGAAACATTGTATAAGGATTATAAACATTATTGCAAGGCATGTGACTATTGTCAGTGTCTAGGTAGACTAGGATAGAGAGATGAGATGCCTTTGAGACCAATTACAAGTGTAGAACCATTTGAGAAATGGGCTATTGACTTTGTAGGACCTATTTTTCCAGCCATGCATAGGACAAGATTGCGCTATATCATTACTTGCACATATTATATTATAAGGTGGGCGACGATGTGAGCTATGAAGGACTCGTGCAATAGCTACAACAACTAGGTTTTTATGGGAGAATGTTCATACAAGGTATGGATTTACTTTAAGCTTGAAAAGTGATAGGGGAACATGTTTTTGAATGAGACAATCAAGATTATGTTAGATGAGTTTATTGTTACACACCATAAGACTACACCCTTATCACTCTCGTGCGAATGGAACTGATGAGGATTTCAACAAGATTCTGAGCTTAGTAATTGAAAAATATTTGTGATGTTGGAAGAAAATATTGGGATGATAAGGTATCAGCTATTCTTTGGGCATACAAAACAACTTATAAGAGATTGAACAAGGCCACACCATTTCAGTTGGTGTTTGGAGTAGAAGTTGTTCTTCCTATAGAATTCATGTTACCTTCATTGCGTATAAACATGCACCGGAGGTCTAGCTGATGAGCAAGATTTGGAAGAAGGGGTTGGGAATATGATTCATCTGGATGAGCAATGAGCCATAACACGTTGGAGCTAGAAGCAATAAAAGGCAAGGAAGAAAGTATGGCATGACAGACACATAAGGGATAAGAAACTTTAGGTTGGACAAATGGTACTACTTTATGACTCTAAATTTTTTGCACCATCCAGGAAGATTAAGGTACATTGGTTGGGGTCGTATGTGATCAATTACATACTTGAATCAGTTGGTTTCCAATTAGAAGCACTTGATGCAACATGGATTCCCGGTTACTTTAATGGGAGTAGGATGAAGCCCTACTATAAATAAGTCTTCTTAGTGTTTGTAATAAGGAAATATTACCATCTAGATTAGGTTTCCATTTTTGTATTTCCTTGATGTATTTTCTTCATCCTCTCTATGCTTTGTCAATTTAGTTCTTGTTTTGGTGTAATAAGTGTGCTTGCATGTATGAAGATAACTAAAATATGAAGCATCTTGATACGCAAAGGACTACACATAATTTTAGTGCGGGGTGGATGGTGAGATCTAGGTATGAGGCTGTAAAAATTGGGAGCTGAAAAGAATACGCTACTATGGGTGCTTTTCAAATGAAAATATTGCTTCTAAAAAATGACCAATGATGGAGATAAGTGAAGGTACAATATAACGTGAGGTAAGTAGAGGTCGTGATAACTACTAGGAGAAGGTATAATGACGAGGTACTCAGGTGCAAGGCGCACGCCGAAGAGAATTTTGTGACTAGAAGGTAGGAGGGCACGCTAGAAGGTTATAGATGGGGCAAAAAGATGTTCCGTGGGAAATAATGAATTTGGTCAATGAATGAGAGGATATTTGGTAGGTGGAGGAGCAATAAATGCACTAAAATTTTGAAAATCTATATAAGGATGGGATGCGAATTCATTTTTACCATTGCAACTAAGAGAATTTGAAAAAGAGCTAAGTGCAAGAGCCGAGTGATCGATTCAAGGTGTGAAGAGAGTGAAACCAAGCGTGGGAAGTAGATCTGTGCATTGTAGAGCTTGTATCCCTGGTGGAGAAGGGTTTGAATGAAGCAGGATGATAGAGAAGAGCTAGGGCATGTGATTTCATGATTTCACCTAGGGCACGGTTGAATTGGGTTAGGGTTTTGATTCGGCCATTGAAGAGTTGCAGAGAAGGTATTTTACAGACGGTTGCAAGGAAGAAATGGCTCCCAAGAAGGCAGTAGCAGTAGGAACCAAGGGGAAAAAGAAAGTGGTTGTCGAGGAGGAAGAGGAAATGACCCCCGAAAGTAATTTTTGGAGATGCAGTATCCAGAATGAGTCTTGGTTGGATAAGAGTGGGACTCTCATATCAAGAAGAGAAAAGTGAGTGAGTATAACCACAAGACCTTGGAAAACAAGAAGGATCTTGATGCCTTTCTCACTTCTAGAACCAACAAGCGCACTACAAATGACATGCCTGTGTATGATGATACATGAGAGAAGTTGTTGAAAAGGACTAGTGTTTACCACTATATGAGCTTCCATACTTTAGGAAGTATGAGAATTTATACAGATGGATCATGAGTAGAGTCCATGAGGAGTTCTTTTACTTTGTGAGATGAAGGGTCGAAATTTCATCCGGGGCTGATCTCCTCAATAACAGGACTAAAGAACACAAGAGAAGACATCAAAACTGACTTAGCAGATAATGCTGCTATTCAGAGACCCATCGAAGTTGGGATACCAGAAGGGTCCGCACGGAATGGACATCGATAAATTGAAGGATTTTCCAGTAGTGAAAGCAGTAGCGCACCTCGTCACTAAGTTGAATGACCAGGATCGGTGGTCACAAGTAAACACTATGTGGCTACATGTGGCTAAGCGCATGTCAGAAGGAACAATCTACAACATTGCAGGCTTTATTGTAGAACAAATAGTGGAAGAAGCATGCACAGAGTAAATATCAGTTTTGGCGTTGTTCTACTATCACTGGTGTTCATGGAGATTGGGGTACCAGATGGGCCTAAGGAGAAAATATGGGAGTACCCTATGGAGCACGATCCCAAATGAAAGATTTAGCAAGTACTTATGCAAGGGTTCAATGACTGATGATGTGAAGCAACATGTGGAGAAGTGGTATGATAGGCTCCACGTGGCATTCGAGGAAGAGTGGTGCATACCAAAAGACTTTCCTTCAGTAGTGGGTAAGCAAGTTCAATTTACTATTTACTAGCATTTATGAATAGTGCGATTTACAATAAAGAATGGAACTTGGAGTCCGTGGTGCAAACTCCCATATGAATTCACATTAAGGTATTTTCAAGTGTTTGTTCACCGATTCAAAGACACAAGAAGATTGATTTTCAATTCAGATAAGGTAGATTGCGACTACCACACCTTGCAGAAGAAGTACATGTATCCAAGGTGGAGCGCATACGATGAAAGGATTATTTCATAAGTGCTGAGCATAAAGCCAATAATCCTAGTTGTTGCAGATATTAGGGCAGCACTTGTATACATCCAAATGAAGCCCAAGATGGAAGGTAACAAGTATGTGGAAGATGATTCCATGCTTCCAAATGCACCGAAGGAAAACATACAAAGGAGAATATACCAAATGGTAAAGCCCTCGAAACTATACAAGTAGAAGTAGAAGAAGAGGAGTGTGAATACAATGGTGGCCTAGAGCACAGAAGAAGGCAACCTTATGAAAAATGGAAGCAGAGCGTGAAAATAATCCTCTACAAGGGTAAGAAGAAGAAGAAGATACAGGGGGTAGTGCAATGTGTAGTGTAAGGGGGAAATATTTAAGAATGTGTTCAGTGCACAAGGACATAGGGTGGAACACCGTAATTTGTAATAAAGTCACCGCACCTCTCACCTCACCAAGAGCCTATAGATAAGAGGAGAAGAAATTTGAATTTTGATAAGGCACATGTGCATCACCTACCACTCATGGCCGTGAAGAGGAGCCTTAGACCTAGGATGAATGAAAGATGAAGAATTGAAAGATGGAGAAGAAAGAGAGAAGGAGAAGTTAGAGGCCACCCATGACACTACTGAAGATACAACATAGATTCCCAATCTTGATGCTACAGTCCCAAAAGGGCTTAGATCAAGGAGGATGAGTGGAGAGCACAGTGCACCCATCATGGGGTATGTGGAGGATGTAGGGAAGATTGTCTGCGCGCCTGGTTCCAGAGCACCATTGAGCAAAAATACTTATTTGGTTGGGAGCTGATGGATGAGGACATGGCCATGGTGTGAACAAGGAAACAATTGTCATGGTCAATGCATACCCACATGGACAAGCCTGAATTCGATGTATGTGAAGAGTCATGTGTATCAAGATGGTTAGAGAAGGATCCTTTAGCTAGACACATAATAGTTAAGCCCACTGTTATGTCTGATGAACAAATAAGTAACACACTGGTGAAAGTATCAACAGAAGTGGCTAGAAGAAATATGGACAAGGCTGCCACAATAAGAGCACTGCACGAGGAGATAAAGATGAAGGATGCAGAAATAACATTATTGGTTCAGGAGAAGGACCTAGGACAAAGGTGAAAGTACGACACTTTCATGATCATGGCGGAGGAAATTGGAGATCATGTGCTCAAGGCACACCCACATCTAGAGTCCAAGGTACCGACAGAGTTCCCCTCAACAATGCATTATGTGAGAAATTTGGTAGACTTGGTGCTGGAGGATGACATCATTCGAATGCCAAAGCTAAAGAATACTGAGGAAGAGATGGAAAGGGATAAGGCTACAAAGAAGCACCGATAATTGAAAGATATGAAAGCCTACTGCAAGCACTTCAAGAGGAATTAAAGAAGGCTGACCATGCCTTGAACATATGCACAGCCCGCACTCATAAAGGTGAAGATTTTGATAGAGGACAATGAATTCCAAAATTTCATGAAAGATGAAACATTGGGTCGCGTAGAGAGGTTTATAATGGTAAAACAAAAGTGCGAGGCACATAAGAGCCACATAAGGAGAGGCTAGATGAGCTTGGGAAACTCATCACTTAGAAAATGGATGTGCTTGAAGGGACACATACTTCAATGTCCAACATTATGCTGGTGATACAGAATGAAAAGGGAGAAATAACACAAGATGAGCTGGAGTCCATCATTGTGGACATACCAGACCAAGCAGAAAAGGCACTAATAGAATGGAAGACATTATAGGATGAGATAAAAGAAGAGTATCTAGAGCTGATACTCTAGGATGAGACAGAGGGGCCTGAGATCTGAATTATTATTTTATTCATTCTTTATTCATCTGAGTATTCTTTATTCACATTCTTTTATTCAGTTTTGGACATAACCATTGTCGGGGTGACAATGAGATTAGTGTGGGGTAATGTTGATAAGAGGAAACACTTACATAACTCACATAGGAAGTCCATGTAGGAGAGAAGGATTGATTCAAGGGCATGGAGGGACAGAAAGGAACCACACACGGAGTTACAAAATCAACATTCGAGACTTAGCCAATTTTTGTGTGTAAAGTCTATTTTTAGGAGATGGCGTGCAGATCACACAAACGATGCAGAGACGTGCGCACCATGCATTGTCTATATTTAGAGGAGTGGATTGAAGGATTTTTGCATGGAGAAGAGCTAAAGATAGATTCATCACTTCAGTTAACTATAAGAGGTCTATAGATAACACACTTGCATGTGTGGCTATATTTGTAAATGGCGTGTGGCTATTATTAGCATGCGACCTATTTTTGGAGTAGATAAGCAGTGAAGGGAAAGTCCCCACCCTATATATATGTGATGCAATGCATAGAAATATAGTTTTTGTTTTGATACATATTCTTAGTATTCAAAGACGTGCATGTGGATTACTATATCAGATCCATGCACGCTATGGCATATACTGCAGATTGTAGGAGATTCTATAATATGTTTTGATTAATAGATGGAGGTTGTTATCTAAATATGAGTGACATTCTTACATGCAATTGAGTGGCACGTCATCATTTAACCATGGTTATTGATTAAAGCCTATTCTTCTTAGATCCATATCTATATGCTCACGTGTAATAATGTACTAGTAGGAATACTTATGTATATTTGTTTCTTCATCATGTTACCATCTTGCTACAACAACTCTAAAGAGGGACATGATACCTTTGCACACTTTAGGTGAGTGCTCAGTCTATGATGAGTGATGTGCCAGTGCATCTAGGGTGTATCGTGAATTCTATACTCGCATCACTAGTGATGAATTTTACTTGTGCTTAGAATCAACAATTACAGGAAAGGAAAGAATATAAGCTCACAAACACCAAGTTTTATCCCTCGAAAGCCTCCAGAGGAGGAAAAAATAGTCGGGAAGGGCAATTTCTCTTTCTTTCCACTTTTATTGGCCAATTCAAATAATAAGTACATCAATTACAATAAGTATGAAAGAGAAGTAGATAATATCTCACACTTCCTCCCAATTACTTTCTCTTTGTCTCAACACTCCTTTCTTCTATAAAACACAATTCTATCACTAAGAACTTCTTGCTCACTTGCTTTCATGCTTTGATGATTTGATGCTCACTTGCTTTCATGCTTCGATGATTCGATTCCCTTCTTCCCTTCTATAAACACATATTTATAGCATTTCTCATGTCCCGCCATGTATTGAGAATGGGGAAGGTCACAAAAGGACGAGACACGTATAAACCTTCAAATTTTGAGGTTGCTTGTTTAATATTTATTTTATTTTATTTGTGCCGACTGATCATGATGAAGTAGAGTCCTTTTGGATCCCTATCAATCACACCTCCCCTACTTATGAGGAATTTGGTCCCACAAATCTTAGTGGGGAAGTAGATGAGGAAATATTTCCCTCACTTGATCCTTCGAGTACCACCGGGCCTCAAGTTGGTGTCTTTCCTTTCATTCCATCTTGCCAAGACTCCTGCGGACCTATCCTAGTCTCGCTGACCTTTTTTTACAGCACTACATCCTCCTCCAATTTTCCTTGTGAGTCCAAGATGCAATCCTTAATGGAAGGTAGCAACTATATTTCTTCATCTTCATCTAGCATGGATGGCTCATATAGGTGTAATTTCTCATAGTTTACTACAGAGTACATCCTCATAAATGATGGTAAATCAAGTTGAAAAGCATTTTCTCCAACCTGCTCCAATATGGTGAAGGGCCCATATCATAGTGGCTTGAGCTTCCATACTTGAACTTGTAGTCTCTCCTTTCTAAAGTAAATCCAAACTCTATCTCCAACATGAAGCTTATGTTCCCTCCTATGTTGATCGTTCCTAGCTTTGTACTTGGCTTGATATTTCTCTAGTTGTTTCTTAATTTTGAGATGCATTTTTAGGATCCTCTCAATGAATTTGTTTACTCTAGTCACCTTTGTGTCTCATGTCTCCTCCTCATCTTGCTTCCCAACTACTATGTCTAGCGGATTTGTAGGTAGATATCCCAAGCATGCTTCAAATGGTGACTTCATAGTGGATGTGTGTACTGCCCAGTTATAGGAATGCTAAATGTAGGCTAAGGACTCATCCCAAGTATTTGGGTATTTTCTACTATACCCTCCGATCAACTGTACTCAAAGACCATTAACCACCTTTGTTTGTCCATCTATCTGTGGATGGAAATTTTTGTTCCTCTGTAACTTGGTATCCATCTTGTCCCACAAAGTAGTCCAAAACTTCCCCAAGAACTTGGAATCCTTGTCGAAACAATAGACTTTGGAAAACCAAAATGTACCCATACATTAGCAAATAAAATATTTGTTGCCTCATGTGATTTTACTATCTTTTTACATGCCATAAGAATACACATCTTACTGAATCTATCAACAATAACATAGAGATATTCATGGCCATGTTTAGACATAGGAAACCCTCCTGAAAAATCCATAGAAATGTCCTCCCATGGATGAGTAGGTATTGGAAAAGGCATATACAAACCTTCCTTCCTAGTCTTAGGCTTGCTAGTACAACAAATTTTACATCCACGTATAAATTTTGATACTTCTTCTTGCATATTGGGCCAATACACATACCTTTGCAAGTGGGATAGGGTCTTACCAACACTGAAATGTCCTACTACTTTCGAGGTATGTGCTTCCCTCATCAATAAAAGTCTTTCTTCTTTAGGAATGTAAAGATTCTCCCATTGGTAGAGCATCCCATCCTTGAAATAACAATCTTCAATTCCTATTCTTTCAAATTCTTGAGACTGCTAATCAATTGCTGAAACTTCACCCCAAAGTCTTTGTCCCGGGCATATGCCTCTCATTAAGCTTCTTTTATGAAGGGCTAGATCTGAGATATAGTGGCCAAATAGGAGAAATTCTCTTGTGTGGGTGTCCTAGACAAAATTTCTGCCACCAAGTTTGTACTACCCTTCTTGTATTTGATCACTAGATGGAAATTCTGAAGAAAACCCATCCATTTGTAGTGCGTTTCCTATTGTAATTTAGACTATGCTTGTAAATACCGGAGAGGTTTGTGGTCATTGTGCACAACAGTTTCTTTACCCAACCAATAATGCTTCCATTTTATAATTTCCTGAACTAGTACATATATTTCCTTATCATATACTTAGTATCCTTTAACTGTTGAAGTGAAAGTTTTAGATTGATAGCATATGGGTTTACCTCCTTGAAGCAACACTATGCCCATAGCATAATCACTGGCATCTATTTATACTTCAAAAGGATGCTGTAAATTAGGAAGAGAAAGTATTGGAGCATGACTAATCTTGTATTTCAATAACTCAAAGGATTTGTTTTGTTCCTTACCCTACAAAAACCCTTACTCTTTGTGACCACTTGTGTGTAGAGTGCTTTCAATCAAGGAGAACCTAGGAATGAACTTCCACATGTACGGTACTCGCTCCCACGAAACTCCTAGTATCTTTGGATCCTATTGGTGTTGGCCAATTAGTGATGGCTTCCACCTTATTTGGATCCACCGATATCTCTCTTCCTCCAACCACGTGCCTAAGATATATAAGTGAGTGTTTAGAAAATTCACATTTCTTCATATTACAAAGCAATTGTTTTTCCCCGAGAACTTGCAAGACTTGTTGTAAATGAGTTATATGTTCTTCCCATGTGGCACTAAAGATCAAGATATCGTCTAGATATATAATGACACATGAGTCTACGAATTCCCGTAATACATCATTCATCAATCTCATAAATTTAGCGGGTGCATTGCATAACCCAAAAGGAAGTACTAACCATTCATATAAAACCCTGTTTTATCTTGAAGGAAGTCTTCCATATATCCTCCTCCTTCATTCATTACGAATTGCCGATAACCCGAATTGAGATCCAACTTCATGAAAAATTTGGCATGTTGAAGCTGGTCCAAGAGATCATCTATGCGGGGAAGTGGATATCTGTTCTTTATGGTGATCTTGTTCAAAGCACGTTACTCGATGCACATTATCCAAGAACCATCCTTCTTTAGCACCATCACAATAGGTGAACTACATGGTTAGGTGCTTAGATGTATCACCCTTGTTTTACTAGTTCCTTGAGTTATTTCTTTACTTCGCTTCTCGAGCAAGGATATCCTATACAACCCGATGTTTGGTAGAGGGGATTATGGAAATAGCTGAATCTCATGTTCTACTTCCTATTTTGGTGGTAACCCACTGGGAGCCTAAAATACTTCCTAAAAATACTTGAATAATACTATCCAAATCATGCTTTCCTAGTTATAAATATCTGCAACTTCTACCCCATCTTGTTTATCCTTTAAAAAAAGTAAACAAAACTGATTATGATTTTCTTGAATAAGTCGTTTTGCTTGGTTAGCACTCACCATAGTAACATGTGTCTTATGTTGGTGTTCCCGGATGTTGTAGCTGATCCCATCCTTGACCCATCTGTACTAGTTTTCCCTTCTCATAAATATAGCATCCCTAATATACAAGTAAGGACTCCCGAATACAACATAAAAATCATCAAGTGGAATAACGTCAGCTTCCAAAACATCAATATACTGGGAATTTATCCCAAACTTGACCTTACATCTTCTTGTTACCTAAATTTCAACACCCTTCTTCACCCAACCCAAAGGATAAGGGTGTGGATTCTCGTAAGTCTCAAGACCAAGCTTATTTACAACTACTTCAGAAATCAAGTTAGACTGAGAACCGATATCAACCAAAGCATTTACCTTAGTTCTCTTGATTTGGATTTTGATCTGGAATAGTCTACTCATCTCCTCTTCCTGGCTGTCCATGTTGGTGGTCGTGCATCCAAGCCTTTCATCTACATCGAGTCATCTTTAATTTCCACCTCCCCTTCTATCTTTACAACTGTCATGGACTTATTCGAGTCCTTGGTTCGGTTCTTTGGATGTAACTCGGATGCAAATTCCAACATGTAGCATCAGTATGACCATTGATATCATAGTTCTTGTAAAAATTCTTGGGATCTTTACAAGTATTTAAAGTAGTGGCAACTTGTTTACCTTTCCCTTTCCACTTACCCTTGTTACTTGTTTTCCGTACTCTTTTTTCTTCTGATTTGTTGATTGATTTACCCTTGGATTTACTTATCCTTGCTTCTTTTCATCATCTATGTAGTATGCATGTACACATGCTTCGTTGAGATCTTTGGGCTTTATGGAGATGACTTTTCTTTGAAGGTGAGTGTGAAGTCCTCCCAAGTACTTAGTCATAATATCCTCATCCTCCAAGTCCATGTTTAGCAACATGGCCTACCTCTGAAACTCCGTAGTATAGTCCTGCACACTTTGACCAATGCCTTGTCTAAAATATTGCCATTTAATCATTTGGTTAGTCTTGTGGCCAATAGGATAGAAGTTAGCTCTAAGTAATTATTTAAATTCTTGCCAAGATTTCACAATAGGACAGCTTCTTCTTTTCACAAGTGGTTAGATGGGTTTCCCACAAAAACAGATCATGTCCCTCCATTTTGAGACGTACAAAGGTGATCCTCTGTGCCTTAGTGACATTATGGATGCTAAAGTAGAGTTTTAACTTTTTAAACCATTTATCAAGCAACTATGCATCTACTTGTCCTTCAAATATTTTAATCTCAACTTTCATCTCAACTTTAAAAGGAGTATGATCAGATTTTACCTTTTCTCTTGTGTTTGAAGTCTCTTCTTCATGCTCTTCCCCATAATATTCCTCATGGTGGCTCCTCCCTATACCAAAATTTTCAGCTAAGCCTCAACCACTGAGTCCATGGAGTCTTGCTTGATAGAAGCTATCTTCTGCAAATCTGCAAGTTCTTCTTTCCTTCTAAACATCCTATCCATCATGGTCTCCAACATATCGATTCTACGGACTAAGTTCTCTTCCTCCATTTGTCCCCGAATTCTCTGTTTCCACTTGTAGAAATTTTTGGATCACAAGGTAAAGCCTCTTTGCCTTTAGATCTCATCACTATCATACAAATCCAAGAACAAATACCATAGTCCTGGATACTTGTTAGCTCTGATACCAAAATGATTTGTAAACTCTTCAACTTTGGAATTATCCACAGAATCAAAAATTAAACGTTGTTGTTCTACTTTCTATTAGAAAATGATAGAGATAACTAGTGAATGAATTTTACTTGTGCTTAGAATCAACAATTGCAGGAAAGGAAAGAATATAAGCTCACAACACCAACAAGTTTTATCCTGGAAAACCTCCAGAGGAGGAAAAACTAGTCGGGAAGGGAAATTGCTCTTTCTTCCCACTTTTATTGGCCAATTCAAATAATAAGTACATAAATTACAATAAGTATGAAAGGGAAGTAGATAATATCTCACACTTCCTCCCAATTACTTTCTTGCTCTGTCTCAACACTCCTTTCTTCTACAAAACACAATTCCAACACTAAGAACTTCTTGCTCACTTGCTTTCATGCTTCAATGATTCGATGCCCTTCTTCCCTTCTACAAACACATATTTATAGCCTTTCTCATGTCCTCCTGTGCACTGGAGAATGGGAAAGGTCACAAAATGGGAAAGGTCACAGAAGGGGAAGAGACACGTACAACCCTTCAAATTCTGAGTCTTGTTCATTTCATTTTTATTTTATTTTATTCATGCTGACTGATCATGATGAAGTAGAGTCCTTTTAGATCCCTATGGATCAGCGATGGATTGATTCTCGCATCTCTAATATGTTGGGTCTTTCCCTTTAATTGATTCTTGATATTTCTAGAGAGGATGAGATCATCATCAAATTCAGTGGCCATCCTTTGTGCTCCTACAATGCTCCTTTCTTGGGCTCTTTGTACAAAAATCCTACTTCGATGATTGAACATTGATGAAGAATCTCTTGACATTATTTTGAGATGGTGAATCCTATTCGTATCCTGTGAAGCAACCATTCGAAACGAAATTACAAATTCTCTCTTGGTTTCATTTTCTCCTTTCATCATTTGAGCCAACTACACCAAGAGGTATTGATAGTATTTAGTTGATTTAAATATTTTCTCGAAGGCGCCTCTTGATGTCATCCCAACCAAAAGTGATGGATCGGGCAGCGTAAGGTAGAACCATTCTTCTACTTTTTCTTGGAGAGACTCCACGAATAATATTACAAAGAAACATCTTCATGTTAAACACAAATAATTCCACATGATGTTGTGAAAGTAGTGATGTGTTCTTCAGGATGTTGTGTGTTTTCACCTTTGAACTTTGGAAAGTTCTTGTGGGAACCTGTTGGTACATTGTGAAGTGAGGGTTCAAGAGAAAGTGGGCTCCCTAGTATTCCTTCCCCATGGGATAATGGGTCAAGGCCTCTCTACTTTTTCTATCATTATTTATTTTGATTCTTCTTCTTGCGGGAGCTCAATGCTCAATGGTGGTTGAAAAATGGGAGAATTTGAAGGTGGAGTATGAACAAGAGTTTGGATAGGATTGTTAGGTGAACTACTCGAAGCACCAGATGGAGAGGAGGCTTCATGCGAGAAGAAGTATGGATTATCTCTAATTCGTTCTTGTTGATTTTACAAAGCCTTGAAATTGGAAACAACACTTTGCCTCTCGACCTTTTCAACATGGTGTATCTTCTTTCAACCATCTTTTGAAATTCTTAAAGTGGGAATATGAAAAGACACAATGGAATATAAAAATTCACGTGCAATAATTTGACAATGTATCTTTTCAAGAATGGACTTCCATGAACTCTTTTTCTCGATTTTTCAATATTTGATTTTTTTTTTTCAATTTTGGGACATTACAGCTTATTTTGGGTGTAGATGCTGCTAAATCTACCACATGGTGGGCACCAAAAAATTTTAGCGAGATTTTTTTAGGTGGAAAATTTGGTGGGTTTCTTTCCAACACTCTGGGAATATAAGTCCCTCTACCTAACCGGTGGAGTCATATATGCATGCACATGAAATGGTGTATTTATTTGGTGGCCTTTTGACCGGGATCCAATAGGGACACTCCACCGACCCTTTGGCAAAGCTAGAAATTTCTTGCTAGAGAGGACTTTGTTTGAAGTGTGGAAAATGGGAGTGAGAAAATAGGTAGGAGAACTAATGCTTTGCAGAGGTAGGAAATCGATTCCCTGCACACTCACTAGTTAGAAGTATCATCACATGTATTTATGAGAAGAAACAACTTTGTAAGCATCATTAAGACCAAATTAAATTTGATGAACACAAAGTATCAAGAAATCCCTTAGTCGAAGAAAGCTAGAAAATCCTTCTTCTTGTATTAATTTCTCAAACAAAAGTTGTACATAGTGGAGAAATGGAGGAAATTGAGAAGGGGGAAAGGAAGAATTTGGCTATCTCCTTTGTTCTCTCAAGGTAGAATGCACTCTTGAGCTTACAAAATTAATGACCAACCCTTTGAAATGGGAATGGCTTTACAATTTATAGAATAGACTTGACTCTTTGTCTTCTTCATGACCCTCCATATGCCTTATTCCTAACTTTAGACTATTCATATTCCTACAAAATATTTAAGTCCCTTTTATAAAATCAAGGTGACTTAATTTACATTATGTTTCTAAAGTCACTTTTAAGTGACTTAAAGGCATATCAAAAAGTGCAAACCCCAACGAAGAATTAGAACATTTGAAAGTGAGAGAAAGTTGGGGGAAGAGGAGAGAGAAAGAGAGAGAGAAGAAGAAGAGGAGATGTCACCCGATGAAGTCCATTGATCCTCATTGATGGAAAGCTCCAAATGCAGTGAAACTATGAATCTTTGAACTCCTTACACACTATGAAACTCCTCCAAATTAGCTCATGAACACTCACCAAGTTGAATGAACTAAGGTGGATCTCGAATGCCCTATGAAAAATGACTAGGATTCTCCCAAACAATGATGTCCCCTTGAATGATTATCCTTATATGACCCATTGTGCCAAAACTACTTTTTGAGTGTAACTTACTATTTTTAGTAAGTGTGAATTGCGAGCCAAGATGACCTTTTTTATGACCTTTCCTATGATGTTCCCTCTGTGTTCACCGCCTTCTTCATGGAATCTTAAAATGGTGGCTTACCTGAAGTAACATTCCCCTATGCAAGGAGACATGCTATTTTTAGTAAGTGTGCCACGAATGTCAAATTGTGACGAAATGAGTCTTGAAATTCTAGGTTTTATTCTAGGTTCCACACTCTAAATTTTGAGTAATTACTTCATCTGAAAAAGTGGAAAAATGATGTTTTCATCTGTGGGGGAAGAATACTTGAAAAAACACATCCCTCCATATCCCTAAAAAATAGGGGCTTCATGGAATAAAACCTACTTCACATGAAATTAGATTTTTCAATGATCATTCCCTCCAATTTTTAGATGATATCGCTAGTCGACCTTTGAGAATTTGATAATTTCTTCAAAGAGGGAATAATGCTGATAAAAAATATCCCTCCATATCCCTAAAAAATAGGGACTTCTTGGTGTGAAAACTAGTTCATGCGAAACTATATTTTTCAATGATCGTTTCCTCCAATTTTCGGTGATTTCACCCACTGGAACCTTATGAAGTAGAGAGGTAGCTCACTGATTTTTTCCACTACTACTTCATGGAGACCATTAATGGAACTTGAAAATTTTAGGTCTGGTTTTTGTCTCCATTTTTGATGATATAAATTCCATTGTGATAGGTTTTTTCTTCTGGTGCTTCACGCAAAATTTCACTTCAATCCGACGACCAGTTTGATAGGAAATTGAACTTTGTTCTTTGTGGAGCTGAAAGTGAAATTTCTTCATTGTGAGAATTCCTTGCTGAAAATTGGAGTTTTGAATATGATTTTTAATGGCCTTCAAGAGATAATAAATCAATAAGAAATGGTTTCTCAATCCATGCAATGGTTTTGCAAGATATGTTTGATTCTTGGTTTTATAGAAATGGAGTTTTTCGAGTTCTTTTCCTATGTTCTTCATTCTTTCTTCTTGTATTGATCAACCTGCATTCTATGACATGTGTATTATCATGGGGTGGAGTATTTTTTTGGTGAATATTTTTTGAGATTTGGCCATAGTGGAGTGTTGTCTTGGTGTTCTCTGTAGTTTTCTTAGGTAATGGAGAAGTAGCAAGAAACAACTAACAAATAGATTTTTTTCAAATTTTTGGGTTGGATTTGGGTGAAATTTTTAATGTTTTATGTCCTGTCTCTCGTGGAATGAGGGATATCAAATTCCAAGGTGGTCAAGAAGATGACACGTGGTGGTCATCTAACTAAGCAGGAATGAATGCTCCAAAAAGTTGTTTTAAAGCACTCGGGATTAAAGTCAGATCATTTGGGTGTTCAAATGACTCCCCATAGGGGCCGGGAACTTTTTTCCAAGTCTTATGTCCCCCACCTCGGGGGACATAGGTTTCCATAGTGGTCCTAGAGCTGACATGTGGCGCTTGATCCGATGGCAGGGAATGGATGCTCCAAAAATGCACCTGGGGGTTGAAAGTCGGTCACATGGGTGTCCAAATGACTCCCCATAGGGGATGGGAACATTTTTCAAGGTATTATGTCCCTCACCTCAGGGAAATAAGGGAAATCAGTTTCGACAAAGGGTCTTGGAGCTTACATGTGGTGCCAGATCCGATGGTAGGGAATGGATGCTCCAAAAATGCACCTGGGGGATGAACTGTCAAGTCTAGAGATCACATGAGGGTACAAGAGGTAATATGGGAAATGAGAGGGATTAAAGGGTTCTAATTGTAATTTTCCAAACTTTTTTCCCTAACCTTGAGGGATGTCAAGGACAAAAATCCCGCCAGAGGCTCCTAGGGCTTGCACGTGTCCTCCAAACATTTTGTTAAGTCCCGAACTTGTGACGGTGATAACTTGAGCTCCTGATGTAATTTTTTGGAAAATTTTTATATGATACTGACTGAAAATGGAATTTTACATCCAATGGTTAGGGTATCATGTATTTATTCTTCCATTTGATCCTGAAAAATTAGAATTTTGATTTAGTACTCTACACTGCTCTGAGAAAACCTCGCCTCCAGATCGTATGCGCCAAAGTGTTGTGAGAAATATAATTTCACCATAATTTATCTATTGTAAGTCTCTTTTAAGAGATGTGTTTTTGTTCCTAACTCCATCCGGAGATCCCAAAATCTTCTTTTGAAGCCCAACAACCTGCTTTTGAGGCTTGTGTACTTGCTCTAGGCTTGTGAACCATGTTTTCACTCATACTTGCTCCCGCCTTTCAAAATTCCCTAAACCTTCCAAAACCAGTTCCATGATGTTTTAATGTCTTTAATTCAACTCCATATTGAATTTATCCCTTCCATTCCACTCCGGGGTTTAATCCGGTCATGGTAAGGCCAATGATAGCCCTTCCCACTACCGCCGGAAGATAGTACCTTTTCGTAATTTCCTAAAATCACCTAGGGGGAATGAATAGAATTTCCTAAATCACCTAGGGGACCAATTTGACATCAAATATGGGGTGAATAGACTGACTAATTTGACTTGGGGTGCCTAGGAATGATAAAACATGAAAATTTTGGCATAGGGGTATAGTTGTCATGCTAAAAAATTATTAATTTCCTTGTTGCACATTTGCACGACAACAACTTTGTATTAGAGTGGTTGCTTCAAAATAGGAGTGGGTGCATCAGGGGTGACTAGGTGCTCACGACATGGGAAATCATTGTAACCTTATAGGAAAATGTTTCCAAGATATTTCTCTCCATTTCAGTGGGTTTTCTCCCTTATTGGGTTTACCACCTTAAATCTTGTCTTCTCATTTGTTCATGTGTGTTTGTTCATCTATATCTCTCATGGTTAAGTATCCATGCTTATCATAGTTAAGATAGTTAATCTTAGTCGATTGAATCATTAAAAATTGCTTGAAAGGTTTTAAAGAGCACCGATTTACCCCCTCTCGGTTCCTAGAATGTCTAACATTTTCTTCCCCTTTAGGGTTTCCCACTTATATATTATTTCCATGTGTTGATTTGTTTTTATTTTCTCATGTTTTGTTATGCTTCTTGAATGCATGATTAATGGTGAATGGTTAATATGATAAATGGTTAATGAATGATTAAATTTTAAGTGATTGAATGTTTTAGCACTCATGGATTCACCCCCTCTCAAAGTGAATTTGCTTCCAAAAATTGGTATCCGAAAGCAGGTCCTCTAAACAAATATTAACAATATTTAGGTGATTCTTTGAAGCAAAAATGGGAAAGTTACAGAAAAATCATGAGAAGTCATCTGAGGATGAACTACAATTAATGTGTCCAAGAAAGAAGAACCTAGTTTTGGAGTCTTTGGTCAAGGGATATGGAGATTATATCAGTTATATGAATTTTGAGTATGAAGTGATCACTAAGGAGTATCAAACACAAGTAGGGTTATTGAAAACAACTCTAAAAGGAAAGGATGATGAATGTAGAAAGCTCAAGGAATAAATAGAATCCCTAAAAGTCAAAAAGATTAATCCATCAGGTATGAAACATAGATGAGGTATTTTAAATTTTAGTTGGAGAAGGTGTCTATCAAGTTGAATACCTTTGAGAGGTTTGAGAAGAGTACTATGGCCCTAGATGATATCTTGAGTAGTCAAAAATTAGCTAGTGACAAATCAGTCTTGGTTTCAATGGAGATGATAAGAATTCTAAAATACCAAGTCAAGAAGTATTCCTAGTTCCAAAGAAGGTGAAAATGAAGGTGTCCATGCCAAGAAGGTCTATTTCAAGAACTATGCAAGGTCTCATCCCATCAGAAACCAAATGCAAGAAGGTATGCAATTTTTTTTCATGGTTATTGTTTTTCTTGCAATGAGTATGGTCATAGAGAAAGGGATTGTTATAAGTCTTTAAAGAGTGAATATCTATGGAGAAATGGAATATATCATCGCCATCATCATTTAATAGGTATGTACAATGTTGTTTTCTATAGTTGTCACCAAGAAGGTCACATTGCTAGGTTTTTTCATCTTGATCCATCTAGACAAAACAAGAATTTTGTTTCTCCCAAAGTCAAGAAGGAAGTGTGGATGCCTAAATCATTTGAGTATAGCAGTGATTTGACCCTATTTATATAATCAATAAGAAACAAAAGAATGCGAAAATTGTTTCAAATCATGTTGATATTATAGATGGTGTGAAGGAAAAGGAACAAGTGACTGTTATGACTAATCAATCTTCAAGTCAAAAGGTATGTTTTCCATGATTAAGAATAAGCTTGTGGTTGAAGAGAATCATGTGTGTTTTATAGGAATACAATCTAGAGAGGAAGTAAGAGATAAGATGGTCATCAAACCAAATTTTCCTAAGAAGGGCAAAAGGATCTTAAGGACCGACTACAAGGTGGATGATAAGGACACGAGAGATTTGGGAATCTCCCAGTTTATGATTTTTAGTGCTCTAAAGTGATTTGGGTGTCTTCATTAGGATTCATGAATAACTTATTCATACATGAGAATCAGTGAATGTTTGTTGTTGAGATGGAATCACCATAATTTTTGTGATTGGGGACCTGAGATATGTAACAAGGTATGTGTTTTTGTGTTGTTGTTATGGGTGCTGGATAGCTATAAGAAGGTTTGCATTTAATAAAGATACATTCATGAAGGTATGATGTCTTTTTAGAGTCATATGGTAAGTTAAGGGTTTCAAGAGATACTAATAATGTCTTCAGTATACTAAAATATCTTAAGATTTCTATATAAGGAATGTAATAATTATGTGATGTACGAGATTATCTCTAAGAAGAAGGATCAAATGGAAATTTTTGTTGTGAAAAGTGTCATCAATCATGATTACTTAGTATGTATGTGACCATGTAAGTTGGTGATTGGTCTATAAGACCAAAATAGTTTGTTGATTCTTGAGCAAAGGTGAGTTTGACAAGTGTTAGTGCAATAAGGAAGTACAACCATGATTTTGTGAACATTTAAGAAGGATCAACAGGTGGTAAGCAGGTTGTTATGATCTATTCATAGTGTTATATGGCCTTAAGAAGGACATCAAAGGAGTAAGGTAAGTTTCCTTGATATAGTTTTGTTGCAAGTAAATAATTTCAAAGGATTCCAAGGTAATTTTGATATCTGAAGCAATGTTTTATATGTTTAGAGGCATGGCATAAATTCAAAGGTACTAAATTATGGGCATGAAAGGTAACTTGTGGAAGAGAAGCCTGGGGTTGAAGGATAGATCTGGGAAAATAATGGTGAAGTATTGCATATCATGGATAAGTCTTGGTGTCTTCTGGGTCTTTTCATAAAGGTGTGTATGCTCTATGATCTTCAATAGATTATTGAAGACCTAACAAGCTAATTTGGAAGTCATTCATAAAGGTATGTTTCCTTTTTCTTATCATGTTGCATGATAAAATAATTCAAGAAGGTTGTTTTTAGGATTAACGGGGTTAGCGGTAAGTTGGACATTATAATACAAGTATGAGAGGAGCTTAGTCTAGCTTAGAACTGTGCTTTGAGACCTAAATAGATCTACAAGTGTTCATTTGAAATTTTTTATGGCCCAATACAGTAATTGAGTCACATTTCTCATAATGGATTCTTGAAGTTATAGGTTTATTTGACTTAAGTAGAGCTACGAGTTATGAATTGCGAGAGATGTGAGAATAAAGATCGGTTTTCAGGTCATGTCAAGATATGTATTGTGATGTGTGTGCTTGAAATGAGTATGAATTTAGTCTATGTGTTTCTCATGTTGAGACCTTAAAATAGTTGTGAAAGAATGTGAAATGGTCCAAGGTACGACTCAACATGTTTTGTTTTATGATGATGAGCATCAAAGAAAGTATAAGACAAGTTTGAGTGTTACAAGTTATATTTTAGATCTATGGAGACCTATTTCAGCTTTGAAGGATTGTGTGTCCAGTCAAGAAGATATATAAAGGGAATTCAAGTAAATGGACTTTTATGATAAGTGTAATGTGTATGGTGCTCGAGTATAAATCATGTTGTGACTATCGAGATAGGGGAGCCTATCAAGGTCCTAAGACAGTTAGCATGAAGGATGAAAAAGTTTTGAAGAACAAAAATATGGGTATGGACAATCAAATCTTTAAGTATTATGTAATAAAGGATTCAAGATAGTGAGATTTGGTGGTTCATTACAATGAAATATGCTTGATCGGTCCCGAACTAAAACTCAAATATGATATGTATTTGTGAAAGTATGTTATGAAGTAAGTAGTGTAGATTTGGTCTTATATTTGTGTCTTAAGACCTTATCTAGGTCCATGACGATATTGGGAAGAAAATTTGTTTTGTAAGCATATTGAATTTTCATTTTGAAGAAATTATTGAGTTATCATCATGAAGAATGTAATAAGGTCAAGATAGCAAGTGTAAAGAAACAATCAAGAAGTCAAAAGGTGTTGAGTTGATGAGAAAATGATATAAGTTTCTCAAAGTAGGGTTAGAAATCTAAAACCTAGGTTTTCACAGTCCAAGACATAAAAATTAGGTTGTAGGGTACTATGTGCTTAGCATGTTAATCTATAAAGAGTTTGATATACAATAATTTTGATGTCATTATAAGGTTTTCTAGTTTATTATGCATGATTCAAGGATCAAGGTCTTAAGGGGAGTTAATTAGTCCCGTAACTCATGTAAGGACCCAATAAGTGGGTACTAGGAGACAACTTTGTGTTTTGAAGTCTAATATATATCTTGAAGTATGTATTGTTTTATCAATCACTTTCATGGAGGAATGAGTACTCTATGAGCTTCAAGCACATCAAACTTATTGAAGAAAGTTGTGATTTGCATGAAAAAAGATGAGAATAGATAAAAGGAAAAAGTGAGGTGTTTCAAAGTGGAGTACGGATGTTAGGGGATCTGAGCGGACTCCATGAGTCAATCATGTATAGGAGAGGTAAGTAGCTTGGTATAATAATTCATGAATATAAAAAATTGATGTAGGTTGTTTCTTGAGCTTCTAGATGTTGTTATCAAACACTTGATGAGAAGGTACACTGGTATGAGTCTTGATTCTTTAAAGATAAGATGAATGTCATATTTGAAGTCATTTATGATAAAGAGGTAGATTAGAGTGGCCTATTGTAGATGAAGGTATGTAAATAT
Organism: Taxus wallichiana var. yunnanensis; assembly: GCA_018340775.1. Classification (NCBI taxonomy): domain Eukaryota; kingdom Viridiplantae; phylum Streptophyta; class Pinopsida; order Cupressales; family Taxaceae; genus Taxus; species Taxus wallichiana. The sequence goes on from CM031241.1 coordinate 758,656,542, forward strand.
TGTGAAAATTACCTTGCATTGATAGAAGAAGGTTTATGTCATTTTGTTTAAGGGAAAATCAAAGTGTAGTTTTGTGCAATCATGATAAGTGGTATAGAGGTGAGTTTCTAGTGTTGTGATGAGAAGATTCTAGTGTTTGGTTCAAGGTGTCCTATTTGTCCTCAAGGATGTATGTCAAGAACATGTAAGAAGGGTTTTGCATAAAGTTACATTTAGAATCAGTCATAAGTTGTTTTGAGAAGTATATAAGTCGAGGAGATATACAAATGAGTTTATTAGCTCCATGAGATGAATGAGATCTCAAGACGCTTAGTTTTTCATGAAAATCAAGTTGTAGATTGAGGATGTTGATTATGCTATGTTGCACATAAGGTAAGAAAGTTGTTTGTTGACATTGGTGGAAGTCGGTAGTTGTCAAGATGATCTTTTGATATCATATGTATGATGATGATTTGGCTTCAATTGAAGAAGTGGTAAGTCTCTATTGGTATCATTCCATAGTTGTGATCAAAAGTTTGATTAAAATCATTCATGTCAAAGAATGAGGTAAGTAGTCATGTGATTCAAATTGAATAATTCAAATTGCATCAAGACATGATAGTGGTATCAAGAACTCAAGGGGGTAAATCAGGCAAGAAGGTAGGTTTGAAATCAAAAGAAATTCCTTGAAGCTATGCATTTTCTAAGGGGAGAAAAGTTACTCAAAGAATGAAATGGAATATGGAGAATGGAATTTGATTGATTTGGTTGATGTTTCCAACCACATGGTCATCCTAATATGATGAGATAAGTTGTTCCAGGTATGTGTTGATTTGTCAATAATGTCATAAGGGGGAGAATAAGATGATGACACGTATATCCTTGGAGGGAAATTGAGTTTGTGTGTTTTTCCATTAATAGGTTTTCCATAAATGACAAAGGGGAGATTGTTGGCATTATGTTGTCATTGATGTCAAAGAGTGTTATCACAATCGATTGAGTGTCATTGATGTCAAAAGGAAAGAGAAACATGAAGGTTGATTGGTAATGTCTTGATTTTTCAAGATGATTTTCTTGGTTTAGGTGTTGGTTCATGATATATTGAGCAGGTATGATGGCTTATGATGTCATGGAGTGTGATGAAGGTCATTTCAAATGTTCAAGGTTGGCAAAGTAATGAGAAGGTAAAATTTATGTTAGTATGAGAAGAATCATAGAGAAAATGCAAGAAGACAAAACCGCACCTTTGTATTGAATGATAAGATGAAGGGTGAATTTATTATGAGAGTAGTTAAATTTGGTTGTTAGTCACAACTGGTTACAACCTCCTCAATTGTCTAGAACCGTATAGTTCATTATATATATTCAATACCTTCCTTAATGACTAACCTTGAAACAACACTAAGTTTAGCTCTAAACTTGACAAACAACAAAGGACCAAAAGGTTTAGTCATTACATCGCAAGTGATCTACGAAGGAAAAAATGAAGAGAGATTTCAATGGAATCAAACAACTGGAGAATATAATGATGATGAATCTCAATATTTTTAGTGTAGGCATGATAGACAAGATTCTTCAACATCATTAGAACACCTTGACTATAGAAAAAGAGTGAAAGACGTGTAGCAAAGAGCTTGGGAAACTTAAAGTTAGCCAAAATCGACGAAGCCATATTACTTCACAACTTACACTAACAAAAACTTATATTCCACTTCAAATAGAAGAGATGACAATAGTAGTCTCAAGTTTACTCTGCCAAAAACAACTCTTGAACCAAAAGAGGAGATATATCATGTGATAATTTTTTTGAGTATCTACAAATCCTCCCCAATTAGATTCAAGATAGGAAATCAATCAAATGTGTAACTCTCGATATAGAATTCCAAAGTCAATATTTCCTTTAACATATCATAGAACTTGTTTTTCTTCTCCTCAATGAATAAGTTCTTGTTTAGAAAAAAACCAAGAGAGATAGCTGACAAAAAAATAAAGATCTAGTCATGTAGTTGTTAGATAGATAAAGATAACCACCAATTGTCTCGTATAATGATTCATCGGCCGGTGGTGAATAATTATGAGTTGATACTTTCGTGCCGACCTCCATAGGTGTAGAAGAATAATTAAAATCATACATCTAAATTTTTGTAGAAAGTTCGTGACATACTTGAGAAATGAAAATCAAGTTATTATGTTTTCAAAATTCTACACCAATACAATAGTGAAGGAGGCCTAAATCGGTCATGTCAAAAGCATCACATAAATTTGATTTTACCTTATGAATCACAACATCTCCTTTACATGTGATGGAAGGGTCATCAACATACAAAATAGGAATCATAATTTCATCGTCATTTATTTTTACATAGAGATTTAGATAAGAATGAATCTATTTTGATGTACCAGATCAAGGAGCCTTCTTAAGTCCATAGATGTACTTAATCAATTTACATACTAGATGCTCAAGACCTCAATCCCAAAACCCTCGGGATTTTCATATACACTTATTCCTCTAAATCCCCATTCAAGAAAACACTTTTGACACCCATCTGATATACTTTCCAACCAAACCGAGTTGTAAATGAAAAAGAAGCCGAAAAGTGACCATCTTCATAGTAGGAGCAAACGTCTCCTCATAATATATCCCTTCCTCTTGCAAAAATACTTTTAATGAGTTGATATTTTAACTTATCCAAAGTACCATCTACTTTACACTTGATTTTATACACCCATTTATAGCTAATGGGATGTTTCCTAGAGTTAATGGCACCAAATTCGAGGTATTATTTTTAATCAAGGAATCATCTCTAGTTGTATGGAAGTTTCCCATTCATATGCCTCGTTCTTGAGTATTTTTGTGGGTCATGAATATGAAGAAGATAATAATCAAGAGAAAATTGAGGGTTCTCGAATATCCAATTCACTTACCATCTCGCCGAGACCTTCCATCTAAGAGAGGAGAAAATTCTTCCTTCCTCTAATCTCAAATGTGGACTAAAACAACTTAGGTTTACACTAAACTAAGGATGTGGTATCCGGTTGTGATGCTTATGGAAGGAAAACCAATGGAATTTATAGAGGAGATACCAACTCAAGTTGATTTCTATGAGACTCATAAATCTCAAAGTGGGAAACTGCATAGACTATCCTAGATTCTCGTGGCGAGTATGAGAAGAATCTTATTCATGATCAAGTAAGGAAAGAGTACCAAATTTTGTTATGACCCATCACCGATCATTGCCCCTTTGTTGTCCCCTTGCTAATTACAACAAAAGAAAAATCAATTTCCTTTACATCAATATGCCAAGTAATAATGATCTTATTAGTGGAAGTGTCAATTAATCTAAGGGATTTAGATTAACTATAACTTAGAAAAAAAAATCTAGAACATTTGGAATCTAAATTATTCCTCTTACTTACACCAACCACAATATCAGTAGCTGAACCAAAAACATTAAATGTTAATACCTCTGTTGTGATGGCGGACCAAGCCTCTTCCAATGTGATGTCCTACAAAGCTTTGTAAGGACTCGATTGAGAATATATACAATCATGTTAACATATTCTCCTCAATACTTATATGGCACTCCTCTACTATGCATCATACATCTTTCCATCTCCATAATGGTTTTATTCCACCATTATACCACCCCATTCTCTACGGGGTATAAGGGGTTGCCAACTAGAATTGAATCCCTTCTTAACTTTAGAAATATATGAACTGTTTAGAGGGGTGAACTCACCCCATTATCGGATCTTAAAGTCTTGATCTGCCAACCGGTTTGATTCTCCACCAAGGCCTTGAACTTGAAAAATAAGCAAAATAACTTGACATTTTTTCAAAAATAGACCCACATTTTCTAAGAATGATCATCCACCTCGCAAGAGAAAATAACATGCACTAAGGATTGTGGGAGTATTCCATGATGGCTCACATAGATCTATATGTACAAGATCCAAAATCCCCTTTGCATGCCAAACACCTTTAGAGGGAAAAGGCTTCCGCTTTTGTTTTCCTACAAAACATCCAACACACATATCTTGATTTTCCTGAATAGGAGCCAAACCAACAACCATGTTGGCTCTATGAAGGCAGAAATATTGAAGGTTGAGATGGCCATATCTTTCATGAAATAAAACTCCGGTATTTCCTTACACAACTAAGTCGTAAGTTGACCGTGGCAGCACCAACAAGTCTATATAGACCACCATGTGCACTTCCTAGGAAATAACCTTATTTTATTTGATATCGATACACAATACATAGTTTGTCATAAAGTTTTACATAGTTATTAGGATTATCATTCAATTGATTGATAGATATCAAATTATTATTCATGTTAGGAACATATATAACATGTTTGAAAAACATTTTGGTATTATTATTTAGCATAATATGAACATCCCCAATACCTTCTATAACTTGTGATCTTCCATCCCCTAAAGTAAGTAAATCGGAAGAACAAGAATGAAATTAACATACCAATATTTTTGACTTGTGAAATGGTGTGATGCTCTGGAATCAAATAATCAACACCAAGTAAGGCTTCCATTAACCATGTAAGATGCCATGAGAGCATACTTATCTTATAACTCGTGTTCAACCAGTAGCCACATGTGCCTTCCCCTTCTTCTTCTTCTGGGCATTGAGTTATTTGTCATAGTCCTTCTTCACATGACTAAGCTTGTGAGAATAATAACATTTCACTTGATGTATATGAGAGGAAGGAGATGTCACATCCCGTCATTTCCACTTTCTTTTAGACTAAGCAAAGCAAAAACGCTCTCGATTTTTTAAAACTAGACTCTTGACCTTATGTATGTCTTCGTTCCTTTTGCAACATGTAGGAACTCACCTTGTCAAATATAAGAGTTTGAATCTTATCCATTAAATTAAGTTCCTCCATAAATGACTCGTATGAAAAAGTAAATTTATTTAAAACAAAATCCAAAATATCATCATCGTCCACCTTTTTTATTTATGGAAGATAACCGGTCTCACAGGTATTTCATTTGAATTAGGTGTTTAGATAATGGTTCACATTATTGTAAATTCAAAGAAAACAATATTTTTTTAGGTATAAAACTCATCCTTTCTTTGATGTCTAATATTTATCCCTCGGAGTGACCCACAATGTTCTTTCCATAGTGGCATTCCATACTTCGATATCATATCACCCGACAATGACAACTTGAGAAGTAATAACGCTTCCTTATGACATTTTTATAATCCAAAAAATTCGTAGCATGTTTTCTTTCGCTTCCCATGATTATCTTATCACAATCATGAAATTGTGCAAGCATTAGAATCTTATGGCTCCATAGATTGAAATTAGTGCCCTTTACTTTTTAGGAGTCCGCAGGAATTAGGTTTGAAATATTTGCCATTTTACTATGTCAAAGTAATGGAAATAATAAAAATGGATAAATAAAATATTTTTCCCACTCTAATAAGTATAATAAGTCACTTATTTAAATATGTAGTAGGGAAGGACAAGGTATACAAATAGTCTACCAACATAACTATTCATGTTATCCTCTGTTCTTCCCACACAACTCCATGTTTTCCTCTTTTACCCACACGACTCAAATTTTTCATCTAGCCTTCCCACACAACTTCATGTTTTCCTCTATTCTCGCCCACACGACTTTGGATTTATGAATAGTTATTCATGACTTTTCACAAACACGAAGAAAAAATTTTCCTCCGAGATTTGTGACTAGCTCATTTTCTCCTTTCTTCCCTCATGAATAGGAACCCAAAATTTTCAACAGAATTGTATTCACAACATAAAGGAAAAAATAAAGTTCAAAAGTAATTCAAAAATGTCTTTTCTTCATTCACAAATTGTCTTCTTCCCCTAAATCGACCATACCATTGACCTCACCTAAAACCTCTCACAATTTCTTCCTCCTCCAATGACGAAGTGACTAACGGCTCTGATACCACTATTAGTATTAGAAGAAGCATAGACAAAAAGCAAGAAGACAAAAATTGCACTTTGCATCAAATGATAACATGCGGGGTGAATTTTTTATGAGATGAGTATTTACATTTGGTTATTAATTAAAATTGTTATTACGACCTCCTCAACTTTCTAGAACAAATGTATGAGTTCATTATATATATTCAAATATTTAGTGATTATGCTAAAATGTAATATCCTAGCCTAATCTAATGCAAGTTTGTAGTAAACAAATAAGAAATGAAATAACTGAAATACACCCAAGAAAAATAAGAAATAAAAATATGAAACCCTAATGTGCAAATAGGGTTGGAAGAGCCTTAGCTGATTTAAAGATGCCACAAGACTGTGTCACAGTGAAGACCGACTAAACAGGAATGGGATCTTGTCACACAAGATCTGAGAAAATTCATATCCGAGCGATTTGGCTAGGCCCCGAGGGCACTGGAAAGGGATAGGGGCACATGAGGCACCTGGTGCCGTAATTTGGATGCCCTGGTCTATGCGGGAATTCTGGAAGCCAATTTCATAGAGTCATTAGATGATGTGAAGCGGTCGCTGCTTATGACATGTATGTCACACTTAGCTTGTTGATTTTGTCTTTGTAACCCCTTAGTAAAGGAATCACTGTAAAACGTAAGACAAAAATAAAAACCCTCAAAAATAAATATGCATATGAGGGGGTTGGACTATCCTCACCGTGCCAAATTAATGGAATTATCATTGAGTAGTGCACTACATCTCAGACCCAATGTAGTTCTAGGTGTGTGTGTTGAATTTTTCCCTAGGTTACTCTTGTGCCAGTCATACTTTGTGAGTAGCGAGAAAGTAACTAGATGTATAATGTAAGTAATGTGTGAATGGAAACAATAGACTCCCCCTATAAAGTGTGATGCGGATGAAATAGCTATGTGTCCCTTATGATGGATCTAGTTGGATGCAAATGGAGCTATAGATTCCTTTGATGGATGCAACCTTAGGTGGAGATAGTATATGCTTAGTGCTTGGTCCCTTATTATGATCACATAACTTTATATTTATATTATTCCTTCGCTTGAATTTTGTAATTAACCCCAAAAAGTCTGAATACCAAAAATATAAGATGCTCAAATGACTAGAAAGGACCCAAAAAGTGAGATTAAAGTGTAAAGATGACGGGGGCACCCATAGGAAACAAGGGTGCCTTGCGTTTGCATCTTGGCTGGGTGCTCTAGTCCAAAAAAGGTGAAACTAAAGTATGAAACAACGGACCAAGCCAATAAATGTGAAAGACTAAAAGTAGAATAGGTTAATTAATTATGCATAGTATAAATTGATTATTTAATTAATTTTATTAATTAAATAATAATGTTATATGGTTATATTATAAACCATATTATTGTTGTATGTTGTTATATGGTTTTATTAAACCATATTTGTCTTATTATATTCACGGATATAATTGTTATGTTGTTATAACAATTATATCATTATTCATTTGTGCTTCCCGTATGATATTTTGGAAGCTTATGTATTCAGGCATATTGTTGCACCTGTGCAACATATTTATTTGTTTGTATATTGTTGTCCAATATGTATAAATATTGCAGCACTCCATTGTAATGGTTGATTAATTTCACATTAATAAAATATACATAAGCTTCCATCCCTGTTTGTGAAATTACATTTGGTTTTAGAGCAGGTTGAAGGATATTGGAGGATTGCAACAGAGTTTGAGGAGCATTGGAGAAGCTTGTGCAAGAAAAAGAGAGCTAGAGTTTCCTCTACAACTTCCCAGCCCCATCCCCTGTAATACCACCATCAAATTCCTCAAAACCACCTTTATTCATTGCAATTAAGGTTGAGGAGGATAGAATTCACCAAGGAAGAGATTACAAGCTCAAAGGAAGGAAGAAAATTGATCTAAGGTGCCATACACACTCAAAACCACCTTCATTCTCACCAAAACCACTTGTCATTTTTTCTCTTTGCTGGAATTTTTGCTCAAAACCACCTTTCCAAAACCATGGTTTTTTAAAGAGGTATGGTTTTACAGTTTGGAAGTGTTTAATTATAATTTTCTCTTTACATATACTTGTTTAGCTTAGCCGCCCAAGTGGCTAGCATAAATTTTGTAAGACACTTCCCATCAAGAGAGGTCAAGGGGTCAAATCCCCTCCCTCACCCACTACCAAATTTGGTGAAAAATTTAGTGGAACCACTAACTTTAGTGGAAAATTCAAATTTAGTTATAACTAACTAAATTTAGCGAGAAAAACCCTATTTTAGGGAAAAATTTTTTTCCTCCACTCTGCATATTTTTGCATTCTAAGCACTTTTTGCCAAAGGAGGGCTACCTAAAAACTTCATTTTGAGCTATTTTTTTACGGTTGTTTGCTCAGCAAGCCGTATTGGGCTCCGAAGGCCACTAGGGCCCCGAAAAACAAAAAAATTTTCCTACCATTCAATTTTTCCAGATTTTTGAATGTAATTACATGCTTCAACATATTGTACTAATTTGTAGGTTTTCATAGTCAATTTAAAACTTTGTAACTTCTTAAAAACTAGCAAAAATTGTAATAAAAATAGTAAAAATTGGTTCTGTAAACACTCACGAGATCCTAGATCTCATTCGCAGCGTTTGGTATATACGGTGCCTCTGGAAGTGCTTATGGGTAAAGCCATCATGACTACTACTACACTTAACACCTAATATAGTTGCAACAACATCGTCATCTAGGCATCGACCCTTTAAATCGACGGGGAGTAATAAGGTCACAATGCACACACTATGAGCCATCCCATCCATCTATGAATGATTACATGACATAAATCCAAGGACTGAGAAATTATCCAAGTATATAGTAAAGTTACGCGCATGTATGAGGATATTTCTTTGAGCCGGTGTCAATAATCACACAAACCCCATCAATATTGTCTTGGTACCACGTATTGAATTCTTTCACATACATTAACGCCTCTTTCACGTACCACTTGGGTATATAGAAAGGGTGAGCTTCTTCCACGTACCACCGGGTATATCGAAGGGCATGTATATAGAAAGGTTTGGTATATCGAATGACGGTATATAGATTGGGAGACCTTATACCTAGAGTGATAAGAGCCAAACCCTGTCAATGATTTTGCAAAATGGGCACCAATGCCCCCAAATTTTTTTCTTCCGATTCACAACTACTCAGAGGAAACAACTATGCTGCATGGAAGACAAAAAATCAAGACACAACTTGAGTTTGAAGAGATCTAGCTGTTGTGACTGGTACTCTAACCAGATCAACAACTGATACAACACAACAATGACAGTTTGATAGAGCAGATCAGAAAGCAAAACTCATCATCTTGTTTGGAGTGTTTGATGATGTGCAAGCCCACATTCGAGATGCCACAATAGCCAAAGAAGTGTGGGATAAGTTGAGCACAATATATGAGGCCAAGAACAAGAATGTCATACTAAATTTGTAGAGTCAGTTACATACACTAAAGTTCAAGCAGAATGAAAAATCAAAGCTTTCTTGAGAAGAGTTGCAGAGTTAAGGGCTTCACTTTTAGCCCTGGGAGAAGTGGTCAAAGATGAATCTCTCATTCCCATTGTTTTGAGAGCTCTCCCTTCTTCTTACCACATTTTTGTCACAACACTAAACTTGTCAGATATGATAGTTAGTTTTGACAAGCTGGTAAACCTACTACAACAACAAGAGGAAGCCATGCACAATAAGGATGATGAAGAGGAGCAGGCACTTTCTTCACATCAAAAATGGAAAGGAAAAGGTAAAGGAAAACCTAATTCCTATCAAAAGTCCCAACATCAAAATCAATATCACGGGACAATCAACAAAAGAAGCAATGTCCAATCTAAAAGAGGACATGACTTAAAAGATTGTTGGTATAACACTTATAAGAAAGGTTCATCAAGCAACTCTAGACCTCAACAAAAACAATCTCACAAGGGACATTCAAACTACAATCAAGGGCAAAAAAGGGGAACTGAAAAGAAGACCCCATCAGCAAGGAAATATTGTTGAGCAAGAAGAACATTCAGATAATGAAGACTTCTTATTCACTGCTTGATCAAGTGAACCATCCACGTCATCTAGTGATGTCTAGTATGTTGATTCAGGGAGCCACTTGACACATGACCGCCATAGAGACTGGTTTATTTCAATGAGGGACACACCATCAAAAAATCATGTTTTTTGGGAGATGATTCTTCATATACAGTTTAGGGGATTGGGAACATTTCTCTACCCCTTGGTTCACACAACTGTAGACTATCAGATGTCTTATATGTCCCTGGGTTGATAAAGAATCTACTTTCAGTCAGTCAACTCCTTGATCACAACCTAAAAATTGACTTTGATAGTCATTCCGGCAAGAAAACATGTTTGATTCGAGATAAATCACGAGGCTCAAAATAGTTGTAAAAAGCCTCCAATGTGGGACATGTTTCCAACTTGATTTTGTCCATAAAGATGATCAGAACTTGTGGCTAAGAACTCTACCTCAACACAGTTGTGGCATCGGAGACTTGGTCATATAAGTTTCAAATATCTCGAGACACTTCACCAACATAATATGGTACATGGGCTACCATCTCTTCAAAAGGATACAGATAAGTGTCCTCATTGCCTAACAAGGAAAAACACATAGAGCTTCATTCCAAAAGAGTACATTTTGAGCTCATGGAAAGCTTGACTGGTTCATACCAATCTTTGCGGTCCGATGCAACCAAGTAATTCTAGGTTCCAATATTTCATGCTTTGTGTTGATGACTACTCAAGAAAAATGTGGATTTTTGTCTTCACAAGAAAAGTGAAGCTTTTGAAACTTTCAAGAAGTTCAAAGTAGTAGTTGAGAATGAAACTGTCATCACATCAGAACTCTCCACTCAGATCGAGGGGGGGAATTCACCAATAATGAGTTCAAAGACTACTACAAACTCACGGGATTCATCGACAAATGCCTCCTCCACACACACCGCACAACAGAATGGTGTTGTTGAGAGAAGAAATCATACTATCATGGAAATGGTGCGATGCATGATCGATGACTCTAGACTTGTAAAGAATTCTGGAAGAAGCAACAAAGACAACAGTGTATTTGTTGAAAATGCCCACAGCTTCTCTTGACAGAGTAACACCACAAGAAGCATGGTCAAAATGGAAACCATCTATTGCACACCTTAGAGTATTTGGGTGCAAAGCAAGTATGCACATACCCAAGTAAAATAGAAATAAATTGGACATGAAGTCACATAAAAACTCATCTTCATTGGGTACAATGAAGAGACTCTTGGTACAATTGATGGATCCTAAAACCATGAAAGTCTACACTAGAAGAGATGTTGAGTTTTTTGAGAAGAAGGAAGTAGTCTCCTCCTCCAGACTCACCTGATGTAGATTCTTCACCAATTGTAAAAATTGAAGCTGATGTTCCCACTGATGATGAAAGTGATGATGGGGATGATGGTGTTGATTAGATAGAACCATGACCCACGGGAACAATTCAACATATGCCCAAGTGGTGTACTAGCACATTACGAGATGCAAGAATGGATGCTCCACGGATACATCCACCCTAGACCACGGACTCACAGTAAAGCAAGAGAAGAAGTTAACTTTGCTTTGATGAGTAGAGTTATTGAATCTGATGAGCCCTCTACAGTCCAGGAAGCCCTATAGTCAAAATCTTGGAAAGATGCCATGGATTCTGAATATCAATCAGTGATGAAAAATAACACTTGGCAGCTTTTCGATCTTCCACTAGGGAAGAAACCCATTGATGCAGATGGATATTCAAAACAAAGTACAAAGTAGATGGGACAATGGACAAGTACAAAGCAAGACTTGTAGCAAAGGGGTATGCACAAAAATAAGGCATTGACTATGAGGAGACATTTTCTCCCATAGCTAAGATCAAGATGATCAGATGATCTTTTCTCTAGTTGCATAGTTTGGTTGGAAAGTCCATCAGATGGACATAAAAAGTGCCTTCTGAATGGAGATTTACAAGAAGAAGTCTACATGACTCAACCTAAGGGATATGTTGTACCTGGTCAAGAAGCAAAGGTATGTAGACTCAGGAAATCTCTGTATGGCCTCAAACAGCACCCGGGCATGGTACATCAAAATTGATGAGCATCTCGTACAACATGGATTTGTTAGAAATCCATATAATCCCAATCTTTACCTCAAAAAGAAAGGGGGAGATTGTGATTATCATTGTCTATGTTGACGATCTATTCATTATTGGTAGTTCAGTGAAGATGATCGATGCAATGAAGAAAGATCTTAATCGATCATTCGACATGACAGATCTCGGGCTAATGCACTATTGTCTTGGATTGGAAGTATGGTAGAAAGAGAATCACATTTTTTTTCTCAGATGAAATATACCAAGACAACGCTTGAGAAATTTAGGATGATGGATTACACACCGATTGCTACACCCATGGAGAACAGATTACAATTATCTCGTTTAGATCCATCTCCTAAGGTAAGTGCCACTCTCTATCGGCAGTTGATTGGGAGTCTCATTTACCTGACCTACACTAGACCAGATATCAAATTTGTAGTGAGCTATCTATCTAGGTTCATGCAGGAACCCAAATTTTGTCATTGGAAAGTAGCAAGGTGCATCTTGAGATATCTCAAAGGATTAGTGGATCTTGGTCTAGAATACAAGAAGAACGACAACTTCTTCTTGTCTGGATATTGATTCAGATCATGCAAGCAACATTGATGACAAAAATCCACTTCAAGATTTGTGTTCTTTATGGGATCTGGACCAATATCATGGGGAAGCAAGAAATAACACTTTGTTTCTCACTCTTCCATAGAATTCGAGTATCGTTCTGCAGAGAGAAGCTATTTGTGAAGTGATTTGGCTACGTCACATACTAGAAGGACTTGGAATACCACAGGAAAAACCAACCACCATGTATGTTGACAATGAAGGTGTTCTCAAACTTGTTCACAATCTAGTGTTTCATGAGAGAACAAAACACATTGAGGTACATGTTCATTTCATATGCGAGCATGTGTTGAAGCACAACATCCAACTTCAATTTTGTCCAACAGTTGAACAACGGGTAAATATCTTCACAAAGTCACTTGCACGTGACAAGTTTGAGTTGTTCAGAGTTCCTCTCCTCATCCCTTGAGACAATGCACAATTAAGGGGGGGAATGTTAGGTTAATTAATTATGCATAGTATAAATTGATTATTTAATTAATTTTATTAATTAAATAATAATGTTATATGGTTATATTATAAACCATATTATTGTTGTATGTTGTTATATGGTTTTATTAAACCATATTTGTCTTATTATATTCACGGATATAATTGTTATGTTGTTATAACAATTATATCATTATTCATTTGTGCTTCTTGTATGATATTTTGGAAGCTTATGTATTCAGGCATATTGTTGCACAAGTGTAACATATTTATTTGTTTGTATATTGCTGTCCAATATGTATAAATATTGCAGCACTCCATTGTAATGGTTGATTAATTTCACATTAATACCAGGACTAGACAAAAGTGTGCGGTGATAAAAAGATGGAGCATGGAGACTAAAGATGCAAAAAGTGTAAAAAACGGTGATGAACATTAACCTATGGTGAAAATGATTGTGTGAATTCCAATGTGTGTGATGTACCTTCATCTTAGTGTGATGTTGTTGTTTATGTTGACTATTTGCTTCCCATACAGACAAACCTACAAAAGAGAAAATATTTAAGTAGTCAAATATGAAAAATATGCATGTATGTATGTAAAAGGCACATGTAATGAAATTATAAAAAATGAAAAAGGAACATGTGCACCTGATCCGTGATGAGAAAAAAGGGTGTAGAAAGGATCATGTCAATGAAGTGCAAGTTTTTTGGTGATCTCATGCCACTAGCCGAAGAAGTGTAGGGAGGAAAGTATGATTTATCCTCCAACCTATAACTACTTCCCAAAACGTAGAGATCTCTATACTACCTAGTTTTTGGGTGATTCGATACCAATGTAATGGAAGAAGTGTAGGGAGAAATCTGCTAGGTGTTTTCCTCCAACCTTTAACTACTTCCGTTATATAAAACACCACTGCATATGGTGTGTACCCATGCATATGCTAAGGAAAATATGTGTTATAAGTGTATGGAGTTACTCAAGACCAGCGAACCCACTCATTGTGTGACCCATTGTATATCATGGATGAAAATTGAAAAATGAACTATACCAAGATACCATGTTGTGTACTTGTGTGTAAAACTAATGATGCCCCCTCTTTGGGGGCACATGTAACATCATTGTAGGAGGAAATGCGGCCCTAAAAGAGGACAAACTATTGTAACTAAAGATATGCCACTGCAAGGGGATGTGCTTGGTAGAAACCAAGAAGAATGTAAAAAAAGTGGCTAGAAACAAGTGTTAGTATAAATAAGCATACATGTAGAAGAAACGTCTAAGTTACATAGACAATGTGTAAGAAGATAATGTAAACACCCAAGAAGATAATATAGACAAAAAAATTGGGTTAAAACATGAGACATCACTCACGATGTCGCAAAACAATTAAGGCCAATGAAGCCAAAAGCATATAAGTGTGCACACAAGATAAAGGGAAAAGCTCATAAACAAGAACAAGCGATAGTAGATAATATAAAAAAACAAGTATGAAAGAAAATATCCTTTCATAGAAAATGTTTCACATGAAACACCAGCTTAGCATGCTAGAAAGATAAAATGTATTTCAAAGCATGTGTAAACCATAAAGTAGTGTCTTTATGAAAAAAAGGAAACAATAGCACCTTATAGTGCACACGAATATGGATGCCCCCAAGAACCATTGTGGGACTAGTTCCAAGCATTCATGTTGCATATAATGGACTGTAGAGTCTACGATTACAACTAGAAAGCAAGTGAATGTACATGTGTGTATGATAAATATAATAACATACAAGCTATCTATCTATCATGCATAATAAAGTGAAAATGTAGACGTAAATGCAAGTAAGAGTAAGTGCAACCAAGATATGCAACATTTTGTGGATGGATGGAATGGAATGTAGAGTGAATGATAGGATCCATGTTCCCCTTGAGTGAATGGAATTGTATATAGTGAGGTTCATTTGTTTATGCCCCTCAACAATCAAGAATGAACCGTAAATGAGAGTGTGTCATCGGGAAATGTTCGAACTATGTGTTGTATGTAGCGTAATGTGATGAGTATGTAGTGATGATATGTGACATAAAGATGAAGTGTGTGTGACGATGTAGCCTAAGCGTATATCACAATAAGATGATCGAAGGAGTGATGATTTAGCCTAAAGTGTATATCACTACAAGATGAGTAGGAGAAGTGATGATGTAGCCTATAGCGTATATCACTAGGGGATGCTAGATGAAGTGATGATGTAGCCTATGGTGTATATCACTAAATGATGATCATAATAGGTGATGATGATGCTAGAGTAAGTGATGATGTAGCCTATGGCATGTATCACTAACCTAGGAATGTTGCATGATGAAAAATATTGAATGGTTGAATGTGTGAGTGTGATGTGGTCCATTTGTAATGTATACCCTCAATAGTTTAGTATGGACCATGAGTCCAGTGTGTGTCATCGTGGTAATGAGTGAAATGCATGTAAGTAAATGAGTGGGAGGTGTAATATGTGTAGTAGATGTGGTGATGATAACTCGTCTTGTGATGTGTAATGTGTAGTGTGTAATGTAGAATGTATAATTTTTAATGTCAAATGTGTAGATGAGATAGGATGTAAGAATGCATAGGAAATGTAAGATGTAAGATGTAAGATTTAATATGTAATATATAAGATGTAGGATGTAGAATGTATGTATGTAAGATGTGTGAAGATGTGCAATGTGTAGTGTCTAGTGTGCAGTGTGTGAGGTTCATGTGTATAGGATGCCCTCAACAGTCAAGTGTGAACCGAAGCATAAGAGTGCGTCATAGGGTAATGGTCGATGTATATGTGTATCAAGATGTATAATTAAGGTGAGCATAAGACATGTGTCAAAGCTAGGGGGATATAGATGCAATGTTCCCCAAGTGTGTAAGATGAAGAAAGTAATCCTATAATGTCATCTAGGAGGTCATCGTTGTCATGGTTAAAGCCAAATGAAAAAGCATCAGAGACACTGGTAAGAAATGGTGTTGAGTTGATCATGAAATGTTCCATTACGGTGTAAGTTGTACATACCCATAGCATATTCCTCATCAGAATAGGATGGTAATGGACACCCATGTGCATACCAGTGAGTGAGATTCTCCATAGAGCCAAGAAAATAACTATTGAAAATGAATACATGACCAAAGTGCATAGGGAATGCGATATCAGTATGATCAAGATCTAGCGTGCCCCTAATGTAGTCAAGCCAAGATTGCCATAATGTAACTGGTGAAGAGTGAGGATTTTACACGAGGAAAACTATGAGATGAAAGACATGTAGACCATAATTGACAGTAATGTGGAAAAATCCATGATAAAGATGAGAAGAATGCGGTGGAGGATAGAGATCTTCAAAAGCAAAACAGAGTCGAGTCAAGCCATCATGTGTACATATTGTGTCATCACAAGTAGGATTGAATGGAATATGATCCCAATAAGAATCATTCATGAAAAGTGTGCATGTGAAAGGAGGTCATACTGGTGGAGGTAGCACATGAGAAGGTGAAGGAGCTAGAGTGATGTACAACATAGTTAAAGGCCCCGATAAATAATCATAGCAGAGTAGTAGAAGCAAGGGGAGGCATAGGTGTAGTTAGTAGAATATATATCATGCAAGTGGTACCTTCAAGTGGTGGTAAATTTGTTAGCTCATGTATGGCTTGTGGGTCATCAACGGTGTCATTTCATGGAATAGGAAGTGTAGTGTTTGGGTCATGGTCGCATATTTGTATAGATGATCACGGATAATAGTATACTTGACATTCTCATGTAGAAATTTGAAACAATGATGTACTGTAGAGGAAACAACTTGCATGGCATGGAGCCATGGCCTACCAAGTAAAAAATTATATGAAATCAGAAATTCAATGAAAAGAAGATTATGTTGAGATTTTTTGGCCTTATAGTGATAGGAAAAACAATGTGACCTACGCATGGATGAACTCAACAATGTGGTTTGATATATTCTTTGTTTTCCTATGAAATTATTTTTGGTGTTATTATAAATATTTCCTATGGCCGTGGATCATGTTTATCCTAGTTTTGTTTGTCTTTTCTCTGTCCATGGAGAAACAAATCAAAATTTAGGCATAAATTGTAGGTTTTTCCTTCAATTTCCTATTTTCCCACAGTCGCGAAGGACGAGAATTTCTTCCCCATCAAATTTGATGCCCCAACATCCATGAGTATGTGGCCATTTCTAATTGGATGTGGTAAGATGGATTCTTTTGTGAACTTAACACCTTTTGTTCTCTTTTGAGAAAAAAGTATCAATTTGGCCCCTTGGCCCAAAGGATTCTGATTGGTTGTTTGGGAAAATGGATCGACGGGTCCTTTTCGGGAACTTAGCACTTTTGCTAGCTTTTAGAAAAATTGTCAAGTTCACCCCATGACTCGCAAGTCCCTGATTGGTTACTTTTGGTAGAATGTGGGAAGGTGGACTCTTTTGGTGCTTTGAGGTAGTTTGGAAATGAAAAAAGAGTTAAAGTATAAATCAACCCCTTGGGCCCACCAAGGGACATGTGGACATTTTCAAGTTAATAGCGGGAAAGTGGGTCATCGGAGCAGTTTGAAGTTTTGTGCCTTTTTTCTAAAAAGGGATTAAAGTTTCAAATTTATCACAACTCCATGCACCCACGCGAGATGATGGTGCGTGTCAATTCAGGTGTTAAAAAGTCAAACCATGTTGACGAATGACTTTGAGTTTTTGAGTATTTTGGTTCAATGAAGTTAAAGTTTCATAGTGAACCGTAACTCTGTGGCCACTCAGATGGGGCCAAGTGTTGAGTCATGCATTTGAAAAGTCAATAGCCGGGAAGTGGGACGGTGGAGGAATTTAAGTTTTGAGCCTTTTTGTTGAAAAGGTTAAAGTTGTAAAAGTGAGCCGTGACCCCGTCACCACTCACATGATGCCACGTGTCCAACCTGGCGGACGGGTGGGGAAAAATATCAAAAAATGACAAATCTCTATAAAGTTCCAAAATGCGAATGGCATCCCCAGGCCCATTGTAATTTTGATCTTCCACATGGATGGCTCACATTTGAAGTTGTAAAATATCAATGGCTCATATTCAAATGGTTTTAAACGACTGTGTTATAGAGTTTCTTCCTCTGCTGCCATTAGTGTTTCTTCACGAATCAAGAATCTGAAAGGTTGTAAATGATTAAAAGGAATTGTAACTATTGTAACTATTTCTTGATGTTTATTTAATGGTCTCTCAATGCCATTGTAAGGGTTGGAATTCTGAGACTCTGCAAGTGTAATTTGAATCGAAGAAATCAATACAGAAGTTTTCCCCTTCTTCCTCTGCTTCTCTTTCTCTTTCCTTGTTCGAATTCGTGAATCATTCATCTTTGCATGCTAAGAAACTTTGTGTTCTTGTTATTTTGATTTCAAGAAATTTGTGTCTATGAAATAAATTCTATTATAAACGTGAATGATTCCATTCTGTATCTCATTCAGTAAATATGCATAAGGGTTTTCTTTGCTAACTATTTTCCCTGAAAGTATTATTTTCCTCCTTCTTCTCCATCTCCTTAATTCCTCTGTTCTTCTGTGTTGATAACCTTCCTGGCATAAAACACATTTCATGATATCAGAAATCCACATCTTGATGTAAATTGTACATTTGTACATAGGTTTTTCCACTTGTTTTCAATAAGGGAACCTCTCCCATTAAAGAGGAGGGACTTTCTATCCCCTGACTGTGGTTTGTATTAAAAGTACATTTTATAAACCCAATAGTTTTTGGCGACTCACTTGTGATTCATTTTCAAAAGAACAATTTATTGATCATTTCTTATCTGGCGACTCTAAGATACACTCGTGGTAGAAGATCTCTTGGAATTGAAGATTCTGATTTTCAACTTCTAGAGCAACAAGGCTTCCCTCTTCTTCTAGCAAGAAGAAATAGAAGAAAGTGGCCTGTAAGAAATCCTCCTATTGAAGATATATAATCCTGAGAATAGAATTCTTCAAGAACAACTCAGACCTAATCTTCATGCCCTAATTCTTGTTGGTGTTTCAGTTCCTCTACAAACAATCTTTCCAAGGATGGCAACACCTTTGCCTTGGGGACAATGGGTTGGGCCTCTTTCCCTTCCTCAACCTTTGCATGAGTTACCTAGGGGTAATTTTGTTTTTTTCCCAAATTTAGAGGTGATGGGAAAGTGCACCCAGATGAACACATTGCAACCTTCATTGTTGCATGTGGGGAGTCCTTGGAGTTGAATATGAAGATGTCTGTCAGGATTTTTGTGGAGACATTGCAATATAATGCTATTGACTAGTTTTATCACCTTCCTGCTAGGACCATCACCGATTAGACCTCAATGACAAGTGATTTAAAATATTTCAAACCCCGTGGTTTGATATATTCTTCGTTTTCCCATGAAAATATTTTAGGTGTTATTGTAAATATTTCCTATGGTTATGGATCATGTTTAGCCTAGTTCTTTGTCTTTTCTCTATCCATGGAGAAACAAATCAAAACTCGGTCGTAAATTATAGGTTTTTCCTTCAATTTCCTTTTTCCCTCGATCCTGACGAGGATGGGCATTTATTCCCCGTCAAATTTTATGCCCCAGCATCCATGAGTATGTGGCCATTTCTAATTGGATGCGGTAGGTGATTCTTTTGTGAACTTAACACTTTTTGTTCTCTTTTGGCAAAAAGTATCAATTTGGCCCCTCGACCTGAAGGATTCTGATTGGTTGTTCGGGAAAATGAAGTGGCGGGTAATTTTTGGGAACTTAGCACTTTTGCTAGGTCAAGTTCTCCCATGACCCATGCAAGTCCCTAATTGGTTACTTTTGGTGGAAGGTGGGAAAGTGGACTCTTTTGGTGCTTTGAGGTAGTTTGGAAGTTAAAAAGAGTTAAAGTATAAATCGACCCCTTGGGCCCACCAAGGGACACGTGGCCATTTTTCAAGTCAACAAACGGAAATCAAGTCATCCAAAATTTTGATGTTTTGTGCCCTTTTACGAAAAGGGATTAAAGTTTCAAAGTTATCACAACTCCGTAGCCACTCGAGATGATGTCACGTGTCAATTCGGACGTTGAAAAGTCAAAGTGGGATGGCGAAAGACTTTGAGTTTTTGAGAATTTTGGTTAAAAGAAGTTAAAGTTTCAAAGCGAACAATAACTCTATGGCCACTCGGATGGGGCCACATGTCAAGTCATGCATTTGAAAATTCAACATCCTGGGAAGTGGGCGGCCCAGAGGACTTTAAGTTTTTGAGCCCTTTTGTTGAAAAGGTTAAAGGCTGTAAAAGTGAGCTACAACCCCATCACCACTCACATGATGCCACGTGTCCAACCTTGTGGATGGGTGGGGAAAAATATCAAAAAATGACAAATCTCTATAAAGTTTCAAAATGTGAATGGCATCCCTAGGCTCGTTGCAATTTTGATCTTCCACATGGATGGCTCACATTTGAAGTTGTAAAAGATCAACGACTCATATTCAAATGGTTTTAAATGGTCATGTTTCTGGAGATTCTTCCTCTACCACCATTAGTGTTTCTTCATGAATCAAGAATCTGAAAGGTTGCAAATGATTAAAAGGAATTGTAACTGTTGTAACCATTTCTTGATGTTTATTTAATGGTATCTCAATGCCATTATACGGGTGGGAATTCTGAGACTTTGCAAGTGTAATTTGAATTAAAGAAATCAATACAAAATTTTTCCCCTTCTTCCTCTGCTTCTCTTTCTTTCCTTGTTTGAATTCGTGAATCATTCATCTTTGCATGCTAAGAAACTTTGTGTTCTTGTTATTTTGATTTCAGGAACTTTGTGTCTATGTGAAATCATTTCTGTTATAAACGTGAATGATTCCATTCTGTATCTCATTTTCTCAATACGCATAAGGGTTTTCTCTGCTAACTATTTTCCCTGAAAGTATTGTTTTCTTCCTTCTCTCCCATCTCCTTAATTCCTCTATTCTTCTGTGTTGATAACCTTCCTAGTATAAAATGCATTTCATGATATCAGAAATCCACATCTTGATGCAAATTGTACATTTGTACATAGGTTTTTCCGCTTGTTTTCAATAAGGGAACCTCTCCCATTAAAGAGGAGGGACTTTCTGTCCCCGATTGTGGTTTGTTTCCACAGAGAAGAAAATGGTCAATTGTTCCCTATCTTACATTACTTGGTTTTGGGTAATTGTTGACAATTTGGAGCAGTCTAGGTGTAGAGTTGTTTTGGAGATAATACATTCATTTTTATGGCATGGTTTTAGTTTTTATGACCCTCATGTCAATATATTTCCATTGATGTATCACACTTGATTTTTTTGATAATATTTTAACAAGTTATGGCTTGTTTTCTAAGGACTAATTTTGAGGGTGTTTGGTTGTGCATGCTCTTGAGTGGCTTCATGAGGTGAGATGATGGTTATGAGTTGTTTCATAGTTTCTGGAGGTTTTTGAAGGCTTAGAAAACATTTATAAGTGTGTTCCATTCTTTGGTGAATTTATTTTTGGTCTAGAACATTCCTCTTATGGCAAGTTGGCTTGTTTTGGTGTTTTAGGGCTTCTTAAGTCCTAATGGAGGTCTAGAAGGCTCTAGGTGATGTTGACAACCTATATGGTCCTATGGGTGTTATTTTTTTATGATTTTTTTATGATGCGAAATGTATTTTTGTTTATGATGGCGAATTAAGTGATTTAAGTTCATAAGACATGTATAAAATAATATTAGAAAGCTCATTTGAGCTAGTTGTGCAAGAGGAGGAAAAGTGTGACCTAGAGGGATATTTGAGGAAGGTGATGGAGGTCCTTGTGACCTTGATGAGAGGGGAATGATGTTTTGATTTTTTAGAGAGAGATCAAGTGATGGCGAGCTAGGGCATATGTTGAGATTAGGTTGATGGAGAAGCATGTGTGTAAGGAAGGATAGAGGGGTGTTTTGTGAGAGAGATAGAGGAAGAGTGAGCTTCATTGTGTCATCATTAGTTGTTGGAGAAACATTTCAGAGATGAAATTAATTTTAGATGGATTTTTTTGGTGTTGAATCATCTTGGGGGTTTGTGCCTCCTTATAGGGTTGGTGCTCTACTAAACTAGGGGTTGGTGCTCCTTGTGGGGTTAGTGCCTCACTAAATCTAGGGGTTGGTGCTCCTTGTTGAGTTGGTGCTCAACTAAATTTGAAACATGGCTATAATAAATTTTTGTTTCATGGGTTTTATTCCCCTTGAGGGTTTTCCACTTATATCTTATGTCCATGTGTTGATGTGTTCTTCTTTGCTCATGTTTTGTTATGGTTCTTCAATGCATGATTAATGGCGAATAGTTAAGATGATGAATGGTTAAAGTTTGAGTGATTGAATGTTTAAATACTCAATGATTCACCCCCAGTAAATGTGATTCAAACACAACCTTCATTACATTCTCAAGCAGTTCTTGCCTATTTGTCCTTCTAATGAGGATGGAAGAGGTGGTGTAGATTTGTTTCTCTCCCCATAATTTTCTTCTCAAATCATCCACAAGTGAAGATCCTGAATGTAGATGTGTTTGGGCCACTATATGTGTTGGAGAGTGAATCATTGGTTTCTACTCAATCTATGCTCCAAATACCTCAACAGAACGTGTCACATTTATGGAATTGGATGTGTTCAAATCTACCCTCGTTGAGTGGATTTTAGGAGGTGATTTTAACATGGTTGAACACAAGAGAGACTGAAGTTGGCCTCAATCTTCCCCTCTCACCTCTGAGGAATTCTCAGCCTGGCTTCATTATCATAACTCCCTAGGAGTCTTTGACCCTCTTTTTGGTTTCCCCAATACATGATCAAACAACTAGTTCACATGGTCCAATAATCAAAGTGGGTATCAAAGGAGGATCAACATACCCGATTAGTTATAAATCGATTGATGCTTTAGTTGTATGTTAGTACTTTTATTAAATCACTTCTCTCCTTTCCATACGTTTCCACAATCAATGACATGATTCTCTCTGATCATTTCCCCATCTCTTGCACCTTCATCTTGGATCCTTCTCCCCACACTCATCTTCCCTTCAAACTTAATATTTCCCATCTTTCATCCCCACAATGCATTGCTCAAATTTCTGTTGTGTGGGAGTTGCATATTCTGTCATATGCATCCACAAGTTTGATTATATGGTGGAAGAAACAATGGCTATAATCAATTAAGTTTCTCCATGGTTATGGTAAGCTTGTGGCCAAGGAGATCAAGAAAAGAAAACCAAGCTTGAAACACAAGCTTAACTAATAAAGTCTTTCTCTTGAGGAGCATCCTCACAAAAAAGTGCATCAATTTTTTTTTTTACAAAAACTAAAGATGATCTCAGGAATTTTGAATGTTATAGGGGCCAAGGTGTAAGAATGTGGGCTCACCTATTTTGGATTCAACATGGTGACCGCAACTCTAAATATTTTTTCAAATATCTATAATATAAACAAAGAGCTGAACACATTCCACACATTATTTCAGATGATGGGGTGGAGTCTCACTCACTTGATGATATCAAAGGAGTTTTTTCCAACATTATAGTAAGTTGTTTCAAGAGGAACATGAACTTGAAGAGTATGAATCCTTTCTTGAAGAATGGATGCGTGGATGCATCCCTTGTAAGGTAAATCAGGCTACTAGTCACCTCCTTGAGAAACAACTTACTATTACTGATCTTGAAACAACACTTTAGGTGATGAAGACTGAGAAGGCCCCTAGTTTGGATGGGCTCCCGATTGAATTTTTCCAAGCTCTTTGGCCCACCCTCAAGACGGACTTGTTTAATGTCTACAATAAGCATTTTTTAACGAATCCTTGGGGATGTCATTAACCATGGCTTGATCAAGCTTATTCCTAAAACTTAGCACGAATCAAATATGCAGGTTGGTGCCCCATCACTCTTCTAAATGTATCTTACAAAATCATTGCAAAGGTTATTGCTATGAAATTTAAAGTGATTGCCCAAGATATTGTTCACCCAAAGCAAACTGGTTTTTTACAAGGCAGGTATATTTTGGATAATCTTCTTTATGCGTTAGAAACTTCCCAATGGGCTGAAGATTCACATCAAGATGCACTATTGGTAAAACTTGATTTTGACAAAGCGTATGACTGGATACGATGGTGATTTATCCTCAAAATGCTTGAGTGGTTGGGATTTGGTCCCCACTTCAAACAACATATTCAAATGCTCTTTATTGAAGCATGTGCTCAGGTCATGGTTAATGGCAACCTCACAATGTCCTTTGACCTTCAAAATTCAATTTGGCAAGGTTGCCCCCTTGTCTCATTCTTGTATGTGGTGGTTGTTGATGCTCTTGGTTATATGCTCCTATGAGCTCATCATCAAGGAGACCTTAAAGGAATTACTCTTCCTCAAGGAGCTTATGCTCTTAACTCTCATTTTGTTGATGAATCTCTCCTCTTTCTACAAAATGATGAACAGGATATTGTTAATGCTTAGGAAATACTTGATATTTATTGTGACATATCTGGTTTCGAGTTATGGAACCATAAAACAAAGGTGATATTCATTAAAAAGGACCATGAATCTATCTTGGATTCCCCCAAATTGGAACATCCTCCCACATGGGAAGATTACTTGTTATTTGGGTATTCCATTTGGTATACATCTCTCCTTGGGATAATGTGGGATTGGGTGCTCACTAAAATTTAGAAAAAGGTTGAAAATTGGTCATGTAAATTTCTCTCCTTTACGCCATTTGTTGGTCATTAATCGAATTTTGTTGGTCAAGTCATGCTAACTACTCCTCTTATTGGTTCCCTTCCCAATATGTTTATCACAATCTCATGTAACTTGTTTGGATCTCTCTTTGGAACAACAATGGAAATAAAGCGATGACATCAATCTCTTGGGAAATTTGCACTTAGCCTAAATTTACGTGGACTTGGAATATTATTGATCCACTTTAATAAGGGAAATGCCTTGCTTTGAAAATGGATGGCAAGATCCACTCAAGGTATTGATCCTCGTGAGGGAAACGAATCCGGAAATCTTCCTATAAAGGTTCCTCGACTCTTACCGCATGGGTAGATAAACTCATAAATGCACAATTTTTATATTTTTGGCTCTCTCCTCTTTAACATAACTAGATATCTTGGTAGGTTATGGATCCTTTCTTCATGACATCATCAATCCATTCGACATGGATTAATTATTCCCTCATCTAGTCTCTAGTGGAATCAAATTATTCATTTCAATGACCTTCCACTTTTTAGTTCAACTTTGAATCCAAAGAAAATCCTTTGCAAAGATACATCAATACGATTAAGAACCCTTGGGATAAGAACACTAATAATTGGCTCTCTTGAAAATTGCTAAAAATGTTTACCCTACCCATCAAACTTAAATATGCTTACTCTTCAATTTTACATTTGATCTCGTTTGAGGTTCTTCTTAAAATCACAAACAATCCTTCAACCCCTTGGAAGGATTGGTTTGTTCAAACCTTCTTGCCATCAACATAGCTATGCCACAGCCTTGTATCACCTAATTCAACAACTATTGCCACTTCGTGAATTTCTTAATAACAAGTGGTCTATGTCCTTATCGACTCTCAATGACAGAGAATGGATTACATAATTTGGAAGTCCCCTATTGAGGCTAAATGTCAACTTTTGGGATGACGTATTCTACATATGAAGC
The DNA here is from genome assembly GCA_018340775.1 of Taxus wallichiana var. yunnanensis. Lineage (NCBI taxonomy): Eukaryota > Viridiplantae > Streptophyta > Pinopsida > Cupressales > Taxaceae > Taxus > Taxus wallichiana. The sequence goes on from CM031241.1 coordinate 758,682,310, forward strand.
TTCTAGTTGGCCTCACTTTAGCCAAGTTGGGTCTTGCTGTAGGAGATTGCACCTTTTGTTCATCCTAATGAAAGTATTCCCTACCTCTTTTAACACTACCCATATATTTCCCAGGACTTCTCTCTACTTCACTCTTCCCAAACTCTTTCCCAACAATTTCAATAAAAAGACTACCTTACTTGGAATTTCTTCCCCCTCTATCCTCACTACCATTTGGAATACTTGTTAGTTAACTATCCTCAATATTTATAGATATTGCACGACCATATACATCGAGAAGAATGAGTTGCAGTGCGACCAAAAACTTGTAAACTAAACAAGCTTCCAAATCATCAGGAAAAGCAACAATTAAATAAAAAACAAATATATTGTTTATAACAATATAACAATGTGAATCTTGACAAATATGGTTGATTAACCATATAACCATTTAACCATTAATTATTTAATTAATAAAATTAATTAAATAATCTAACTATTATTTAATAATTAATAATATATCCTAACATTCCCCCTTAATTGTGCATTATGCGAAGAGATGAGGAGAGAAATGCCACTGAACAACTCGAACTTGTCACGTCACAGTGACTTTGTGAAAATATCTGCTCGTTGTTAATTTGTTGGACAAAATTGAAGGCTGGATGTTGTGCTTGACACATGTTCGCGTATGAAATGAACACGAACTTCAATGTGCTTTGTTCTCTCGTGAAAAGCTGGATTGCGAACAAGTTTGAGAACACCTTCATTGTCAACATACATGGTGGTCGGTTTGTCTGTGGTATTCAAGTCCTTCCGGTATGCGGCGTAGCCAAATCGCTTCACGAGACGGCTTCTCTGCGAGACGATACTCGCCTTACGTGGAAGAGCGAGAAACAAAGTGTTGTTTCTTACTTCCCCATGATATTGGTCGGATCCATAAAGAATACAAATCCAGTGGATTTTCTATCATCGATGTTACTGCGTGATCGAATCGAATATCCGATCGAAGAAGAAGTTTTCGTTCTTCTTGTATTCTAGACCAAGATCCACTTGATCCTTTGAGATATCTCAAGATGCGCTTTGCTTTGCTTTCCATGACAAACTTTGGGTTCTGCATGAACTGGATAGATAGCTCAACTGCAAGGCTGATATCTGGTCTAGTGTAGGTCGGGTAAATGAGACTCCCGATCAGTTTGCCCGATAGAGTGGCACTTACCTCGGGAGATGGATCGAGCGAGATAAGCTGTGTCTGTTCTCCATAGGTGTAGCGATTGGTGTGCGATCCATCATCCTAAACTTCTCGGCGTTGTCTTGGTATATTTCATCGAGAAACAAATATGTGATTCTCTTTCTGCCATACTTCGAGTCCAGAGACATAATGCATAAGCCGAGATCTGTCATGTCGAATGATCGCTTAAGATCTTTCTTTGTTTCATCAATCATCTTCAGCTGAAGCGCCGGTGATGACTAGATCATCGACATAAACTACAATAATCACCATCTCCCCCTTGCTTTTTGAGGTAGAGATTGGGATCGTATGGATTCCCACAAATCCATGTTGTGCGAGATGCTCATCAATCTTGATGTACCATGCCCAGGGGTGCTGTTTGAGGCCATACGAGAGATTTCTGAGTCTGCATACCTTTTCTTCTTGACCGGGTACTACATATCCCTCGGGTTGAGTCATGTAGACTTCTTCTTGCAAATCTCCATTCGGGAAGGCACTTTTTACGTCCATCGGTGAACTTTCCATCAAAGTGAGCAGTAGAGCAAAGATCATCTGATCGTTTTGATCTTAGGCTGTGGGAGCAAATGTCTCCTCATAGTCAATGCCTTCTTTACGTGCGTACCCCTTTCTTTCAAGTCTTGCTTTACACTTGTCTCTTTGTCCCATCTGCTTTGTACTTAGTTTTGAATATCCATCTGCATCAATGGGTTTCTTCCACAGTGGAAGATCGACAAGCTGCCAAGTGTTATTCTTCATCAGCGATTGATATTCGAATCCATGGCATCTTTCCAAGCTTTTGGTATAGGGCTTCTGGACTGTAGATGGCTCAAATCATTTTGATAACTCTACTCATCAAAGCAAAGTTAACTTCTTCTCTTGCTTTCTGCCGAGTCCGTGGTCCGAGGGTGGATGTATCCGGTGGAGCATCCAGTCTTGCATCTCGTAATGTGCTTGTACACCATTTAGGCATACGTTGAGCTGTTCCCATGGGTTGTGGTCCTATCGATCAACACCATCATCCCCATCATCACTTTCATCTTACGGGAACATTTGCTTGAGTTTTACAAGCGGTGAAAAATCTACATCTTGCGAGTCGGAGGAGGAGTCTCTGCTTCCTTCTTCTCGAAAAACTCAACATCTCTGCTTGTGTAGACTTTTACGGTCTTAGGATCCATCGATCATACCCAGAGTCTCTTCACTTTGTATCCAATGAAGATGAGATTTTGTGACTTCATGTCCAATTTCTTTACATTACTGTTTGGGTATGTGCATGCTTGCTTTGCACCCGAATACTCGAGGTGTCAATGGATGGTTTCCTTTTTGACCATGCTTCTTGTGGTGTAATTCCATCAAGAGCGATTGTGGCGCTCTGTTTAGCAAATACAACTGCTTGTTTTTTTTACATACCCAAAATGTCTTTGCAGAGTTCGAATCATCGATCATGCATCGCACCATTTCCATGATAGTACGATTTCTTCTCTCAACAACACCATTTTGCTGCGGTGTGTGTGGAGGAGGC